>VZRS01012612.1:768501-994338 GCA_013398055.1 Ifrita kowaldi
GGGTGGATCTCTGCATCCCCCGTGGATCCCCATGGACTGCAGGGGCACAGCTGCTTCACCATGGTTGCACCACAGCCTGCAGAGGAACCTCAGCTCCAGCACCTGGAGCACCTCCTGCCCCTCCTTCTGCACTGACCTCGGTGTCTCCATGTTGTTTTCCCTCCCATGTTCTCACCTCCCCCTCTTCTCTGACTAGAATCCAAAATCTTGTGACTTTGTTTTGATTTTCTTCTTAAATATGTAATCATAGAGGTGTTACCAACCTCTCTCATTGGCCCAGTTTTGGGCAGCACCATGTCCATCTTCAGAGCCATCAGCCACTGGCTCTGCTGGACATGGTGGGAAGCTTCCAGCAGCTTCCTCACAGGAGCCATCTTTGTGGCCCCCCTGCTACCCAAAACCAGGCCGTGCCAAACCAATACAGCTGGGGTTTGCCAGGCAGGTATTTGAAATGATGCCACCATAAATGCCACTGTTGCCTCTGGCCGTGCTGTGCTGAGCAGTGGTGCTAAGCCAGTGTGCCGAGATCCCCAGCAGCCAGGGACATGCACAGTCACACCCAGCTGTCCTGGGAGAGCTGTGTTTCACTGGCTGTAAGCAGAGCTAACATACAGCCCTGGAGTTTCACTATTCTTAGGGATGCAGATTCTTCCATCTGGAAAAAAATTAGTTATAAGGCAAGGCGTAGCAAAGAAAAAGTAATTTGGGGTGTACCTAAATCAGAAAGTAATAGTGAAGACGTCTCATAAAAACAGAGTTAAAGGCAGGTGCAAGACATGCTGCTCTGTGCCGGGCAGGACTAGTCATTTACATCAGCTCCACTACTCAGGTGATTCAGGTGAAGTAGGTACCTTCATGGCACAGAACTACAAATCCAGAGAGGTGCGAGAGCTTCTGAAGGTGGTACGGGGTGCTGTGGGGAGGTGGGCTGTCAGCTACAAGCAGAGGAGCAAGATTCCACTGAGGGGATTAATCACCGCAGCAGTCACTGTTTCTGGGAGGGAAGAGAGAAGAGCCCTCCCTACACTTGCCCAAACCAGGTAACTGCAGGATCTTACTGCCTTAACCTCAATGCTCCTCACCTTTCCTCCCATGTTGCTGCTCTTGCTGTGTCCTATGTGCAGTTCCAGGGAAAGCTCTTCAGAAACACTCATCATTGCTATATGTGTCTGGGGCTATGACTTGTGTGTTTAAGGACCCTAAACAGGCAATTATAAAGAAAATGGACACCTAATGTGCAGCTAGAAGAAGCCTGAAATTGTCCCAATTCCACATGACTGATGGACATGGTTCTCCAACAGAAGGGATGTTGTGGAGTTACTTAACCCTCTCTACACCACAGCACTGGTAATTCTCATTTGCAGTAATCTGCCAGCAGCCTACACAAAAGCATGACAGTTACCCACTCTCCACCAGAATTCATGTGGCATAGAAACAACAGCCCTGGACAGATGTAAATTCCCCAGTGGTGCCATTCCAGTCAAAATCAGTGCAGGTGTCCAGTGTTTGTGGAAATCCAGTACTTTGTTTTCTCCTTGTAGCCTGAAAACCACCATTCCCTTCTTCTAACCTCACATTTTACAGCAGCTTAGAAATCCTCACTGGCTTTTTTCAAAACGTTTAAAGGCTCCTTTACTTCTGTTCTCTCTTCTTGCAAAATGAGCCTTGGACAGCCACACCGGAAAGTTTTAAAGGAACTGCTCTGCTCAGACAGGCTAAATTATTTGGTTGCAGGCAGTCATTAGAAGTCATTGTTCATGACGATTTTTCTTCCTGTTGGGCTTTATTTAATTGCTATTTGATTTCACCCCTGCATGCATTCAAAGGAATTTTAAAGAGACTGGGAATAAAAGCTCATTTGCAAGAAGATGGTGTTTCTCCTACAGGGAACACTTAGGCCAGGAAGCGATTCAAGGTTAAGACACCTAAATTTAAAGTGCTTTCTAGAGAAGTAGGTGGCTGAAATCCCGTTAGAGATGGAGCTTGAAGGGTGACTCAGCTTACTGTAAACATCCTGCAGCTGTGCAGCGAATCACCCTGTAACCTGCACAGACATCTAGGACAGGGCAGAGCAGACATTTTGGGTGCTTTGGGGTTTCCCCTTTGCCCACTTGCTGCTTTTGCTGTGGCTGAAGATGATAGCCTGTGCTGCACACTGAGCACAGGCAAGGAGGGGGCACCTGCCCCACATCTCCACCCAGGTACCCTGGCTCCTGGGCCCTGTTGCCATAAAACTTCCCTCACCTTTCAGAGGTGTTAATACATTTGGCACCAGCTTTGGGAAAGCTCTGAGTTTATCCTCTGGCACTTTTACAAGCACTTTGCAGATAGTGCTGATTAATTTCATTATTTATACACATATAGCCATGATTTATTACTTTTAGATGAGAGCCTTTAATCATTTTGCCAAGAAAATGTGTCCTCTGACACATTTGGTTTCTCTCTCTTTCCTTTTTTGAGCAGTGACACAGCCAGCCCTTTGCTCTGCCATGCATTAACATCTCACTGGAGCTGTGATGGGACTGTGTGTGTGGGACAGCACTTTTCTGATTTGCTTGCCACTTCCAAAGGGGAGCTCATTTCCTGGTTTAACCGATGCTGCACAGAGTGGGGGTGTTGATCGCAGTGCAACAGGGAAGTTGAATTTAACCAGAGCACTACAGCCCTTTGCACGTATTTCACAGATACCTAAATGCCTCTCTGTTCTCTCCCACCACTGCCTGTGCTGACAGCCACTGCCCCTCAGCTACAACCGCACGATGCACACACAGGAACAGAGTTGCAATTCCCCGTGGCTTTAGGAAAGGCAGCTTCTGCTGAAGGAGTGAAGGCTTGCAGATTGCTCCTGGACAGAGGTGTACTAAATGAGGAGCTGCTGAGACCCTTCTGAGCCTGGTGTTTCTCTTTCAACAAAACTGTGAGAATGCAAATGCCTAATTTTCCTGTAAAGGATTAAATAACTACCCACATTCAAATATTTATACTAATGAGCACATTCTCAGAATTTCCTGATTAAAACCATTTTTTCCCTAACTACATGTTCACAACACTCCAGGCTGCAATTGAAAGTAAAGCAGGGATTCAAATGAGAGAGATGGGGTGTTATGTAGACAGTTTGCACATAAATGTCTTGAGAGAGAGCTGTGCTGAGAACCATCCCCTCACGTTTTGCTGAACTCCCCCTTTCCCATCACACCATGGCACAGCTCTGCTCTGAGGAGCAGTAGCAGCTCTGGGCTGAGCCCAGTGAGACTGGCTCCACTTTGGAGCCACAGGCAGGGGTGTTGGACAGGCGTTCCTGCATCCTTTGGCACTGGGTAAATGCTGTGCAAGCTCTTTGTCTCAGCTTAGTTTCAAACTCATCCCTGTTTACCGCCCTGAAGTGCAGCCCATGGCAGTCCCAGGGACAGGGATGCAGCCAACATTTTCTCAGATGGAGATTTTTAATATCAGTTGGCTGTCTGAACTGTGTTCATAAAATGTACTTTTAAGGTTCATCAGACCTAGAATTAAAGCTTGGTTTTATAGGAATGTTTGGTTGCTATACATTTAAGTAAGCAGTAGTGGTATCTTTGAGTAGATTTTCAAGCAAACACATGAAGCACTTCGATAGCTGAAGAAAAGAATGAAATTAAAGGTGCCAGCAAGAAACATAAGCACAACGAAATTATTAGGGGAAAGAAAGGGCGTTTCTGGAGTATTACTCCGACAGCAGTAAAGTGCCCATAAATGTAACCAAAATTTAGAAGCCTGCTGTGTCCCAGATTGCACATGAAAATACCACCAAGAGGAACACATTTACAAGCAAGAGGAACATACAACAAGTGCTACAGCAGCTGAGTGTGTGTGTAGCTAAAAGAGTGACAGCTAGGTAAGTAGCCATGATCTCTGGCATTTGGCCCCTTGAAGACCTTCCTAAATAGCCAATAGCTCTGCTTTGACTAAAAGCAGCAAACAAGGTGTGTGCTGATGGTCCCTGCCTATAACGGATTTTTATTTCATTCATGCCACAGATAAATTGCACACTGTATTCTAGTAAATTCACCAACATGGTTATGACATTTCCATTTTGCAACAATGTTGTCATGATTGTTAAGTAGGAATTAATGGGATATTCTTCCTTTCAACACAATGCTGCCAGCGCTGATTTTATAACACACTTAACTTCAGGTATTCTTTTCCTGTTTAGAGAAGGGGAAACATTGGACTGAGTTTGGTTTGAAATCTGCATTGATTTGGAATGGTCCTTGATTTGGAAAGATGGCTTTGAGACACTCAGAAGAGATTACTGGTCTGATTCCATTTGTGACACTATACAAACAGTATCTCAATCCTGAACTGACATCCTCACAGTTAACACTAAAGCACTGACTTTCTCCCCTGGGGCCAGGCCTTCAGCCCTGGGTGACACTGCTACCACGGTAATCACAGCGATGCATACATACAATACTTTGCCATGTCCTCTATCACTTTTTTTCATCCTGAAAAATACTCAGTTGTTCAGCAGAACACCAGCCCAGCCAGATGTTTTGATTTATCCCTCAGTGTCCAAAACGGTGGCAACTTCCCAAAACATCTACTGATGCCTACAAGCTTCTTTTATTTAGAAACAGAAATGAAACAAAAATTATTGGGTTAATTAGCCACAAAAAACTGTTATCAAAATTAAATGCAATAAATAGTCCCCCAATTTCAGAAAGTTCAGTAGGGTAGTGAGTCTTTGCCCTAACTCATGAAGACCAGGTGTGTAAATGTGCAACAAGTTTGAGTGGGATAAAGGCCTCCCAAAAAGTCATCTCTGGAGGGGACACTTGCACCATCCCTCCAGCAGGTGCCAGATCCTGTCTTCTCCTTTGAGACCCAGAACAGGAGACACGGGATGAACGACAGGGAATGGGGACAGGGGGCAAAACATGCTCCATTTCCATCGTACTTACAGCATATAACCACAGAGAAATCTCCCACAGCAAACCTACTTTTTATTGACTATAAACACTAGGGGTAGGATTAGAAAAATCAGTGAGAAAATTACTAAAATGGCAGATTTCCTTGATGGCAATGACAGCACTAAGACATCAAGAGAGCTGCTATGACTCCGTGCAGCACATACTGAAATCCCAGCAAACTTCCCTAAGCCATCAAGCACTCAGGCTCTGCTACTGTTGAGCTTCCTGTTGATACAGAAGTTATAGATCTCTCTTGATGCCTGTAGTAACTGTAACTTTGTCTCTTAAACACACAGAAAAGAGTCACAACTCTTTTTTTGAAATCATCTAAGTTACAATGCTTACAATGCCACTACAACCTTTAACATAATTTCTGTAACATCATCAAGATGTCTCATGGAGAGATAGTGGACAGCTTAGGAAAAGAGAAGGATAAGAGGGTTCAAACCATGTTCAAAACATATACTTGATATTTCTTCAACAACTTGAACCTGGAGCTAAAACTCATAAATGTGTCAGTGTTATTTTCTGGTGATATCTCTAAATGGAAGATAAAGTATCTTTTATTACCATGTAAGTACAACCTCCTAAATTGCCACAACTCAATAATAAATTACATGAATATATATAAATATCAGGAAAAGTTTTTTCCAGAATAAACAATGTTTTGTAACTCTTCATTTAGCTATACCATGTTTTCCATTTTTTTTAAAATAAAACTAATTTCTAAGCTATATATTTAGACAATACCAGTTATGCACCGCATTTCTACAGAGTTAATTATAAAGTGTAGATTTTAGTGATTTGGAAAAATACATGCCTTTCTTTTAGATAGACCTGCAAGAAATTAGACTCTTGTCCTGCTGGGGGCCTTCAACCACCCCAGCATCTGCTGGATGTTAGCACAGTGAGCTGTAGGCAATCCAGAAGAATCCTGGAATGCATGGACGATAACTCCTTGAGCCAGGTAACAGACAGCCCTACCAGAGTGGGTGAGGAAGGTCAAGGCAAGGCTGGAGCTGAACCTGGCAAGGGACACAATGAATAACAGGAAAGGTTTCTACAGTTGATCAGTTCTACCTGTTAACCAGAAAAGGAAGGTCAAAGAAAGTGTACTGCCCCGATAAACATGGCTGGAAAACTGGCAGCCACAGATGAGGAGAAGGCTGAGGTACTCAGTGACTTTTTGGCCTCAGTGTTCACTGTCAGCCTCTCTTCCCACACTTCTCAAGCTGGTGGAATGCAAGATGGGGACTGAGGGAGCAAAGTCCTTCCCACTGTAGGAGAAGGTCAGGTTCGTGACCCCATAAGGAACCTGAACATACATAAGTCCATGGGACCTAATAAGATTCATCCCAGAGTCCCGAGGGAATAGGCTGATGTAATTGCTAAGCCACTTTTCAAGATATTCCAAAACTCATGGCGGTCAGATGAACCCCCTGGTGAGTGAAGAAAGGAAAACATTGCACCCATGTTTCAAAAGGTAGAAAGGAGAACCTTGGGAGCTACCAACCTGTCAGCCTCACCTCTCTGTCTGGAAAGGTCATGGAACAGATAGATCCTGCTAGAAGCTGTGCTAAGGCACACAAAAGACAAGGATATCATCTGTGACAACCAGCAGAGCTTCACCAAGGGCAAGTCCTGCCTGGCCAACTCAGTGGCCTTCTATGATGGAGTGACTGCATCAGTGGACAAGGGAAGAGCTATGGGTTTCATCTATCTGGATTTCTGTAAGGCATTTGACAAAGTTCCCCACCACATCCTTCTCACTAAGTTGGAGAAAGATGGATTGGATGGGTGGATGGCTTGGTGGATAAGAAATTGATTGGACAGTCACATCCAGAGGGTTGTGATCAGTGGCTCAATGCCCAGATGGAAATCAGTGGCAGGCAGTGTCCCTCAGGGTTCTGTGCTGAGACCAGTGTTATTTAATATCTTCATTAATGATGCAGACGAAGGTATCAAGTGCACCCTCAGCACATTTGTAGATGACACCAAGCTGAGTGGCATGGTTGAAACACCTGAAGGATGGGATCCCATCCAGCAGGACCTGGACAAGCTTAAGTAGTGGGCCCATGTGAATCTCATGAGGTTCAACAAAGCCAAGTGCAANATAGATCTCTCTTGATGCCTGTAGTAACTGTAACTTTGTCTCTTAAACACACAGAAAAGAGTCACAACTCTTTTTTTGAAATCATCTAAGTTACAATGCTTACAATGCCACTACAACCTTTAACATAATTTCTGTAACATCATCAAGATGTCTCATGGAGAGATAGTGGACAGCTTAGGAAAAGAGAAGGATAAGAGGGTTCAAACCATGTTCAAAACATATACTTGATATTTCTTCAACAACTTGAACCTGGAGCTAAAACTCATAAATGTGTCAGTGTTATTTTCTGGTGATATCTCTAAATGGAAGATAAAGTATCTTTTATTACCATGTAAGTACAACCTCCTAAATTGCCACAACTCAATAATAAATTACATGAATATATATAAATATCAGGAAAAGTTTTTTCCAGAATAAACAATGTTTTGTAACTCTTCATTTAGCTATACCATGTTTTCCATTTTTTTTTAAATAAAACTAATTTCTAAGCTATATATTTAGACAATACCAGTTATGCACCGCATTTCTACAGAGTTAATTATAAAGTGTAGATTTTAGTGATTTGGAAAAATACATGCCTTTCTTTTAGATAGACCTGCAAGAAATTAGACTCTTGTCCTGCTGGGGGCCTTCAACCACCCCAGCATCTGCTGGATGTTAGCACAGTGAGCTGTAGGCAATCCAGAAGAATCCTGGAATGCATGGACGATAACTCCTTGAGCCAGGTAACAGACAGCCCTACCAGAGTGGGTGAGGAAGGTCAAGGCAAGGCTGGAGCTGAACCTGGCAAGGGACACAATGAATAACAGGAAAGGTTTCTACAGTTGATCAGTTCTACCTGTTAACCAGAAAAGGAAGGTCAAAGAAAGTGTACTGCCCCGATAAACATGGCTGGAAAACTGGCAGCCACAGATGAGGAGAAGGCTGAGGTACTCAGTGACTTTTTGGCCTCAGTGTTCACTGTCAGCCTCTCTTCCCACACTTCTCAAGCTGGTGGAATGCAAGATGGGGACTGAGGGAGCAAAGTCCTTCCCACTGTAGGAGAAGGTCAGGTTCGTGACCCCATAAGGAACCTGAACATACATAAGTCCATGGGACCTAATAAGATTCATCCCAGAGTCCCGAGGGAATAGGCTGATGTAATTGCTAAGCCACTTTTCAAGATATTCCAAAACTCATGGCAGACAGATGAACCCCCTGGTGACTGAAGAAAGGAAAACATTGCACCCATGTTTCAAAAGGTAGCAAGGAGAACCTTGGGAGCTACCAACCTGTCAGCCTCACCTCTCTGTCTGGAAAGGTCATGGAACAGATAGATCCTGCTAGAAGCTGTGCTAAGGCACACAAAAGACAAGGATATCATCTGTGACAACCAGCAGAGCTTCACCAAGGGCAAGTCCTGCCTGGCCAACTCAGTGGCCTTCTATGATGGAGTGACTGCATCAGTGGACAAGGGAAGAGCTATGGGTTTCATCTATCTGGATTTCTGTAAGGCATTTGACAAAGTTCCCCACCACATCCTTCTCACTAAGTTGGAGAAAGATGGATTGGATGGGTGGATGGCTTGGTGGATAAGAAATTGATTGGACAGTCACATCCAGAGGGTTGTGATCAGTGGCTCAATGCCCAGATGGAAATCAGTGGCAGGCAGTGTCCCTCAGGGTTCTGTGCTGAGACCAGTGTTATTTAATATCTTCATTAATGATGCAGACGAAGGTATCAAGTGCACCCTCAGCACATTTGTAGATGACACCAAGCTGAGTGGCATGGTTGAAACACCTGAAGGATGGGATCCCATCCAGCAGGACCTGGACAAGCTTAAGTAGTGGGCCCATGTGAATCTCATGAGGTTCAACAAAGCCAAGTGCAAGGTGCTGCACTTGGGTCAGGTCAACCCCCAGTAACAATACAGGCTGGGGGATGAAGGACTCAGCTCTGCTGAGAAGAACTTTGGGGTGCTGGTGGATTAAAGCTGGTCATGACTCAACAATGTGCACTTGTGACCCCAGTTCATTAGAGAACAGGAGTGGATTGAAAAGTCCTTCCACACACAAAAGAATTTAGTAATGTGTAATATCGCTTAAATCATAAGGGCCACATGAAATATGGTGAGGCCATGCTTATGACCTCAGCACACCTCACAGAACAGGATTTTTCAGCAGCTCCATTCCACTGTAGGGTAGGTAGGAATTGGCAGTGCCAGTTTCTCTCAATGTGGGTGGCCATGGAGAGGGTAAGGCCTGGGAAATGCTCTTGGTTTTTCAGCAGAGCTATTTGGGCTTCATGACTCACTTAAGGACTATTTTACAGCTTGATGCTCTTCCACATTTCTTAAGTATATTCTATATTAAACATGGACTAAAATAGACAGAGAAGCAACTTACCGTAGAAATGTTGAGGGCTGCAAGCTGAAAGTAGAAGAAAAGTATTATGTTCAACCATGCCAAATCCTGCCTACAGCTCTGGAGTTTACCTGAGGTCAAGCTAAAATGGGGTTTACAAACTATCACTAAGAAATAAAAAACCCTTCAGAAAAAAAGCCTTCCATATTGGCTTTTTGACATGTCCACATGGACCAGCTTCTCAGGTGTTATTTCAGGGCCTGGAAAGGGGCCAGAGCAATAGGATCTTACAAATGGAACTGTGGGAAGAGTTTATCTAAGCACCAGAAGCTGTGGGGAGAGAGATGAGAAGGCAGAGATAGGAACCTTGGGTAAGAAGGAGATATCAATGGGTACAGGAATGTTTCGGGCAACCAAGATCTGGAGAGGGTGGAGGTGCACTCAGAACTCCTCACCTGGGCTGGACGCATGGTGAGGGCACTCTGGACTGTCATGTAAGACTGAGATTAAATGAGACTTAATTTACAGTTCCTAGCTGTTGAACAGAACACAGCTGCCCTACAAAGCCAAAGCTTCATACCACCGTGCATCAAAAGGTGGGATTAATGCTTCTTACAGCTAAAATCAGTGCTCTTGCTTTCCTGTTAGTTTTCCTTGTTTGTTTTCACACAGCTTAGGAAAAACAAAATGGCATCCAGAAATGAGATTGAAGACGGACTGTGAAGAGCTAGCTCTTTAAACTTGTTTTATATCTTGTTGCATTTTTACAAATTCATTAAGCATTTGTTTGTCACACTGATCAATGTGTTACAGCAAAGTCCTTATTGGCTATAAAAATTATTCCCACCAATATGGCAATGACACAATAACCAAGACAATGAGATACATCATACAGTTAGTCTTGAGTCTCACAGCTAATTAAAAATAATTAGTGAGGCATTACAGATATTCTGACTGGAAAAAAAAAATTTTGTCATTCTTGCCATCCAGTTCAGAGGGTCCCAGAAGCTGATGAAGGGAATAAAGTACAACCGATTAGCTCTTTCCTCCAGAAATTAGTCCAAAGTGTCCTCAAATGGAAGCTAAAAGGTCTTGTCCTGTCAAATGCCCTGGGAGGGAAAGAAGCCCAGGCTGCCTGAGAGCAGCCTGTATCTTCTTCAGCCCATTTGGTGCAGCTCCACGTGATTTGCTCTCTGGGTACTCATAAACTGCTCATTTTATGGAGTTTTATTGAAATATGAGTCTGCAGCTCCTTTAGGAAACCCATTGTTTTGCTGTTTCTGAAGCTCTGTCAGGAATAAATCTGTCCACTGGTGTCTGTCACTCCAGACTGCATGTCTGTGTTATATCTTGCACAAAGGCAATAAAATAGTGCAATAGAATTGTGGGGTCCAAGTTAAGGCTTTAGAAGGCGTGTGTGTCATTTCAGGGGGAGTGAGAGGGACTCTTGTATTTCCCAGAAGATAACTGAGTTTCATGGGGACAGAGAGCAACTTGTTCTTGCATTTGAAAGCCCTTAGGTAGGATTAGTGACATCTGGTTGATGTCTGTGCAAATAAAGACACATTTCATGTTGCTGCTGCTATCCCAGGAAATGAGGGAAAGGTGAGTTTTTTGCTTATGTCCAATAAAAACCAAATGGGAATTTAATCTACAGGTACTTCTCTCAGAAGTGATCAAAGAAGTAATTGAATTAAGCAGACAAACTGCAGTGACAAACCCCAAGCCCAAAGGCATCTTGATCAAAGAGCAAGTGCTGATAATGCGTGAGCTGCGATAAAACTGATTAGGCTGCTGACTGGGAGGAAATTGGTCTTTTTGTTGTTGTTATATTGACCAGATCCTCTAAGTCTATTAATTCCTTAGACCTATGCTTGGGTAACACTTAGAGCACTGCAGAACCTATTCTTTGAGAAATAACCTCAGTAAAGCCATAGATGCAACACGCAGAGATAAATGAGACAGGAATCAAAGCACAGAAGTTGGCTGTCTTTCTTCTATCAGAAGTGAGGCAAAAATCATTAACTAGCTCTCAGAAGGAAACTTCAGCAGAAAGCCCAAGGGGGTGGGTAGGAGAAGAGGTTCTGCAGTGTAGTGCTGCCTATTTCAGCTAACTGAAAATCCATTTCAGCAAGTTTGCTCTGGTTTTCAGTCAGAAATGATTTAGCTTTGATCCTTTGCTTTCCTTTCCTGATGTATCCTAACCACCACCAAAAATGAGTTGTGATCAGTGTAATCTCACATAGAAGTTTGGCAGAACATGTGGCATCCTGAAGACCATCACCAGGTTGAAGTAATTGTTATCCCACTCGTGCCCATCTGTGATTCTTGCAGGAGTCTTGCAAACAATATCCAAACTACACAAACATCATGTCACTTTTCCTTCCTGTTTACATGAAAGTATAAATTTGTACAGATAAACTTAGACCAGCTGATTACTGTGGAACTGACCACCAGCCAGAGGGAGGGAACAGCTGGAGGATAATAATTTTAGCTTCAGCTGCTTTTGATGGGAATGGGAAGAGGCTTTAACGCGCTCTCCAAAAAGGCAGAGGAGAGAAACTAGTGTTTGGGCTTTTTTTTTAACAGGCATCAGATTTCCAAGCGGCATCCGCCGCAAGTAACTCTGCAAGACCACGGGTGAATGAAGATCCGAGCAGAAGTGATTGGAAGCTAAAGGGCAGTGAGGGTCTGTAATATACAACAGGAGACCACAGAAATGGGGGAGAACTCCTCGGTGCATGCCAACCACGGGCCAGGTAGTGTATCCCCTATTCCCTTCTTCCCACTAAAACTTCAGAGGAGCAGTTGCAAAAAAATGTGTTTTCTTTGCCATCAGAGTGAAGTATTTTCAGAAGTTCCACCGGGATACAGGAATAAAGGTGTCACTGGCTTTCAGCAGAGTTTCCTCCATGCTTTTGAAATCCCAGCCTGCTTGCCTCACGTACTCACATGACCTTCATGACTGCAGCATCTGAGCACCTCACCATCTTTCAGACATTAATCCTCCCAGCATTCTGCCGAGCAGCCTGGCTGTACCAGCTCTGCTTTACAGCAAGTGATAAATGGCAGTACAGAAATCGAGGGCTAGAAACACAAAAAGACTCAGGCACTCTGCTGCCCAGCACGATGAAATGTGTGCTGGGGGACGTTTAGGTTGGACATTAGGAACAATTTCTTTACATAAAAGGTGGTAAGATACTGAAACAGGCTGCCCGGGGAGGTGGTGGAGTGACCATCCCTGGAGATGTTTTAGGAAAGACTGGACATGGAACTCGGTGCCATGGTCTAGTGGACAAGGTGGTGTTTGGTCATAGGTTGGACTTGATGATCTCAGAGGTCTTTTCCGACCTAATTGGTTCTGTGATTCTGTGAAATGTAACATGGATCCAGCAGCATGTATAGCCTGGTGCTTTTACAATACATGGGGTGGCTCAGGGATGTACAAGCAACTTCCCTTCCAGTGCCCCACATGGACTGCACTACATGGGCAGCAGGAGGCACATCTCTGCACCAGGAGGGCTCAAGGGCATCTGAGGGATGTGAAGGCTCATCCCCAATGTCACCTAAACATTTCTATGCACATAGTAAGGTCCTTCTGAACCCATCCCAACTCCTTGACACTTTCTTTTGTTAGAAAGCTCCTCCCAGGTGCCATTTCTAAGGTAAGCAGACAATTTCTCATTTCTGACCTAATTTTCTTCATCACCATTTCTTTTTTCTACCATTAACACGGCCATTTAACCTAAATAGTTATTTTCTCTCACTGTGATTTCAACACATGATTTTTTCATGAAGGTCCTGTTTTCTTTGTTATCATTAGGCCAAACAAGCCACTCTCAGTCTCCACGTGGAAGATAGACATCCCATTGCCTTGATCACCCTTAAAGCCTTTCACCACATCTGTTTCAGTTTATCTTTTATTAAAACACAGCTGACCAGAGCTGGAACCAGTTTTCTAAACAAAGTCATGCACAAAGCCTTGCACAGCAGTGCTAATGCTTCCCATCTCTACGGGGAAGATGTTGTCTGTCTCATCTTAAAACTTGAGTAGATCTTTTTAGCTCACATTTTGTCTGCAGCTGTAGCACGCCTACAGCTGGGCTCAGTTGCTGTGCCTGCTCGAGAAGCACAAGATTCCGGCCTGCCTCACACCTCCCTGCTTGTTGCATGTTTAGCAGCTCTGGGATCAACACACTTAACTTCATCCCTACTTCATACTCAACTCTGGGCTTTACCCACTGGGATCTTTCGTGGAAAGTGCCCATGGACACCATGGGAAGGAAAGGGAAAGCCACCCCTCTCTTTTGGCTATCTTGCCTATCAATAGGAGCCCAAAACAGTGAAAAGGCTCAAACCTGACTCCCCCAAGTCTGAGGCTTTCACTTACAGGTGCCGATGTCTCTGTATATTTTGTGCAGGTTTCACTGAAGGTGACAAGACAGCCAAGAGAGTCAGTCCTGCTTGCTTTAGTTTTTTTCCTTTGCCAGTGTTATCAGAGCCTTCTGACTAATTGGCAAATAGCAAAGGACAGTCTTGTGCTTCTGAAGTGCATGTGGCCTGGCACTCAGAGCAATTTTTAGAACATAGGGGCAATTAATCCAAGGAACACAAATGCAATAAGAAACAGGTCCCTGGAGCTCCTCACCCCTGCTGCATCCACCTGGCTGGGCAATTAGTCTTTTTTTTAATTAATATAATTTTCTATGGCAGCCCATAGTCCAATTTTAAATACCTGTTATAACCTTCTGGAATATGTACTCAAGCACTTCATGAAGCTTTAAAAACAAAACTAAGAAAAGGGCTGTATAGCAACAGGAATAACTAAGCTGCTGTGGTGTCTGGTGGCAGCCTTCCTGTGCTTCTGGCGTTAAAAGAAAACAAAAAAAAAAACCCAGCAGAGCACAAAGTAAAATGTAATGAGCATACCAAGGTGCCCTTTGATAGAGGTATCAAGCAAGCGTGCTGTAATTGTTCAGCTTAGTACTTCATGTAAGAAACTTCTAACACTGAGAAGTGTCTTTGATCTGAACAAGGGAACAAGCGTATTTGATATGGAAAAAAATAAGGGTGCTTAGAGAGATACATATCCTGTACCTCTTGTATAATTATAAAAATGTAACCAAAATGGAGTTCTTTGGTGAGCTACCGGCATCTTTGATGGGATTTGCACAAGGAAGTGACTGGACAGACTCTGGGAAGGTGTGGGCTGGAAGCTTGCTGCACTTGTGCAGAGATGTATTGTGGTCTCCAAACTGCCATCAGCATTTTGGAAATAAGATGTCTACCTCTAAACAGAGGTGATTGTGCAGAAAACAAATTTAGAACTTATTTTGAAGTCAGTCCAAGTTTCATGTCATAGCATTTTTTGCCCAGATTCCTAGTATTTCTTTGGAATGACAATTGAAAAGGAAACTACCTCATCTGGTGAGCAGCCACACTTCGCTTCAGATGAACTGTTTGAAATGCTCTGTGAAGGAACCATGTGCCTTATATTTCTGAGACTGCAGTAAACAAGAATATCTCATGACTAACTCCATCAAAGTTTCATTTAGGAAAAAAACAGATATGATCTGTTTCTCTAGGTAGAAGAAATTTTGGCAAGGCTTTCTGTTCTGTCTACTGGGTGAAATCCTAGAACCTTTTCAACTAGAACCCAGATAGATCACCAGTACAACTTTTTCCACTGGTCTTCCCAAGTGGACTGCAGGCTTACCATGCTTGTTGCTGTTATTAGAAATTTCAATCACAAGATGCGATATACCACTACCTACACAAACAGGAGGAAAAACTTGCACATCAGGGACCTTCCCCTGCAAGTCAACGAGCATCAAGAGCAATGGAAAACACCAGATCCATCAGTCACGCTGGCGTCCAAATCCACAAGCACCACAAGGCTACTAGTGACTGAGAAATACTCAGCGTCACATACTTGAATTACTGTGTCATGGTGGCCTTCAGTAGCACCCTGTAAAAGGCCCTCAGAAGCCTTTCCCCAAACTCTCAGGAATGTGACAGAAAAAGTTTGTCCTCAGCCAGGCTCCAAGCAAACACAGCACATTGTAAAAAACCACAGTCCATAACTCGCTGCATCCCATTTGGTTACAGATGGAGATGAAGCCATGTGCACACATCTGGCCATGAGTGCGTGACAGCTGTCACCTCTCCAGCTATTGCTCTGGGACATTAAGTTCTGCATGCTGTAGTGAGTGGCTTCATGGGAAAGGAAAGTAGCTGGAGCTGAAAGCAGTGGGATCCAGCAAAAACAACCAGGTTTTGCAATGCTCATCACCACATCCAGTGTCCCACCATAAGTGTAGTAAATAGATGAAATGAAAGCAAGAGAACAGCCCAAGGTTCCCACGTACACTTAAAATTGATGGCCACCAGATTCACAGAAGCAGTGATGCAAGTGGTATGAATTAAACTCACAAGTGTTACTCATTTTTCTGGGTGCAAAAACCCCTATTTTTTACTTCAAATATGGAGGGAATCAGCAATACAGTACATGCAAAATAAATTAGAGGTTTATTCCCAGACCCAGCAGGCCATAACTCTGCCTGCCCAGTTCTTGTTTCTATCTGGTTTTGGTCTCCGTGACTCATAAACCCAGCAGACGATTTCCCCAAAACCGCAGACATTGGTCCTTTCATCTACTTCTTCCCAGCTGATCTTCAGCTCATTTAGATCTTTGCTAATGTTTTGTTGACATAATGCTCTTGGTCATCCCTGACTTGTCTTCCGAAACATTTTCTGGACCCCTGTTGGTCACAGGGCCCTGCCAGCTTTCCACTTCAGTATCTTCCTGATTTAATGAGCTTTTCCTACCATAGCTTACTGGCTGTGGTCCAGCTCTTTCAGACATTTCCAGCCCCATAACCCAGCATGTTCTCTCAACTCTTATTCCCTGTCAATCTCATGAGAATATGTGAATGACTTTAACTTTTACCACCCATATTTGTTTTTCACCAGGAAGAATGATATGTCACTGCTTTACTGTTTTACCTGTTGAAGGGTTTTTGCCAGCTTCTCTCCTTGATCTTTCCTCTGGCATTTCCATTGTTGCCATACCAGTACAGGCTCACCAAGGAAACAAAATTCCCCAGCACTATTGGCCTTTACTGTCTCCTGTTGAGAAGCACCTGCTGTTTTTCTCCAGTGAAAGGCAAACAAGAATTATCCAGACCTGCCTGCCATGTCAGATGCTGCCTGCCTGCATGGCAGGAGTAGGTGCTGCGAGGTGTCTACTTACCCACATCCCCAGGGCTCCAGCCAAAAGCTGGCATCACCCCAGTGCTGCTGTTCCAGGCATCCCTTTCGCCCACACAAAAAAGAAGATGTGATCGCTATCATCTTTGTCCAATTCCTAAAGTTACCTTAAAACAGCTGGCTGCTTTGGGGATGATGTTTTATGCCATGTTCACAGTAGACATAGAGCTGCAGTTTTGCTTTTCCTGTTTCTTCCAACATCTCCCAGGTGCTATGATCTTCCCTGGGCTCTCTGCAAACCACTGCTACTGTGAGGAGACCATTGACAAGACTTTAAGGCTCATGGTTGGCCCAGGCTCTCAAGTGCAATTTTTTGAGTCTCTGTCACCATCCATGCTTAGGTCACATACAATCTCCCATCTCTGAAGCCTTCTCATCTACCCCCATCAGCAGCCACTGTCCCTTCCTATAGAGCCAAGCTTTTCTTGCTGGTTGAAGATCAAACTGCAATTAATCATAGAATGGTTTGGTTTGGAAGGAACCTTGAAGATCACCTAGTTCTAATTTACCTGCCACAGCCAATGACATCTTCACCTAGAGCAGGTTGCTCAGGGCCCCAGCCAACCTGGCCTTGAACACTTCCAGGGATGGGGCATCTACCACCTACCTGGGCAACCAGTTCTAGTGCTTCACCACCCTCACAATAAAGAATTTCTTCCCAATATCTAATCTAAACTCATCCTTTTTAAGTTTAAAGCCATTCCCCCTTGTCTTATCGCTACATACCATTGAAAAAAGTCGCTCTCCAGCTCTCTTGTAGGCTCCCTTTAGGTACGGGAAGACTGCTATAAAGAGGCTGCTCCCCAGAGCCTTCTCTTCTCCAGGCTGAACAATCCCAGATCTCTCAGACTGTTTTCACAGGAGAGGTGCTCCAGTCCTGTGAGCGTCTTCATGGCCCTCCTCTGGACTCATTCCAACAAGTCCATATCCTTCTTATGTTGAGACCCCAGAGCTGGATGCAGCACTCTGGGTGGGGCCTCACCAGAGAGGAGCAGAGGGGCAGTCACCTCCCTCATCCTGATGGCCACATTGCTTTTTATGCAGCCCAGGATACAGCTGGCATTTAGAGCTGCAAGTGCACATTGCTGGCTCGTGTTGAGCTTCAGTGTGCTTGGGTGGCCAAGAAGGCCCATGGCATCCAGCCCTGTATCAGCAACAGTGTGGCCAGCAGGACCAGGGCAGGGATTGTCCCCCTGTACTCAGCAGTGGTGAGGCCACACCTCAAATCCTGTGTTTACAAATCCCTCACTACAAGAAAGACATTGAGGTGCTGGAGCATGTCCAGAGGAGGGCAATGGAGTTGGGAAAGGGTCTGGTCTTACACGTCTTGTAAGGAATGGCTGAGGGAGCTGGGGATGTTTAATCTGGAGAAAAAGAGCCTCAGGGGTGACCTTCTCACTCTCTACAACTCCCTGAAAGGAGGCTGTAGCCAGGTGAGGGTCAGTCTCCTCTCCCAAGTAACAAGAAATAGGACAAGAGGAAATGGCCTCAAGTTGTGCCAGGGGAGATTTAAGTTGGATATTAGGAAAAATTTATTCACCAAAAGGGTGGCCAGACATTGGAACAAGTTTCCTAGGGAAGTGATGGAATCACCATCACTAAAAGTGCTCAAAAAATGTGTGGATGTGGCACCTGGAGATGTGGTTTAGTTCTAGCATGTAGGTGTTGGGTTAATGGTTGGACACAATGATCTCAGAGGCCTTTCCCAACATTAGCAGTTCTATGATTCTTGTCAAGCAACGCCCCCAAGTCCTTTTTCTCAGAGCTGTTCTCAATCCATTCTCTGCCCAGCCTGTATTTGTGGCCTTACACATGTGCAGAACCTTGCACATGGTCTTGTTGAACTTCACAAGGCTGACATGGGCCCACCTTTCAGGCCTTTCGAGGTCCCTCTGGATGACATCCCTTCCCTCCAGCAAGTCGACATCACCCCAAAGCTTGCTGTTGTTGGCAAACCTGCTGAGGCTGCATGCAATCCCAGTGCCAGCAGAGGTGTGAAACAGCACTGATCCCAACACTGATTCCTCAGGAGCACCATTCATTGTCGGTGTCCACAAATCAAGCAGGTAACCATGGCATTCCCAGTTATTGTTACTGCAGTTGGCACATGTGCCTCTGGCCTGGCCAAGCCACGGCCTCTCCACTGCAGAAGATGCCCCTCTGGGACTGACCGTGGTGATGTTAACTTGCATCACGCTCCCATATTAATGATTTTGCCCAAAGGAGGACTGAAGAGCAAAACGGGTATGTTTTATACAGGACAGCTCACCCCAGGAAACATTTGCACTAAGGATTACGCCTGGAAAACCAGTTTTACCTTTCATTTATTGGTTTTCTCAGTTTGTATCAAAATGCAAAGTGGGATTGTGGGAGAACACAGTGAAAAATAATGCTTAAAAAAATTTCAGCATGAAAAGGTTGCTACATGTTTCTGGCACAGGGGTCTGAACTAGAAAACTTCAAATATGTAAACACACCCAAAACAGTACAGGAGATCAGGCCAATCATATCTGCCACATGACTGACTTTATTATAACTGGAAGCCATACAGGTACTGAACACGGATTTTTTTAATACTTTCAGATATTTTGTGAGTGTCAGAAGGGAATTCTTGGCATAAATACTGCTTGAAAAAGGGCTTTTCAGCAAATGTATTAACCTTACAGGATATGCCAAAATGAAAAATCCATCTATCCATGGCTTTCCTGTATCTTTTGGCATGTTCATACAATAGAAGAAATTTTGGGGGGTTTAATTATGGTTATTATTTTGGAAGCTCAGTAGTGCACTCGAGACTTTAATCCTGGCAGCTGAATTGTGCAGTCAAACCACTGACCTGTGTACTACTTGCAAAATAGAAAACTTATAAAGGGCTTGACAAAGGTTATTTCTCCCGGCAAAGCCACAAAGGTGCCAGTAGGTTTGGGTCCAGGTGCCAGCCTAAGGCTTTCCCTTGAGGACATGGGAAACAAGGAACCAGCTCTGATTTCCACCCTGGAACCCGCCCTGCTCCAGGAATGGCAACCAGGACAGGGGCAGGCTGAGGCTCCCTTGGGGCTGAGCAATGAGCAAGCTCCCCTGGGTTGAGCATCCTCATCACATCCCATCCCATCCCATCCCATCCCCACCAGGGCTTCCGGAGCTGACAAGCTGCAAAACCCCCTGGCTGGGCTGGTGGCACTGGTTTCCTCTGGTGTGTGAGAGGCGATGCCCAATGTTTCATTTCTCAGCAGGCCCTGCTCAGTTCAGTGGTAATAACATGTTTGCTGCAGGATGTAAAAATAGAAATGTATGGATGTGGTAATCCCTCCCTGAAAGCCTGGCCAGTGTTGCTTAGGGAATGGCTAAACAGGCAAGCTAACCCCCATCACACTTTCTTGCATGTTTTTCATCATCTCTAGCTGTACCTGTGCTGCAGACTGAAGGTGGCCAAGTCTGAGAGGTGGGGTTGAGAAAAAATAAATCAAGAACTTTGTTTGAACAGGTTTTTCTGTTAAAGAAAATGTGTCAATTCAGAAACCTTACATCTTCGTGGAAGTATTTTTAGCTACCATTGCTACAAGCCCTGCCTAAAGCCTCTGGAGCTAAAACAAGATCTTAGCAAACAAATTAAATCATAATCCCTCTTTTTCAATACATTTACCTGGGTGAATTTCTGGCATATAGCACATTGGCAGAAAATCAGCTCTTTTCACTCAGGTGTTTTCTGTTGGGTTTTTTTTCACGCAAGTAAAAGGAAGAGAACAAAAAAAAAAGTTTAGAAAAGAAAAAAAAAGTAAGGGAAAAAAAGGAAGGGGCAGGATTGCTGTGTTCAGGTATATACAACAGAAATTAAGCAATTCTCCTTCTTTTAATTAGAGATCTGTTCATCAAGTCCACGCTAGAGAACTGATTTAGTACATTGCTGGCCAGAGCAATGTTCTCCACAAGAAACACCATAGATGCCTCCTGGTCATTTTTTCCTTTCCAACAGTGAAGGCAAGGAAAACAACAATAGGCAAGGATAGGAGAAGCAAAGGGATTAAGATGAACTTCAGTAATACGTGCAGATTCCATCCCAACAAAAAATATAGTCAGTCTAATCGCATATACTAGGCTGAGTATATATAATATAGGCATACAGCAGTATAGAATGTTTATTGACAATACTCAGTAAACTTCAACTAGAAATGCAAGTGATGAGGTAGTTTTTAAAGTGATGATGCTGACAGTGCTGAGGGAGAAGCTCCTCAGCTGTTCCCTGGTGTCCCTGTGCTTTCCCCTGAGAGGACTGCTGGCTGAGGGAGTAGGTGAGGTTCTCATCTTGCTCATTGCATGTGTCACAACATTCCAGTGGAATTGCACCCATAACAGCATATAATCCAGGGACTGCAGTCTGGACTGGACAATAACCTTTTGTTCCCAGCTCTGTGGCAGAGCAGAGGTGCTCCTGCTCCTGGCACTGTGGCATGGTGCTGCCTGCCTGCTCAGTGCAAGGCCCTACCTGTTAGCTGCACAAACAAGAGATGCTGCAGGCACAGGCACATCTGTGTTACTGCCCATGAAAGATATTCCTGGTGTGACAGCAACACTCTGGGCAAGCTGACAGCACTCCTGTCACAGCCTTTCAAATCCCTGAGCACACCACCACCGCCTTTGTGGAGGTTTGCATTCTTTCACAGCCTGGAAGCGCTTCCCAGGTGTGGGACAGGACTGGGGCCCCCGTACTCTTGTGGCATTTTCACTGGCCTGTTTATTTCCATGTGGGCTTGCAACCCAAAAAGCCAACTGTGTCCAAAGCAGCATGACCAGCAGGTTGAGGGAGGTGATTCTGCCCCTCTGTTCTCCTCTTGTGAGACCCCACCTGGAGCACTGCATCCAACTCTGTGGTTCCCAGTACAGGAAACACATGGACCCACTGGAGTGAGTCCAGAGAAGGGCCACAAAGATGATGAAAGGGCTGGAGGCACATCTATGAAAACAGGCTGAGAGAGTTGGAGTTGCTCAGCCTGAAGATAAGACTCTGGGGAGACCTTATAGCAGTCCTCTATGACCTAAAGTGGACTACAAGAAAGCTGGAGAGGGACTTTTTACAGGGGCATGTAGTGATAGGACAAGGAGAATGGCTTTAAACCGAAAGAGGGAAAACTTAGATTAGATAATAGGAAGAAATTCTCTATCCTGAGGGTGGTGAGACAATGGAACAGGCTGCCAGAGAGGTGGTAGATGCCCCAGCCCTGGAAGCGCTCAAGGCCAGGGTGGCTGGGGTCCTAAACAACCTGGCTTAGTGGAGGGTGTCCTTGCCCGTGGTAGGAGGGCTGGACTAATGACCTTTAGACCCTTCCAACCCAAACTATTCTCTGATTCTATGATTCATGCTTAACCTCCCAGCCCTTTGAGGTCCTGCATCAAACCCCAACAGTTTTCAAGTCCAGGAGAAACGAGACCTGGTCCTATGGTCCTTATGTCCACCTCACAGCCATCATCACTGGGCTCTCAGTGGTTTGAAGTTAACAGGACAAAAAGGTTTCCCAGACTGTCTCCTGTTTATATTGCCTGAAACAATGTTTTTCTCCAAACAACCCCAGATCTCAGCAGCCAAAAGGCAGAGCTGCGTTTACACTGGGACTAAGAGGAGCAAAACAAGGAGGAAAACAGAGCAGTCTGGCAGACAGGAGTCCAGAAGGAAGACATGGGGAAGGGGTGAGCCACAGCTTGCTCAGGGATCTGCCTGCAGCTGCTGTGCTGTGAATGCCTCTCTGCCTGGTGCTGGCTCTGACGGCTCTCAGACGGGCAACAGAGGAACCGTGACTGGCACTTTGGAGTAGGATAATTATAATCTGGGCTCTGCAAGTGTGGGTTAGCTCTTACTGAAATAAACTGCTCAAATCTACGATGAATATCAACATTGTAGGCACAAGGGGCAAGGCAGTAAATTGTAGTAGGATGAAATACCTACATTTAATTATGTGAAATTATATAGAATTTGAGAGTTTTTCTGATGCATGCTATTTAAAGCGATGCCTAAGTGCCCTTCCTTGTCTGAATAAAGCAACTTTTGTTGCAAGATGTGGGCTTACTTTGTAGTTTACAATTTATAGTCTTCACCACATTTTGTCACTTTCTTATTTCTTAACTGAGATGTTTCTGAACATCTCACTTCAAATAATGGAACACAGCTCAAGTGCTGCACTATATACAGCCTCTTAAAAAGGCATGAGCAGTTCTGTTGATTTTTTTCCTCCAAGATACTCATACTTGAGTACGTTCCTCACCAAAGTGTATATGTAACACATGCACACACAGATAGTAGTCATTGCTCTGCCAGCCTAAAATCCATGCACTTGTGCACCAGGTGGATGTGGCCAACCCCACTGAGTTTCATTGCAAATAATTTTTGATCAAACCAATCAGGAGCATTTAAATAGCACCAGACCGGCCCAGCTGATCTCCTCTTAGTCTCCATGGTTGAGCCCTGCTTTTGGACACTGCCTCAGCAGCTCTGTGCCGCACTCTCGTCATGGTGGGGCTCACAAATTACAAAGTAAGGACCATCCATCTCAAGGCAGAGGGACACACTAATCGTTTCCAGTGTGGGCAGAGAAAACAACCGGCTGGGGAAGCTGAAAGGGTTGCCACCCACACAGTTCAGCAGCCCTGGAAATAAAAGAGGGTTTATGTGCAAATAAGAGCCTGGAATATTCCTGCCTGACAGGCTTGGCATGCAGGATTGTGCAGAGAGCGAGTTTACAGCTGCAGGCCAGTAAGGATGCACAGCATGTCAACAGAGAGACTGAAATTTTGTTCAGCCTCAGTGAGCACAACATTTAGCTGGTGATGGTGACCCAGACCTGAACCACTTATTCACGTGCAAAGATACGTGGGAACATTTCTGATGCGGTGTTCCTGCCAGCACACAGCCCTCAGCACCCTCCCTGAGCTGCAGGGTTGTCCTGAGGGGTGGCCAGTCCTGCACAAGCCCTGTCATTGCTGCATGGGCTGGCAGGGCCAGGGCCTGGTGATGAGGCAGCAAGCACTGATGTTCTCCAGGTGTACAGGACACAGGACGGGATAGTCATGGCTTTATTCCTCGGTGTTGTGGTTTAAATCCAGCCAGCAACTAAGAACCACATAGCCACTCACTCACTCCTCCCCTCCACCTCCCCAGTGGGGAGGAGAATAGGGAAGAAAAAATGTAAAGCTTGTAGATTGAGGTAAGAAGAACTTAATAATTGAAACAACAACAACAACAATAATAATACAATAACAGTATTGGAAAGGAGAGAAAGAGATAAAACCCAAGAGGAGCAAGTGAGGCACAGCACACTTGGTCACCAGCTGCTGACTGATGACCAGTCCATGCCCAAGCAGCAATCCTCCCGGCCAACTGCCCCTAGTTTATATACTGGGCATGGCATTCTGTGGTATGGAATATCCCTTTGGCCAGTTTGGGTCAGCTGTCCTGGCCCTGCTCCCCACCAGCTTCTCGTTTATCTCCTCACTGGCAGAGCATGACAAACTGGAAAGTCCTTGAATGAAGGTGAGCACTACTGAGCAAAACCCAAAACATCAGGGTGTTACCAACATTACTTTTATACTAAATTCAGAACACAGCACTGTACCAGCTACTACGTAAAGAAAATTAACTCCATCCCAGCCAAAACCAGGACACTCAGATACAGCATCAGGTCTTTGTGTTCTCTGGCAGTGAAGGGGAGCGTTCACAGACATAACTCACCTCATTGCGAGGAACTGCAGCAACACTTACCTAGCAGATTGTTTCAGCATAGCATCAGAATTAATGAAAGGATTAAAGAGCTTCATAAATAATAAAAGAACAAATCTCACTTGAATTTAACTATTTCCCCTGGTTGAAAAACAAGCAAATAAATCCAAAGAACCTGCTTAGAAGATGGCCCCATATTTAATAGTTAGTTGAAGGATCTTAAGATTTCATCTATGCATATAGACATATGTTACCAGCCCAGTAGAAGGAAATGACTGTAACCTAAGGATTGTTTGTCCTTAAAAATAAAATTAATCAAATTCCTTTGGAAAGATACTTCAAATTTCAATCTCATGGAGCCAGATTTATTCAAGAGCAGCCTCACTAATTTCAGTGTGTATATAGAGACAGATACCACAAACATCAGTTTGCTTTTGCAGCTATGCTCCCCCGAGATAATTTTGACTGTATTAATAACTTGAACGTCCCCCTTCCCAAAACAACAGGATGAATGCAGACAGTTGCTGTGCTGCCACAAAATGACTTTGCAAGAGCAGATGCAGATGAAGCTGAGGGGAGTGAGGTGGTGCAGCAACAGAAACCTGGACAAATTTGCACAGGGCCTCCCTTGAACCACAGTACTACAGAAGCCAAAGGCTCGGTTAGCAATCCTGACAGCAAAATGCTCAGCAATTTCACTGCTTGTAACACAAGATGAATCACACATTCTTCGTCGAAAGCTAATTAGATAAAGTGTCATCTCCCAAAGGCTCAAGCTGTGCATATGACAACACCCAGATCACTGCCTGTGTGGGTGTTTCACAGCCCAAGCAGTGAGCACTGTAAGTCACCAAAACTGCCTCCACCTGGGGGAGAAGGAACAAGAATGAATGCTGAGGGGTGGGACACAATGGCTGCAGGCATCACAGGCAGGTAGAGATGCACAGTCTGTGGTCTCCAGGCTGGCTCCCCCTCCCAAGGGACTGAGGGTGAGACTCGCAGTGGAGTGGGAAGCCTTGGGAGGCTGGGATCACTGGTTCAGGGCAGGCGGGGCTATGACCCTGCTACAAAATGCTAATGCCCGCCTCACACCTCTTCTCCCTCTCACTCTTCATCCCCCAGCAGCAGCAGCAGCTGCCACTGCTGCGGTACTCGCTCCGTGACCTCCCCGGCCCAGCCCCCCTGCCTGGGGCAGCAAAGTCTCCCCACACCCAGGAAAGCTGTGGGTTGGTTGTGGCACGGGGCCAAGCCAGGAAGGGAAGGACCAAGGAGGAGGCCAGGGCTGCAGACCAGCTCTGCTTGGCAAGGCTGTTCAACTCCCACTTGCCTCTGCTTCAGTGACCTCTAACTCAAGTGTAACACACCAAATGAGGAAAAATCGTTTGGTTTTATTACTATATAGGGTGACAAAAATCACTGCAAAAATTTAAAAGTGTTGTAGTTGAAGGAGTAACTAGGTTGTTGGCAAAAAGGGAGATGGGAAACTTTACTGAAGAGATGGGTTGGGGGACTGACAAAAAATCATTTAAGAGGACTAAGTTACAATTATTCTAACCTTGTTCTTAGTCCTTTTTGTTCTCCATGTATTAACATTTGAATGCCAACCTGCTCACACTTTCCTTCCCAAGCCAAATTCTGTTTTGTGAATAAACCACAGGACCAGCTGGTTACAACATGAGATGCCATGAAACCATCAGAGCTGCACTTAAACAAGGCTGCATTTTGTTTCTCCACTGCCTCACCGCTCTCTTGAGAGGCATCTTTGAAAATCCCTGAGGCCAAGTCACTAGGCATTAGAACAATATCATCACAGCAGACATGATCTTTCTGGGTTTTATGGGATAAAAAAATTACTCAAAACCACTCTAATATGCGACACACACCTCTCAAGCATCTTCTGCTTTGACTTGAGGCACTACCCTGCAGCAGGCTGGATGACAGAGAAAAGCGTGCAGCACTATGTTACCGCCATGGGCTCTGCTGGAGGCACCTTCCCTGCATCTCCTGCACAAACCATCCAAAAATTTTATCTAGGTTATCCCCTTCCTGCAAACCCCTAGACCAGCAAGTAAAGGGTGTGAGACAGCCGAGCTGCATGCGGAACACTGTGCATTGCAAATGCAGGCAGGCTTGGAGTCCCACAGCGCCTGTCAGGTCCCAGGTCGTCACTGAAAAACAATCTCTAATACCTCCCCTGTGCAGCTGCCACTGAGCCCTGCCTGGATGTGCTGCTCCAGAGCAGCCAGAGCCCGTCCCCAGCTCACAGACACGAGCGGTGCCGCTGTCACAGCTCGCACAGGGGTGGGGTTCTGCAACCTCTGCTGCCCTGCCCCCAGCCAAACCACAGCTACCTGGGGTCCCGGCACAGCTCCGCACACCCACAGCGCCCTTTGGCAGCCGGACCCTCGGCAGGGGCTGCCCCCAGGCCCTCAGCACAGCTGAGGGGAAGGAGCTGCAGCAGCTTTACCACCCGTCGAGCCCTGGGAAGCCAAGCAAATCACATCTGTGCGCAGGGGCCTCCCTCTGACCCACAGGTGCATGGATGGAGACGGCAGTGCAGACTGCTCTTCCCACCTCCCACCGCCCCCGCACCTCCACTAACTCCTTCATCCTCTAGGTTGCCCCCTGGAAACGGCAGGTTACGTCTGGGTCAAGCATAAGCAACCCAAATTCATAGTGGGAGCTAACCAGAAAGGCTTTGCCTGGAGGGGGAACAACTGTGCTTGTCTGTGCTGCTCCATCACCCAGGCTAAGGGGGGGTGGCCAACAAAGGCTGTCACTATATATAATCGCCATAGTATGAGCACTGTTGTCAGCACAAACCCAAAACACAGCTCCATACTGTGGAGGAAACACAAAACACAGCCACTGTGGAGGAAATTAAAGGTACCCCAGCCAAACCCGGCACAGGTGGAAAGGCTGTAAGGAAAGCATCTGCCTGCAGCCCGGGTCGCTTATCTCAGAACTGCCTGAGACTGCTCAAGCCTGGAACGAGCAGTGGCTCAAGCAGGGCTGAGCTCACCAGCGCTGCAAGGAGAGCAACCACAGCCGTCACAAATTCAGGCAATTTCTCTTTTCAGCAAGTACTCAGCTGCAAGCAGAGCGCAAGTAAACAGGAATGATTTAATTACCATATAAAAGTAATTAATTGCACACAGGAATCAAGAGGGACGCCTTATGAGACACTGGTGGCACATTACTGTCAGTTGTACAACAGTTAGCCACAGACCTACATGAACAAGACCAGACACTCGCTTCTGCTCTTAGAGTAGCAGAATTATTTTGGCAGACAGAAGTAGGGTTTAAAAACATCACCAAAGACTATAAAGCAATTTCAAAGCAAGTAACATAAAACCAAGACTGGGGTTGCTTCCGTGTTGCCCTTGAAATACAAAAATAGGCAACTGATCAAATTAGTTGGTATTGTTCATCAGGAGGTCTAGTTCTTTCTGTAAGAGGGCTGGGGATGACTAACATGATCTTAAGTACAGATTAGGCCAATGCTGCTTGTAGCAGCTGGACTGAGGGCCAGACCATCTTCTTCCAGCTTCTTGCACCCCTTAGTGCATGGCTCCAGCATCCACAAACACTTCATGTGCTTCCTTTCCGCTCTCTCCCTTCTGCCAAAAGCATGGAATGGGTAATTTCATCTGACGTTAAGCATCTAATGTCTGTGTTTGGGCTGTGATCCCATGGTAGCCACAGCCCCTGGAGAATTAGATCCTGCTGCCCGCACATTTAGCAATGATGCCCCAGATGACTTCATGCACGGTGAAAGATGTACCTGAGTAGCAGGTGTGACCAAGGACTGATGGGAGACCTTTCCACACAAGCAGCTGTGGGCCAGGCAGGACACCTTAACAGCACCTGATGTGGTACCATGCAGAGACAACCAAGGCAGTCAGTGGAGTCAGTTCAGCCTGCAGAATGAGTCAAGATTACCTTAAAGGAACTTAGTACCAGCTCAACTACTCTGCTCAGCCATACGCACCAAGATCTTGACACATTTAGGTGGCTTAATCCTCAGCTGAATCCCACACAGAGCCTACAGAAAGCAAGGGGACTCATCTCCCATTAACTCACAGCTGCTGCTCATGGCTTTGCTGAAATTGAACCAGGTCCTGCCCACATGTTATCTTCAGCTATTCATCAGAAACCTTGTGACTTATGGCAATTAACTCCAGCCAGGTAACAGTTCCAAGGCTGGGGTTTTGCTCTAGATTAGTCACCTTGAGGAACTAACAGTCCAGTGCAGCATCAGCCCATCACCTAGGAAACTATTCTTTCACATACAATATCATGTATCCCACCTTAGGTACTTACTGAGGATTTGAGCAATTTTTCTGGAAAATCAAGGAATGCACCAATCTCAGTGCTGGCATTTTATGCAAGCTCACAGAAAAATAGTCAGACATCAGCTATCCAAAGCTCCAGAAAACAAAAGGCTCCATTTAGATGCCTGAACGCCAGCACCTATGCCATTTGAGATGCCCTAAGGCACCCAAGATACACATGGGGTAGGCAGATATCACATAGGATGTATGGAAGCAGCAGCTGGAGACATGGAGACCATGCAGGATACCCCAGGGTGTCTCAAATCGTATTCGATGCCGAAGCATAAGCAACCAAACTAAGTTCCAAAAGTCTTGTTTATACTGAAGTCAGCTGCAGCTCTCCCATATTTAATCAACATGTATCTTGCAGAGCAGCTAAGCTGAAAAAGAGCTACAAAAGAATTGCATCCTTATTTCAGGTCTGCTGAAATCTGGCAGAGCTTACAGACTGTGTCAGCTTATTTTGTTATGAACATATAATGCTCACTGAACCCCATGAGCTGCTGTGATAACAATCTCTGCCAGCTTGCTGAATGGATTCCTTTCAGTTGCTGCCTCTGAAGTTATGTGGCTAGAACAGAGCTTCTGCAGTATACCAGTGCACTGGGAACACCGGGTTTTAGCTACGGGAGCAAGAAAGCTGTCTGGAAAGATTAATGGGCTCAGAATTGATTATCAGACCGTAGGAGCAGAAGGTCATTGTGTCAGGCTCCTGGCTACTGCAGGGAGAATGTACTACTGGCTAATCCTCTTATAAACACATGCACTTCCACGAGGAAGAATACCTCTAATGATTTAAATCCAATTTTTATATAATCAGTGCACTGTTTATTACAGTGAGGTTTTTATGGCACTACAGTCTTAACTGAGCTAGATGACAGAAGAGGATACAAGTCTTTCAACTGCAGTTAATAAATCTGGGGTCCCCTGAAGGCTGTGTATGTCTTTCATAGAATCATAGAATAATTTAGGCTGGAAGAGACCTCTAAGATCATCCGAGTTCAACCATTAACCCAGCACTACCAAGTCCCCCCACTAACCATGTCCCTAATGTCAAATCTACACATCTTTTAAAAACCTCCAGGGATGGTGACTCCCCTACTTCCCTGGGCAGCCTGTTCCAATACTTGACAACCCCTTTGGTGAAGATATCAGGACCCAACACTAAACTTTGTACCATAAGTATTTCCCGAAATCAGTGTTAAATGAGCATGACTGGACAGATTACTAATTTTCTGGACTATCAGCAAGGAGTAGTGACACGATTTTTCCCTTAGGAGTTACTTAGAATGAAACAATCATTGCTCAGGTTAAATCTGAGAATATCTAATTAAGAGACCTAAGTGGTTAAAAACCAGAAAATATGACTTGACTTTGGATTTTATTATTAAGAAACTTAATAAGAAACAGTTATTTGTATGTACCAGCATACATCTTCCCGTCCAATTTAGCACTGTAAGTCATTTTTCCGTAACACGCACTTGAAACAGCCTCCATCCTCGAGCACAGGTTATGTGAGTGAATACTGCCATCTAGGCAGGCTTTTGGGAGCAGCACCTATTTTAGAACATCATCCATCTTTGCCAGGGAAAAATGTTCTATTACCCAAAACAGAGGAGAAAGGAACAATTTTTTATACTATTAAAACTGACACAACACCAGTCACCGAAAATGCAAAACCTGCCCCTCAACCAGATTGTAGCAGTCCACATTAAGAGCAAATATTTTCTAGATGTTTATTAGGAAATATATTATTCCATATTTCAATACAGGCAACTTGAACTTAAGCTTTGCACTAAATTAGAAATCATTTTATCTATGAAAACTGTAAATACAAAGTACATTGTATTAAGGCTATTAATTACCAAAGTACATTTTACTAAGGCAGTACTGTAATTGCATCTATTTTATTTGCTTTGGAATACAGTAACAGTACATTTTTAGAAGACAGTTACTAAAATATCTATTGATGTTTTACAGACAGAAATAATTTTTAAAACCATTTTTCTTCATATGACCAAAATAGCTCCCATCCAGAGCAAAAAAAATATAAAATATGTAATGCATCTATCTTATTTCAAACAATAAACAAGTTCTATACATGGCATTTACAGAAGACTTACAGGATTTGACAACAATCTCATTTTGATTGGACACATTAAGAACTACCTTCATTATCAGTTGTGGGATTCTTTAGGGAATGCACAAACTATGAACGTAGAATCTTACAAAAAATGGTAGGACCTAAAAGATGGCAATTTAGCACTTTCCACAGATCCACTGATATTCACAGTGAACTTATCCTCCTCAGCTTCCTCCCTGGGGTGTTTCAGCTGTCACCTCGAGGATTGTCCTGAGCAGGTTTGTGTACAAAGGTTCTTCTTTCTCTTGGAAAGACCACCCTGAATAATCACAGAAATGTGATTATCTGGCTACTGGCATCCATCTCCTCAACGCCCCCCACTCCTGGCCCCATTTGATAAGAAGAAATGCAGCATGAGACTGATTTGTACCAAGAAAAGCAGGCAAAAAGATGAGGAACTGCTTTTTTCACAACTGCTTAGTAGCAGACACATTCCATTTCTAGAGGGAAGGATATCACAGGAAAGATGTACCAATTATGCCTCTCACTTATAGCAACAAAGCAAAAAAATCTCTCCTCCCTTTTCAAGAAAAATGGACTTCCTTTTGCAGAAAGGGAAATCAGTATTAGGGACTATTTTGCATGAAGCCACTCAAGTGAAACACTAATGCCACCAGTTAAACCAGGTCTCCATCACACAAGTTGGTCTGGCTGTCTAAGGTTTATTTTGTTGAAAATACAGTCACATTCAAATAACTTCTTTGGGTTTTTCCAAAACAATAGCAAAACTAAGAGACAACATGAGCATAATATGTTTTATTGAATAAAATTCTGCTTCTGATATTTACACAGTGAAGTCTAGATGTAACTTAGTGAAGCATGGCAATGTGCAATATTCATACAACATCTGGAATATCTTTAAATACATCTGAAACTACTTACTGTAACAATCACCTGCCCATCACTGATTTCATAATTAAGGAAAATTTGAACTTGCTGAACAATAGCCAAGATGAGTATTAAGGATAGCTGAGTTAAAAGAAAAGTCTGCTATGTAAATTCCAAACCCAAAAGATCTGATTAAAGCGTCAAGAGTTTTGAAGGCAGCTGCTGTATTTCCTTGTTGTTCTCCTCTCTGCAGAAAAAGATGACAAAATAAATTATAAATCTGAAGACCAAAACTAATATCTGGACATTAAACAGACAGCACACTCCAGGGTAACCTTATTTCCTAAATTCGTAATGTCTTAACTTCAAGATGTATGAACTAAAACAAATTACTACCAATTACTTACTCATTTTGTATTAAATACTATATTACATCTTTAAAGCTGCCAGCGTAGACACACAAAAAATAGAAATGCTGCAAATGATGCCTAGAGTCAACACACCACTAATTACGGCCATTTACACAAAAAAAATTATGATGAACTATCTTCCCCCTACTCTAGAATGTTAAGCAAATGTTTTGTATTTTTTCTACTAGATACACTAGAATTCTAGTATTACAGAGAAGAGGGGTCTTATAAAGAAACTATAGTCAACGTCATTCCTGTTTACAAGGATTTTTTTAAAGATAATTTCATTATTGACCTTGCATGAATTCTCAGCAAGGTCTGAATCCAAGTGTAGACTTGCAGCAGCCATACTAACAGCCTAACTCATAGCTCTAGTAGAGTGGTATCTTACATGTGGACTACTCACTGGTTGTACATAAGACATGATTCACTGGCCACTTGCATGATTTTTGTCATCCAGCAGGAAAAGATTATAAACCAGGAATGTTGTGTCCTACTCAAGCCTCTGGAGGTTGGTTGTTCTAGTGGGTTACAGTCAGCACATTATTAAGCAGGCAGTCTAGTCTAGCCTGCCACATTTGTGATTTATGTATTGAAAAAAACTGGTTGTTAGTCTCAGGTTAAAAAGATCTTGCACAGTCTCTCATATCTTACTTATCAAACAGGGAGAGGAATTACAGCTTTCCTGTGCTCAAGTTAACCTGTATGAAGCCCTGCCAAATAGCCAGGAGTGCAAGGAAGACACAATTACTAACTAAAGTACCTACCAGATCCCTTCCTGCTTCCCAGCACAACCAATTTCAAAAGTGTGCTTGGGAAGAAAAGTAAATTTAAATCAACCCCCCAGGATCCCCTAACATCACCAAACCTTTAAGCACTGAGATTAAACCTCTCATAAAATAGTTCCACAATGAAGTTCAGTGTGATAACTTTGCATTTTTAGAGACTAAGTTTGTAACAGTAACAATGGCTCTCCATAAACACACACACACACACGGAGGTAAAATGTAACCTAGCAAGGAACAGCTTTAAAATTCAGAATTTGACAAGAAAACAAAATATGCAGATGTGGTAGTAAAAGCTGCAAAAGATAACAGAAAAGCACTTAACTATATCCCATTTCTATGCTTACAGTCAGCCCTCAACATATTTGTGAACAAGAGTATATTTTATAAAATTTGTCACTATTTTCTTTGGTTTCGTGGCTATCTTCTCTTTCTTCTTTTAGGGTTTTTTTTCCCTTCCCGAAACAAACAGCCAGACACCGTTCCATTTACCCAGGAAATGTATATCCATCCTAATCTCACTGCTTTTTTTATCTTTATCCATTTTCCAACTACAGAGAGTTATCTGGAACACAGCTGCCTACCTGGAAGCTATTTCTCTTATAGCTAACACAGCTACAAATTTTAATAACTGAGAAGCTGCTGAAAGATTGAGACTTTGCTCTTGCCTGTCTCATTGGTGAGGTATACAGGACACATTAACAAACACTGTCTTCGAGCAGGAAATCCATCTGTACTGACAATCTCAAGATAAGCAACTACCCGTGTGTGAGATGCTGTCAACACAGGTTGAATAAAACTAAATGTACATTAAGATAATAATGCTAAACTTTAGAAATTATTAACCACAGCATCCAGGCTTTTTTTACTCTTCCAGTTCTCTCTCCCCTGTCCCACTGGGGGGAAATGAGAGTGGCTGTGTGGGGCTGAGTTGCCAGCTGGGGTTAAACCACGACACCAGCTTGACCATTTCTGTAACTCAAAAGCCAACTCTACATCCCTCTTCACTACAGGGAACTCCTACCTCCTCTGTCTCTCCAGCAGTAGGACAAGAAGGGGCCCAACTTCTCTAATATCCAGAAGGACTGACTGTGCTCAAATCCACACGAACTGTAAAACCACTTCTTAGAACTACACATGAGATGATTTGGAACACATAACCTCATCACTCCGCACCAATGGCAAGCAATAAGTGTCACAACGAGTACAAAAAGAAGCAAATGTAAAGCAATCCTTACATTTCTCAGAAACAAAAGCGGGCTACCTTACTCTGTGGAGTTGACAGCAGAATGGAGATCTATTGCAACTGCAGTGTCAAGTATGTAAGACCAATATGTAGCACACAGAAAAATAAGGGAATACTCCCCTGAAGTGTGCCTTACAAGGCACATTAATGTTCTCTCATAAACAAACACAGAAAAACTTTGAGCAGCTCATTCTGTGACACTAATATCTAGTCACACCAACCGAAAGATGTGGTGCTATGGGCCCAAATATCTGGATGTTTTGTTAGACAAAGTAGAAAGCAGAGTTTTCTGTGTCTTGACACAGTCTTTCAGAAAAGTCCTAATAAACCTGCTCCTTGACAAGCTAAATCCACGTTTTCAGCTGACCAATAACCTCCTCTGATATTTGTGTGTGGTCCAGCTCACAAGAGAAATATAAGTACAAATGCAGATGACTTTTCCATGCTTTAGACCAGGTTTATTGTGGACTTCCAGTGTGGAAACCGGATAATGTGCAAATTCTATGCAATCTCAGAACCCATTTTTTCAGCTCATATCTCCCTCACTTTACCATCCTCTAGAGGAACAGAGGGTTAACTACATCTCTGAACCACCAAATGTCCTCAGTTTGTCTCCCTTTTCTTACAGAGGTAACAATATTTGGTCATTTGGTTTCCTTTGGAAAGTAACAGATCAGAAGGTACCTAGCATGACCCAGTAACTTGCCTCAAGGAACAGATTCAACCAAGCCATTCTCTTTAGGAAAGATTCCATGATTTTATTACAGAGATGCCAAACAAAAAAAGAAAATAAGTCTTTAATGAGTTTACTTCAACCCAGATAAAAGGCAAGTGTAGTAAAAAAGAGAGCACTGACTATATATTCTAAAAAAAAGATGACAGGTCAGAAAACAGCTTTAGTTTCAATTCCTAGGAAATGAGGTGCATTAAGAACCGCATCACCAGCCAGTCAAGGGAGGGAATTGTCCCCCTCTGCCTGGACTGGTGAGGCCTTGTCTCGAGTGCTGGGAGCACTTTTGGGCACCACAATGTAAGAGAAACATTAAAATACTAGAGAGTGTTCAAAGGATGGCAAAAAAGACAGTGAAGGGCCTTGAGGGGAAGCCGTGTGAGGAGTGGCTGAGGGCACTTGGTCTGTTCAGCCTGGAGAAGAGGAGACTGAGGGGAGACTTCATTGCAGTTACAACTTCCTCATGAGGGGAAGAGGAGGGGCAGGCACTGATCTCTTCACTCTCATGGTAAGGCAGGATTCAAGAAAACAGCATGAAGCTGAGGCAGGGGGGGTTTAGGTTGGATATAAGGGAAAGATTTTTCTCCCAGAGGGTGGCTGGGCACTGGAACAGGCTCCTTAGAGAAGTGATCACTGCACCAAGCCTGACAGAGTTCAAGATGCGTTTGGACAACACTCCCAGGCATATGATGTGATCCTTGGGTTGTCTTCCACAGGGCCAAGAGCTGGACTCAATGATCCTGATGGCTCCCTTCCAATTCAGCATATTCTGTGATTCTATGAAATGCTCTGGTATGTCAGAAACAAGTGATTTTTGAGCGAAGTAGAACTACATTATTTTTTGGAGACACTGCCTCACTGGTAGCAATCCCATGTCTCATACAGGCGCTACACTATCAGCTACTGAGGGAAACAGAGTGGAATGCCAAAAATTCTCCTGAAAGTAACTATGTATATAAAGGAAATTAACATATAGGTATTGGTAACCTTCTATCCATGCCTCTAAAATAAATTCACAGTTTAATGTAGAGGTAAAATGGACAGAAGATGGCGCCCCTAATACAGGGCCCACCTTGGCCCTCCTGTCTTTGGTGTCAACAGCTAAAAATCCTCTGCCTGCCCATTACAGATTCTCCCAGTTCCAAAGGAAAACAGGCCTGTTGTTTTCTTCTTTTCTTTTTATTTCCCATGTACAAGATCCATCAAGACTGTATCTCAAAAACTAGGTTACTTTGTTCAGTTAAAGGAAGCAGAGAATAATTTGTGTTAACACATTCCTAAACTGTTAAACTTTGGTCATTAAACACCAGATTGAACACCAGAAGCTCTCCCACAGCCAGGCACAATCCTAAATCCTGGTCAGCCACCACACAGTCAAACGCTACTTAGTATAATATTATAATGAAACAAAAGATGCTACAGACTGTGAAAAACAGACACAGAAATATATATTCACAGTCTTGGTACTCTGCAAACAGAAATCTTCAAGCGTGATCAAATTACATTGAACACCATAAAGAAAAATTATTTTTAGAACTAATATTGAATATTAGTACTTCAACAGAACTGTAAGACACTACAGATGCTTCAGGTATTTTCAATTATTTGTGTATGTTTACAATACAGAGCAAATATTCAGGGTAAATTGGGTGTTATTAGTACCTTGCAGGATTACAGGCCACCCTGAGGAGTGAAAAATTATAAAATTAAACACTGTAGTTTGCCTATGAAGTAACACTTGAGTATTCTAAGAGAGATGAAAATATATTCTCTGCATGAGTATTCCTTTCACCCTTCACTTTATACTCTTTTCACTTCTCAGGATTCAAGACATTTAATTTTCAGATTGATTAAGCAAGGTAATTAGTTTTAAACACTGACCTCAACAGCAGCACTCAAAAATATTCAGACACCTTTAAGACTGAAGGCCCGAAGCCGTAAGAGGCAATTCTTATTATAAACAACTAAATAAACTAGTGGTAAATAAACTAAATAAACGAGTAGTACTATAGCCCCAAACCTTGCAGTCATCCTGTCAGAATCCTTACAAGTAATCTGTCAGTATAAGATGCTGTTTCTCACCTGTACTACTGCTCAGTAGTTAATCATTTTTCTAAGAGCATCATAGCATTTCCATTTGTCTGGGATGTAGAAAGGCTCAAAGATGTGAGGGAAGGGAGTGTCATAGCCACATACTCTTGAAATAGGAGCTTCTAAATTCAAAAAGCATTCCTCCTGTTAACAGAAATACAGAATAAATGTTAGTGAGGACATTATTTTCAGGAGTTTTGCATCACAAATTGAGGTCAAATGAACTTTGCCGGACTGACAGTCCTAGAAACTCAAAACTTCTATTTATATCACTGAATAAGTAGTCATAACCAGAATAGTGCTTCCTTTTGTCCAAAGGTCCTTATTAAAATAACAACCTGTATTAATGTTATTTTCATTCTCTACATGTGTGCTGCATTAAATCATAGGCAGGTTATATTTAGTACATCTGCTATACATCCAGACAACTGCTGCCAAGGAACAAACATTTTAGGAACAAAGGAGTAAGAGTCTTTTTCCTGTACCACTTTTTAACATATAGAAAAATTTTATCATCGAAGAGTGCGTATGATTTGTTGGATACAGGAACATCATATTCAAACTTCTTTGAACTCTTAGATTATTAAGGCTCTGTCTCAGCATTAAGCAGTTATGAAAATTAAGTGGATATGCATATCTCCAACCTTTGAGTCAAATCCATGTTCTACTCAAGACCCCACAACTTCTGTTCTACTTGGAGATCAGATTTGATAACGACTGTGAGAGTTTCATTACTTGACCTAGAACGGCACACAATATTACAAATACGACATTAATTTGAAAGTAACCTATAAATACGTAACATTACCAGCCTTAATAACCAAATAAATAGTGGGGTTTCAATCTTCTTACTCTCAAGTACCAGAATGATGGCATGGACCACAAAAATCTGCAAGAAGTAGATGTAGAAATAACACCCAGACCAAACTGATGTTGATGCTAATTATCAGCTCACTTTCTCCACGTATTTTTAGCATAGGTATTTGCTTTCCAAAGCAGACAAATGAAGTGACAAAACGTGTGTCCTTCTGGTCTCTCCTTTATGGAGTGCAGCAACTGAGATATCCTGGCCAACTTCCCCTGTACTTGGCTCAGCAAAATGGAAGATGAAGTATTATCTGCCAGTCCTTTTCTGCCAGGCCCACGAGGAAAATAGTTAAAAAGCTATGCTTTTCTACAAAAGAGGGCTAAGTATTTTCTCAGACCGATGAACTGGTTTGAATGCACGTTGCCTTGCAGTCCATGTCAGCCTAACTCTACTTACTGTGCTTCCTACACATCACAATATTGGGCAGTATAGAAGGTACTTGTAACACACTGAGATCGCAACCTTTCACTCCAGCATTGTGAAGTGCTTTTTTCTGGACAATGAATGGAAGTAAAAAGTCCAAGAAGTTGTGTGATTGCACACAGTATCAATTACACTTGATAGTGAATTAATTAACTTAGAAAACTTCACAGTCTGAGTAGGTCTGAGGTAAAATATATATGCAAAGAATATAAATATTTTTGAGATCCATTTCCAGGCACTCTTTTCTTTGTAAAGCAAAAGATTCACGCTAGTACGAAATCCTGGGAAGTAGAGTGTAATAAATCCTTTATATGTCCATGAGGTAGATCATGATGGCAACCTGCTGGCAAGGGTAATTTTGATACTGAAGAGACCTTGATTCCCGTGTTGCAACTGACCAGTAAGACACAGCAACAGTTTTTGGACCATCCCAAAACTGACCACTCAACCCACCTGTCAGGTTGCATTACACCAAAACAGGCAAGTATATTCTAGACCCACAGGTTCCCAGTCCTGCACTGCCGTTTGCAAGTACCCAACACAGACCACTATCTAGGAGACAGACCATTTAAACAAACTGATATCTTTCAAGGAAAGACCTTAGAAAAAAACTTTAAAGGTAAATGGTTTTGGAAGTAAAGTAGTAGGCATGGAATTTCTGATTCAGTGTAAAGTGGTTTAGACTCAGTTTTGAAAATCTGTATGAAAAAGTCACTCAGTTAGCAGGATATCCATGACTTCCAAAACTCAATTAAAGTAAAAAATTATTGTTTTGTTAGAAAAGTAAGTGGTTACAAAAGCAACAGATATAGTTACTAGTTCAATATATCTAAATTTTTCTTAATGTAAAAAAATCAAACAAAACATTAAATTGCTGTTCTTCTTGCTCTGCTTCCTAACTGCAGAGGCCAAATTCTGGCCTCATTTATTCAATATGACCTTTGCCAATCTTCCTTCATTTGCCTGATTTTCACTTAAAGCTTCCTGGAAAATACATTATTATATTAGTATATAAAGGCATTATAATTGATCACATAATTCTGTCTCAACATGTGATGCTTAATACACACTAAGACTTTTCAAAACAACTTAAGAGCACAGATCCCAGTAAAAATCTGTTCTTGAAATTCACAGCAATCAGTCAAATGCATCACACTTTAAAACAATCACATGCCTTGATTTTTAGAATAGGAGCTAAAACCAAAGACTTGCTGGACGTTGCATAATTGCAACGAAATGGATCCCCCAGTACTTGGTACAGCCAATCTATTTTCCCAGATTACAATATCCTAATATGCTAATACAGAAAACTTTATCCAAGTTTATTTTACCTTTATTTAAAAGTATATTTTACTTTTATCAGAGATTCAGGCACTCATCGCTAAATAAGGGTTCTGAGTGAAAAACTCTTAAAAATGTTCGAGTGAGAACTGCAGACATTTATAGAGATATACAGTTGTACAAAAAGGATAAAATAAAAAAACAAGTCCATTATTGAGCATTACTGAAAGAAAACATTACTCATCCATCTGCAATGTATGGAAAAATAAAGCAATCTCATCTGCCATTTGGAGGAAGTGCTTTTAGGCATCTGGATGAGAAGAAAATAGTTAAAAGAGGTTTTTGCTCCAGCCTGTCCTTCCTCTGAAGGGAATCTCTACAATTCCACAGTCACAGCAAACAAACCTTCAGATGCAAACACTTTGGTAAGTTAAGTACAGATAATTAAATGAGACTATTTATGCACAGCTAGTAACTCAGACAAATTCAAACTCATTCTTTCCCCCTATTATAGTTTTTCTTTACTTCCATATTTTTTGGATCAATTTCACTTTTCCCCTCTAGCTGGCATGGATTAAAATCAGTAAACAGGATTTTTTTTTTTTTTAAATTTTCATTTCTACTGGTATGTAGAATACTTCCTAAGTGAGAAAGCTTTCCTTTAAAAATAAATTGCAGTAGTATATAAAGGTATTATAATTGATCACATTTTGCAGTACCCCAAAATATTAACAACTACTAGAATGTCAGGTGACTACTATATGAGACCACTGATTTCACAACTCCTTTTTTAGTACAGGAATTTACTTTCTGAAGGATGATAAACAAAAACTCTATATTAAAGAGTAATAAAAATACAGAGTTGGACAGAAGTTTTGATACTTATTTTGGTATTATACCTATTACAATAAAAAGAAGACTAAACATAAAGTCCACTACACAAGACAAACCGTAGGAACATTCTTTATGCAAGAGTACTCATTTTTTTGCTGACAATAACTACAAAATTTAGACTCAGGAATTCATGTGACAGGTTGCAAAAGTTTAATTAAATTGTGGTCAGTTCTGCCAACTAGAACTCTGAATTTTGCCATCTCATCTACAGACTATAAAATTTTAAAAACCACATATATAATTGAAGAACTTTCAGAGGGGAAACTTACTGCATCAGTTTCACTTTCTGTTCTGGATTTTTATTCAGATTTATTTATGTTGTTGCCACAAACTAAAGTATGGGGTTTAAACAGTTAAGAAAATTTATTTCAGATCACTTTGTGGATGACTGTTACATGTATATTATCTATTACTTTCCTCCATGGATTTACAACTGTAAATTACCGACTATTGTAAAAATAAAATGAAACCTACTACAGGTTAATAATGAACACGACAATCTCATTTACAATATAACAAATTTTTTAACTCATAGCTTAGATAGATTTTCAAAAGAAGCTTTCCAAAGAGGTTATCAATCAAGCCCCATTTTAGAAAAGGTGGATTTCATGCAATAAAGCTGATGCCAAATAAAGATTAAAGGTCTTTTTCTTTGGTTTCTGCTTTAAAATAATGTCTAATTTGAAAAATTTACTTGCAATAACAGAAAAGTCAAGCATCTGCAGTTTTCATATGATTCTCAATTGTAGTACAGTACTTTCCTTTACAGCTGCAAGCACCAAATGCTACAGATTTTAAACCTAATTTGCTTTGACAACATATATATGTCACATTCCTATGAACAGTCACTTCTCTGCACTACATAAGTACTATACAATACACCCACAAGATATTTTCAAGTTGAGATATGTGTAAAGAGAGAGATATATATATTCTTTCTTTAGAGGAACTCTTTTTTTTTTCCAAAAGCTCAGCCATTCTCGTCTTAAAATATTTTTATAAATCTTTTCCTGATAGTTACAACAGTGACACCATTTTTCCTCAGAGAACTCTGCAGTTGTATGTTGTAAACTTTTAACTCCTATCAAAGATTTTTCTCCTTTTCAAATCACTTTAAGACTATCTATAACTTAGCACAGACTAGTAATGATCCATATTGTTACCAATCCTTTGAATTTATGTAATTAATATACTGTCAGATACAGAAAAATAGTTCAGTGCTATAATTATTTATGTTACAATTGCCAAAAGAGACCATATTTTTACTTACAAAATACTTCATTAATTATAAAATAAAGAAGAATTGGTGGGGGGGGAAGTCTGTTCTGGGTAATTCATTGCCTTGTTACCATTAAAAAGCAATTAATTGCAAATATTGTCTTTACTGTAATAAATCACCTAAAACAGTACTTACAGAGTAAGTCAAATTTACTATAGAAAAGATAAAGTATTATAACATAAAATGAACAATTCAAACACAGGCGTGAAGACTGCCTTCAAATTTTATTTCAGCCAGCTTTGAAAATGAATAGAACAACTTTTAATAACCCAATACATGACTGGTATGGTCTGCTAAATTTTCCTTATCAAGTTAACAACAGAACCACTCCAACAAACATTCAAAGCAAGAGCATTAACTTGAAGCTGTTGGAATTATAGCCTTGGTCAGTGGCTTAGTTGTCTTGGTGGCAGAACTGCACAAAGAAATCAGCACCACATTCCCAAGGTATTTACAGTACAAAACAAAAAAACCCCACTAACCAAACAAACCCAGAACTTTATTTATGTCAAATAGATTATCTTTTCAACAAGGAGGAAAATGAATAAAAAGTAATTTTTATTTCTTCACAACCTATCCTACGTTTTATGCAAAAAGGCAAAGACTTTGTATAAAAATTTTACACCATTTAAATTGCCTCTGATAGAATCTAGGAAATATATTCAATTCAGAAGAACACAAACAGGAACTAAGTTCTTCCCAGTAAATGTATAATTTGCTTTGTTTGGGGTATGAGCAGCCAGCACAATTCTTCTCCACAAAATAAATGGCACAAGACAGATATACTCAACAGGATGTAGCATGACTTTCAGGTTATGGAATATGCTACTCTAAGGAAACAAAACAAATGTCTTTTGGCAAGTCAGGTTTTTGATAACTAATTGCAATCCACTAGATGATCACTTCTCACCTTTATGCTACAAATACTGGAAATACTGTTTTTCCTAGGCAATTATTGCTACCTCATAGCTGAAACAATCTAAGGTATTTCCTAAATTGCATATGCTATATGTTAGAAGTTGTTCCTCTGTATAGCAGCAAACCACCTTACAGCAAATTCAGTACAAATTCGCTGTTACTCTCTGGGATATTCCAAGTTTCCTGTGCACTTTCTTAAGTGGCAATTACAAATATTTGAACCAGGACCCACATATTTTCTAAAACCATGCCCAAAGCCCCAGAGCTAGAATGATTTCCCAGGCACACGAGTATTTGAACTTGCTTTATTTAGCTGCTTGGCATTACTGACTCATCTGTTCAGTAAATGATCCTGCAAACTGCTACATGTACGATAATACGGCTGAATAATCCAAGGGAAATCAATGGAGCTAAAGTGCCTGCATAAAATTCTTCTTACGTGAAAATGTTTGCAGATCACAGGTCATTTTTCTGCATGAATGAGCAGTTGTTCTGCACAACAAACATTTGTTAAGCTTTTCAGTAAAGATTAACCTACTTCTAATTACTTCCTACCTTTTATTAACAAAATTAGAAATATGCTACCAATATAATCAGATTTTATACTTTTCAATCATCATTTATCACCTACCATTCTAATTACTTACTTAAGTATTTTGTAAAAACATCTTCTGGTTAAGCTCAGCATGACAGAAGTGACTGGAAGGATTTGCTGCTAAGAGTTTTAATAGCCAGTGAGCGGTATTTTTATTTTTACAGCTGTTGAGGCAGCTGAGAGATTGCTGCAAAGACAGCCTTGTCAGTCTACATAACTGGCACAGTAAAATTCTCATAGAAGTACTTTGCTCAACACACACTAATGAACTTCAAAGGAAATGCAATTTCAGCTGCTGTTACTAAACAATTCAAACCAGCACATTTCCCTTTTTATATCGAAGCATTTGCATTTTGGGACAGCGCAGTGAGAATGACTGTCACTGTGACTGTCACTGTGACTGTCACCAAATCCTTCTCCAGGGCAAACCCACAGCTTGGCCAGGCAGACAGGGAGAGACAAGTACAAAGGAATTGTTCCTGCCCATGAAAAGGTTGGGGCTTACCTAATATCTTTCCAGAAATTCTTACATGATCACCTTTGCAAAACAGGCGCAGAGTAGAGGGAATTATTAGATTACTTGGCACAAAGATATAAAGAATTTTATAGTGTGTTCCTTAAACCAAGACATCATTTTACTTATAGATTTTATTTTATCAGAAGCTGCTTGATGGTTCAAGCCCTCAGGTAGAAGAATTCTAGTGAGAAGCTTCAAGTGAATAATAAATATTCTCTCATATAAAGGAAAAATTAACAGTTAAGAAAGCTGACTGGTGAGAATAGAGAGGTAATTTTTATTCTATGGAAAAAGTGTAAAAAGTTGGAGAAAAATGTAATGAGGTTTTAATATAAAGGTTTATGCAAAAAAATACTCAGAAACACTAAATTAATTATATTGGAGACTGAGTTTTTGGGTACAGGCTAACCTAAAAAGCATGAAATAATTATTTTACCAAATTTCTTACAGTAATTAGATTTTCTTCTTTCCTAGAGAGGTGCAATTTTTTACAGTTTTGATCATTCTACACTTCATTTCCTAAATTACTATTCAAGCAGGCTACATTGATATTCCAGTGTAATGAAAAATTGCTAACAATAAAATGAAAACAAGACCTCTAAGAAAATAAGAATTTAATACTTCACTAATTTCTGCAGCTATAAATAGTCAATGCAACTCTGTTACAAGAGACCAAGAAATGGACTGCAAATGAAACACTTTTATTTTAAAATGTTTAATAAGATCATAAACAGTTAGAATTACATCTCTTAACTTAAAAACTGGTCCAAAAATGAAGACGAAGAACAACATATTTGAGAGGCTATGAAATTTTGAGTTTCTTTTATGCCAGAACAAGCAGTTGAAAATTATTGCCCTGATGTTGAAGAGTCAATGAAATGCATGTATAAAAACAAATGCGTGGGATCTGTGGCATATCCAGCAATATTACACACAGAAACACAGATAACAGAATTAATTACTTTTACACAAGAGAGAAACATAACAGTAGATGTCAACTGTATATTTTAGGTGTCTCACTGAAGTTTTCATTGGATTAAGCCCAAGTATTTAACTTGGTCTATATTTTAGAACTGATCATTTAGATAAATTTCATACATAAAATGGTTACGTGAACTTTACTTTTATACTAAATCATTTACACAATTTTAATTTTCACTCTACTAATGAGCTTATTGCTTTAAAGTAAAAACTATAAATCTTTTACATAACCTAAACTGTCTTCCCAAACTGTTAGTAATTGTACAGTGAAATTTCTTAATGAAGAAACAAAGTAGAATACCTACACAGCTGCCTTAGTTACTGTGAAGCGCCTCTCATTATTTTCTTCTTTTCAGTTTGTTAGCATTCAACATACAATTGCCATGAGTGAAATGTAAAAATAACTCCAAAAAGAAAACTGCAATACAGTTTAAACTGAGATTTTCTTTTCCCTCTGTGTCTGCTAAACAGTATTAAAAAAGTTTCCCTCATGTGAATATTTGAGAGAAATTCTCAGTTTATTCGCTAACTAAAATTTTTGCAGATCTCAGTCCATCAGGACTCTACAGGACTAGATATCTCTAACAAATGGCATTCAACAGAATAATACATAAAATCACAATATCATAAATATAAAATAGGACTATACTACAAATGGACATGATTTACTATATACAAGGATTGATTTTATTAAGTTAATTATTAAACAGCAATCCTACTTTACATCTGCCCTGAAAAAAAAACCCCACCAGTATTATATTAAGGCAGCATTGCTTGAGAATTACTGTTCCCTATGTCAGATTCTTTTTTCCAATATTTAGCATAATTCTTGAAGCACATTGGGCTTCTTGTTTCATCCAGTATCCAGAACTGTAATTGTACAGCAGCATAAACTCCAGCCTCTTGCAATCACAGAGACTGTGATACATGACACACTACAGGAAGCATAAAGGGAAAAACCAAAATGCAGAATTCTGTGAAAGTCTGAGCTTTTATTTAGGTCCATTTCCTTTGCTAGTGGCCAAACTCACCATTGCTTGAATCAGATTTCCTGTTACCTAAAGCCACTACTGATGTCAGAAGTCAGGGATCAGGTGCACTGACACTGATGTTCTCTTCCAGCTGAGCAACCACAAAATCAAAACACATTTTTAAACAACAATTATCCAGTCATGGAAATTCCTGTGCCCACCAGCCCATACATCTGATTTCCTCTTAATAAATGAGACCACCAGGCCATGCACAGCTAAAGTTGGGGCTTTTTCCCCAAACTTCTGAGAAAGTGTAAGGACACAACACTTGGCAAAGTCTCAAACTGAAGTTCTGTCTCTGCCATCACAGAAGGCCACAGTTTCTATCACAAATTGATCATATTTAACTGTATTGTACTCTGCTGTGGTGATAATGCTGTAATGTGGTTATTGGCTTTTTTCATCCACACTCCTTCTCTATGACAGGTCATCTTGAAACCCAGTCTCTAACTTCAAGCTATTAATTTCAGATTCCTTCACATATATTTTTTCCCCAGTATTACTTTAGCAAACACTTTTCTGCTAGTTACCTTTGCTTATTTTTCCAGTAAATTTATAAACAGGACTTACATTCCTTTAGTCTTCCTTTTGACACTGGGAAGAAGGCAGGCACCATTAAGCTATTTTCATGGAGCAGGCTCTCCACAGCTTCTGATGACCTTAGAAGCTCCTGACTCACATCATCTGGTTCCAATACTTTTTTTAAAAAACTAGTTCACCACACCACTGTTTTCTACAACAAAATAAGTCCTTACTATTTCTACCATAAGGGCTTCTCCAAACACACCTCTCTTTTTATCTAACTGCATGACACACAATTGAGCCAAAGGTAACTGATACACCAGCTCTTCCTCTTTCGCCCAACAAATCATTTATCAGCTTATGCTAAAAAAAAGTTAGTAGCTCCTAGCCATGCAGAAAATCTGCTTCTGAGACCCTCAATATCAGGCAGGTTCGTTATACGATTCTAATTTTTACAATAATAGACTGACTTTGTGACTTAAAAATTCTGGGGTTTGGAACTAAGAAACTACAACAGTGTTAAGATCTAACCAAGTCTTAAAAAATGCTACTCTTTACAACTTGGTAATATTTTTGAGAGCCCACCATACTACAATCCCCACATCAAATACCTTGAAGTTCTTGTACTGACAAGATTTTGTAAGGTCAGGATCTAATCTGTTAGGTTAGTCTGGCACAATCTACACTCACTGTATAAAGCCCAGCAAATGCACTGACAAATTAAGTTTCGAAAACATCAGGCTGACAACATTTTTATCAGAGCATAGTAACAGAAGAAAGTTAGTACTTCATGCTTTTAGGAGGGAATTCATAGCTATGAAGACAGAAAAACAGTATTCAGAAAAATCCAGCTGGTACAGAAGTTATTATGGGGCTTTTCTCACTGTTTTTGGTGAGATTTTTCACTTGTCAGATGCTAGAAACACAGTCAACCAATCCTGCTAACAACTGTAAGAACAAAACCTGCAGACACTGCTGACATGGGTTCAGATCACTAAAGATCCAGTTTAAGTGTTTGACATCGTACTTTTTCTTGACCAAGACAAGAAACATGTTCTCGAATGTCTTCTTTTGTGGTTGACTTAAAAAAAAGTCATGAAATGAAGTTCACATGTAACATTATTTTCATGGTTTGTATCTGCTATGAATTCAGGGATACTCCAGAAATTATGAGGTTTGTTGGCGGCATAGTTTCCTATCCATTGTAAAATCAATATTTGAATGCTCTACAAAAAATAGAGGTTTAAGCATCTTTCTCTGAACAGTATATAATTTTTCAAGGCATTTCTACTTATTTTAGTGATCACCACAAATTATATAGAGAAAGAAAAGCTTAGCTTTTTAGTAGTGGTTAATAAACAACTTCAGCCTAGAACACCCAGTGACCAAACAAATCAATGGCTGAGATTTGCTGTAGCGCAGTGACCACAGCAGGCTGAAATTCAAGTTGCTGCTTTGCAGTTTTGTTATTGAATACAATGGCTTCCTTTATTCAAACATCTTTTGAAAGTCTTCTTAATTATTTGATATAACTTTTCTAAATGATTACAGCTGTTTTCAAGACTTCTTTCTTTCTGATTTCCCCCCAACTAAAGAATCACTTAGGGGTAAAACAGTCAGTTCTGTGTAATTCATTGGTTTGTTACCACTAAAAATCAAGCAATGCTATTTATGTTCTTGAAAGGTAGACAACTTTAGGAGACAATCAACAGGATCTCTAGTTCTCAGGCACTGCTAAAAAATTTCAAATCTCTCCATAGGGATATTTACTCTAAAATGAAATGCACCATCCTTTGATGATGTTAATCCTTATTGACTATAAAAGAGGCCTGTACTGCATAGATTAGAGATGCAATTTTTAGATCACCCCCAACTGAGTAATTATGAAGAAAACCTCAAATCTAGGCCACCTGATTGCAATGTCTTTACAGAGGTAATTGCAGAGATGAGACAAATATTCACAATTAAACGGAATTCTAGCAGAAGCTAGACCACTACAAAATCTGTAGTACCCAGTAAGAGTGTCCATCAATAACAGTGAAAGAGACAATGATACTTGAAAAATCCATCCAGTCCTTATCCACTGCCAAAGGTGGTAAAATCTTTATGGACATAAAATACAGGACAACATATATTGTCAGTAAACAGATGGTGAAAGGCCTTCAGATCTTTCAAGTTTCTCAACTACCTGGAATTCAAAGTTGGTATAATATTCAGCTTTACAGGTGAATGAAGATTGCAGGTAATCAAACATAAAAGAAAAAAAATGCCATTCATTAGGTGGCTTCTGAAATTGATCCTATAATTTGGGTAAACCCATTGGCTTCTCAAAACTTCTAAATCCAGATATAATTTTACATATAGTATTTAGAACCAAATGTTTCCCTCCAGTAGCTCAAAACTTCCTATGAAAACGGGCTAGGTTCAGATCTTCCTACTCAAAGTTAAATCAGAACTTCTAGCCTTAAAGAACAGTAAAAGTTTCTTTATAACTTGTGTGAAGATGGTAGTATCCACATTTATTCACATAACCCCATCATGCTTACTTCTATAAGAAATCCTTTTCTTAGTATTCTGAATATAGACAATGATTAAATACACAATAATTAGAGGATTTTGCCTCAGAGGAAAGTAGATTTCCCAATTTTAGTTTAACCAAGTAGGATTCCTCTCAAAGAAAAGTTGTTAAAATTGTCTTGGTAATGCAACATTGATGACGTAATTTGATTTTTGAGTAACAGCTGATTGTTTCTTCTGTATTACTTAGCAGGTTCCTTGTGCATCTGAAACCTTCTCAATACATTTTGGAGATAAATTGCTTACCTGAGGCATTCTGAATAAATGGGAACAATTTTCTGACTCAACATATAGCAATATATGGTGTTATAACTCATATTTCAGAGATATTTTGTCTCCTTTCACTTCTGCCCTTTGGGACTGAATAGAGCATAAGTCCATGAATATATTTATTAGCACATGATCATATTAATTCCATCAATATCAATATATATTGTGGTTGACTCAGATATAGGCATACATAGACTTGAACTTGACACCCACAATACTCAGAAGAATATTCAATGTTAGCTTTTTATAATCAGTATTTCTTATTCTCAGCCAAACAGTATTCTTAATGTAAGGTGGCGGCCAGGCCACCAAAAATCTGATGTTTGGAACCTAATCCCCAAGTAAGGTAGCTGCAGCTATTCTACAACAAGCAAATAAAAAATAAACAAACAAAGTCTAATTTTTTAAGTGCTCACATGAATAATAAATAGCCACAGAGAGGGGTAAAATTGGAAAGAGGGGCATTCTCTTTGCAGCACCCCAAAAGTCACAGTGCCACTGAGCAGCAAAGAAGGTAGCCCAAGCATGGCACTTCTGCCCATGGCCAGGGCGCTCATCTCAAGGATCTCAAGATCTCTGGCCTCCCGTGCCTCCCCACATAAGCATTTTATCCAATGGATGTGAACACAAAACAGAAAACAGTCCAAGGAAGAAACTCAAACTTTCAACCAAGAACACTAAGTTTGTCAGAAATTCCACCTGGAAAGATAGAACTACTACTCCCTGAAAAACCTCCTGCTAAAACTGGCAAAAAGATTTGACATTGGCATTTTCTGACAGTACAGTATTTTGCCTAAAAAAACATGGTCAGTCTTAAAATAGAAGCGCTTTATCTTTTTTTTTGCTAAAGAATCAAAGTGTTGCATGCAATTAGCTTCCCGCTTGATTGAAGCAATAGATTGGCAGGGACTAAATATTAGCAGCCCCAGTGGAACTGGTTATTCCTCCTCCAGGTCCTCAGCAACTTTCATCTGTCTTCTTCTCCTACCATTAATGTCTTGGATCTAGCCATGACTTGCAGCCATATTCAAATGTTAAGAGTCTGAACATCTTTTACAGTTCGCCTTGAAGAAAAATATTGAAACTATGTTAGGCAAAGGGACAGATACATCATATTTCTACTTGAATATTTCATAAATGAATTGCAATGCTTGTTTTTCTGGAATAACACCAGTCAATGCTAGCCACCCAAGGGGCCTTCCAGGATTTAATTACCAAAACTTGGGCCTGCAGATAACTTTTTTTCTGTGGCAATACTGAACAGTATAAGTTTGACTGTATTTAGAGCAGCAGCCAATCTTAAAATACAATTCAACCATTTCAGCTGTCCAACAAAAGCATGGAGCTTTCACGTTATAATGCAGGATTTAAGGAGTGGGGTTTTCTGCCTTTTTTTTTTCCCCTTCAAGTTTTTGCAGGAGCACCACGTGAGTTATCTTTGGCCTCATCAACTGTTTCTTGTATGCTTTTTGGATGTCACTGTTACCAGTATTTCTGCCTTCCTGATGGAACATCTTAGGTCTGAGGTTTCATGATTCAGAGCAATTATATCATAAAAATTGTATGTTAAAACAATTCATTTACACATATGTTTATACTGCTCCAAAGATTTTGTACATAGAGATCAGATTATAAAGCACATTGAACTAAACTTGTGTTTCAACTGAACAGACTATTCACATACAGTAAAGTGTTTTAAATTAAGATGCCTGGACTTAATTTTAAAGTTTGTGTATTTTTACAATGATATTATACTCTAATGTTTTTGCAATGAATTAGTTACATTATTTGGCAAAAAACACAGATGTAGCCTCCTTAAGTTTCTATTGTATTACTTAAAACTGGCTTTGATTGTAAAACCTATGAATAGCCGTAGAAAGAATAACTTTTCCTTTAGTCGTAAGTTATAAAAAGAGTTAAAATGCAAAAAAGTTACACGTACAGAGTTCCATACACTATAAAATAATTATCATATTTTTAAGGTATGGAAAACTAATTTTTAAGGTTTACAGTGTATCAATCAGTGGGTTTTTTAAATCAAAAAGTTATGGGTTTTTTGCTGAAGGACGATTACTAATATGCTCAACATTTTTCTGATCTTTAGAATTAAATTTAATGATTTGTTTAAAAGTAATAAATGATAAACATATTAATTTAGCACAGAAAGAAATTATTTAAGATTACAGTTCTGTACGTAAGTACCGAATGCATGTTCCATAATTTAATGTTACATTGCATGCTATGAAATAGGCATGAGAATGGCTTTCAGATTTTAAAGCTGTAGTGCTACTACCAACCAGAGCACATGGAAGCAATTAACTCAGACTGCAATCCCCCTGTGTTGTGTTTATAGAAAATGAAGCTTTAAAAATACTTATTTAAAATTGTGATAATTTGCAAATATGCTTGGGGTATGCATCAAGAGAATTAGAGGTAATCTATTATTTTTTAGTATCAAAGTATGCAAATAAATATACTGTATTACTGAGGTAATAACAAACCCATACATTTTCTCTGAAATATATTTCACAATTGTTACTAATATTTATATAGACAAGCACACTAAATTCTTTCATTATTACTTCCACTAATCACCATTCTGAATTCTTTCTACAATGTAAATAAAATGACTGGCTCAGAATTGTCAAAAAAAATATAAAGTTGCATAGACATTAACGACTCCAGCCCTGTGAGTTGTGAAATGCTTTCCCATGTTTATTTAAAACAGATTTCAGTCAGAGGTGACAGCAATAAATAACACAAAGGGTTAGGTCTGAATTTTTTGTGAAAGAAACAGTACAAAACATGCTAATGCACTAAACCCTCTTACTTTTACTTCTTTTACTCCTCGAACATGTCACAGCCCACTAAAGTGAGGACTAAAAGCAAGAAATTATTTCATTTGTAAAACAACTCCTCAGTTTTGTTTTTGTGCCCTCAGGTAAGGGATCCAGTTCAGCTCCCTGGGTATTTTGGTTGTACAGGAAGATAGGCATCCATGCCACCAAACATTCACATTTCTGCAATATCTGGTCAAAAACTGTAAGAGCTAAAACAACTGATTTTGCTTTATATTTATTGTAATTCAGTTCACTCAAAGACAGCAACCGACCTGCTTCAACTGCTGCTCTGGAAGTGGGCCCTGAGAAAAGCCATCCGTTCCACTCAATAAAATCAATTTTGTGGGCCCTCTTCCACTTTCATGTCTGAATTCAAGTGCCAAACACCTGCAAATTCTCCAGGCAAGTTCCAGACCCAAAACTTCCACCTCCCTCAGGACGCATTTCAAGACGTAAGTGCATCACTGCAGCGACTGGCAAAGCTCCTCAGGGTGGAGCCCCCACAGTGGAGGGGGCATCTCCCAGAGGGGACAGAGCCCTCCCCTCCACTGAGCAGGCAGGGATGGCACAATGACCACTCTCCAACCTTGGGCCGTATAATTCAGTCCCTCAAGTCACAAAGCAAGCACCAAATACCCACATTTAACAGATTTAAGACACCTAAAAGCAGATTTTGTCACTCAGAAGCCACTGAATACATTTGTGTTACTGTACTACCCAGAGGAAAATGGCAGCAACCACAGCTGAGTATTACCTGAAAGAACTTCCAAGATGCATTTTGGACAGTAAAATATTTGATTTAAAACTGTTTAGTCAACAAAATGTCTGAAACCAGTCCAACAGAGTGGCAGCTTCTAACCTCGACTGGCTATTTTAGAGCCAGCATCTGGCTTAAGCCAGTTGTCGGAAACCTCCTCACAGTTTGAGGGAGAAGAGAGGCCCCCTGCGAGGCGTGGCAGACCCCGGGCACTCTGTATGACCAAGACTTCTGCTTTGTGACTGCAGAGGGAGCTTATGGCACCAAAACTTCCCAGTCCCTTCACTCACCCCAGCCCATGCAATTGTCCAAGCAACAATCAAATCAAAAATTAAGTTCCCTTTTTATAAAAAGTTATCACCACTAAATATAAGTTATTTGAGCCATAAAGAACATATGAAACTGCATACAGGGCGTACACAATTGCCGTGAGCCCTGGTCATCCTGATGGTTGCCGACACAGTGAGGTGAACCTTTATTTTTCATACAGTGCAATAAATCATGCTGGTAGATGTCACACCACAGAGCATGTCTAAATCAAAAGAGAACCACTGAGGAATACCTCAAAACCATCCAGCTGAAGAACTGCAAAGAACCAGCAGCACTAAAATCTCCCTCATGCCAAAAAGTGCTACAGGATTAAAAGGAAAGTATAAAAATACTTTTTTGTGGGGAAATGTGTAACAGCTTTTAACACTGTAACACACTTGCCTATCAGCATGGTTATCTGTCTGGCAGCATCTTTAATCTATTTGTCTCATATCAAAGATCAAATCTTTTCTCTGGCTCCAGGACTTCACCATTTTACGGCACTGCTCAGTGCCTAGATGAAATAAGTGCATATATCTGGGATTAATGACTCTGGTCCTCCTCAGTTTAAAACATAGATACCCACGTTTCGCAGCTGAAAATCCTAATTTTCAACTCTCTTGCTATAAATACTAACCACTTCTAAGCTGAGAAGGAATTTTCTCTCCTTAATACTCAAGGGTGAAGACTCACAGGAGAAAAATGAGTAACGGGTCGCTCACCATTTCCCAGCTACAGAAATGAAACCATCAGCGGTTCCAACCGGATCAAACGTTTTGCTCTGCTAAGTCTGAATCAGCTTTTCCAACCAACTGAGTAGTTAGAGGTTACAGCACATGATAAAATCAAAACACCAACGGCATTTCAGAGCAAATTATCGCAAACATCAGGATTTTCAGAAATTCAAATGCAGGAGACCATTCTTAAGTCTTCTGAATAGTAAAATGTGCTCACTTGTAAAATCTGGCAAGCACATAGCAATGTGAATCTTATGAACCTGAGCAAGAAACTAAGAACAACCTTTAAAGTTTCAATTAAGTATGTTTTTTAAGTATGTTCTTCATTTTATTCTCATCCTCTAGAAATTGTGTTTGCAGTGAAGAAAAAAAAAATATAAAGTCCAGAAAAGTGTCAACATAATTATAACCATATGCAACAAATCTCCATAACAAAATATTTGTGGAAAAGCCTGAGTGACATGGAAGAATATCTCTCAACAACAGAGTAGTTTTCCTGGTATAGTCCTCTTGCATTTTTTAAATACAATTTGTGAACATTTTTATGTATGTAATCCTCCCAGTCTGTACAATTACTAAAGATAGTAAGACAAGAGTAATGCCAGTTTTATATCAGAGCTTCCATGACACTTAGTTATTTTGTTGTGCTTCATATCCTTGTCCTCTAGAATTAATGTCATCTGTCATTTTCAAGACTATCATCTGGATTGTGTATCCCCTCCGTTTTATGAACTCTGAACTTTGCAGACCCTCCTGAAATCCCCTGAACTCAGTCCTCCTTTTGGACTGTATTCTGAACCCCAACAATATTTCTTTCCAGTACTATTACTGAGAGAATTAGAATTAGAGCAATTGCTTTGCACAGAAATTCAAATTTCTGTCACTGTTTCAGGATATTTGAAAACTTGGGCATTGAGCAAACACACCACACTGATAAAGCTCATGTTGTTAGTATGTTTCTTAAATATACTTAACACTTAAAAATTTCAAGGAATTTCTGCTTCCTTTCACTTGGTAAAGTGTCATTTTGTCTATAGCACTACACTACACAAGTCAGACTTTTGACAGACCTATTTCAGCTCCTTGTATTTTAGTATCTGAGAAAATTATTATTTAAGTCATTTTAAAAACCTTTTAATCCTCACATTTCTCAGTCTACTGCTGTGGACTACTGCTTACTCTTCATATATGTAGTAATGTTTAAAAGGGTACACTACCCCTTTTTGGAGAATAATTTAAGGTTGGGATTTGAAAATTTAATTGGATATCCCTTAGAAACTTCCCATTGAATATTAGTTATTACAGGGTAAGAGGTTGTTTCTGCAGTCATCTTCAGAAAATGAAATGTATCTTTAGCCTTTAATTCTTCCTTTTCTTGGACACCATTACAAGGCACTCCTACAATCCGCTGAGCTTTAGGCATTTAAAACTGAGGCTTCTGGATACTTGGGAAACTGTATCTTGCTATATCATGCAGGATCTTTATTAAATATGCTATGACAGCTTAAATAGTAATTTTCATTGCGTTATGGTACCATAAATACTTATTCACAGATTTTCCCTCACTGAGATTTGTGAGTCCTTATTTTCTAGCAATCTAGAGGTATGCAGATATAGTCAAAGGTATTTAAGGGGTAGCTAGTTCTTCTGCTTCACTTACACTTTATTAATAGGCTCACAGAATCACAGAATTTACAAGGTTGGAAAAGACCTCTAAGACCATTGAGTCCAATCATTAAAGCAGCATTGCCAGGTCCCCCTCTACACCATGCCCCAATGTGCCACACCTACACATATTTTCAATACCTCCAAGGATGGTCATTTCACCACTTTCCTGTTCCAATGCTTGACAAGCCTTCCATGAAAAAATGTTTCCTAACATCCAACTTAAACCTTCCCTGGTGCAACTTGGGATCATTTCCTCTTGTCCTACCTCTTGTTACATGGGAGATGAGACCAACCTTCACGTGGCTACAACCTCCTTACAGGCAGTTGCAGAGAGCAAGAAGGTCTCAGAGAGCTCAGTGATCACTTCCATCAGCTCCCTCAGTACCCTTGGGTGGATCCCATCCGGACCCATAAACTTGTATGTGTCTATGTGGTGTAGGAGGTCGCTGAACATTTCCCTTGGATTATGGGATCTTCATTCTGCTCCCACTCCCTGCCTTCCAGCTCAGAGGGCTGGGTACACAGCTATTAGATATTGCCCTCAGTGTGAAATTCTTAATCGCCTCTCCATTTTAAACCTATACTCTACACCACATCTTCAGCGATAAGAACATTCATCTCAGTTCTAAATGCATTCTTTATCTTATTAGAAATACTGAATTATCCTAAATAAATAACTGTTCCTTGAAATAGCACAATAGTCCTCCGTTACTTGGTAATGAATCATTTATCTGGAGATAAATTGTTTGATTCTGAATAGACAAACCTGAGTGTCTTCAAGTGCTAATCACAAATACTTTATTAACACATCTCCTTTAAACAACAAAACTGAACAATTACTCCTGAAAACAATGTGCTGTCTTATGAATGTTTATGAATTGTCTGAAGAGATGACATTAGCACTCCTTCCTCAAAATTAGGGATATTGAGCATGTAATTCTTACCAGACATGGAATTCATAAATCGTCTATTGTAAATTATGCAGTTTGTTCTGTTTAGTTCAGCTGTCTGTTATTACTCCCTCTAAGAGTGGAACTTCTCCCTAACTTCAGCTTAAGTCAGGCATCCAAACCTAGCACTGAATTTAAGATACAGCAGAGATTAAACACCCTCTGCACATGTCAATCAGTTTTAGAGAAGGGTCAGGTCTTCTGTGTAAAATCCTGTTTCATCTGCTATTAAAAAAATTAGATAAGAAAAATCTGACCTTAATAAATTAAAACTATGTCTGACAAAGCAGTTTGCAGCAAGACTGTCTATCCACAATATAGTGTAAACTATTGCCTAATATTCAGTTACAGAAGCAGCACATTTGCCTTTGGAGAACATTCCCAGTCAAGCATAGATATATGCAGCATAAGAATATAAAATAGTCACAAATAAAATAAATTCAACATTTGCTTAAACTGCTATTAAACAATTTTTAAGTAATGCAAAATAAACACATACCAATCAACACATTTCTGAGTTACAAAGATCATATGTTGCTATCATTTGTAAGTGAAGCTAGCAAGCTTTATATAACAACTCAAAGTTTAAAGAACTTATTTTCAGTTGTTGACATTTTTATTGATTGCACTGATGCCAAGCGGAGGTAAATTACATGAGCAGCGGAGCTCTGTTAAGCAGTAATTCAATACAACTACACAATAATTGTCAATGAGCACTCACCAAGAGCAGAAGTCTCAGCAAGATCAATTAGCTACTTGCCAATACTGCCAAGGTTTAGAGGATGTCCCCTGAATTCTAAGTCACTGCACCTCTGCAACTTCTGGAAAGACTTTGTGCTGCATTCTGCAAAATCCCTTACGAAGTGTCCTCGCTTACTCTGCAATGCATCTTAAGACAGTAACAGGTTTACTTGCAACTTTAAAATGCTTCTTGAATTATTTTTATGGCCTGAGTTAAAAACAAATCAGTTTACCATTACAGGTTTTCCTTATATCATTTAACAATATTTTCTTGTAAATGAGACCATATGATTGCTTCCCTTCCAAGAATATTTGAAAGAGCTGCTAAAATAATTGAACAGTGCTGAATATGAGAAAAGGCAAAAATGAAAATAAGAAAGGTACATTAAAAATAGAGAGTAAGAAAAAACCAACTAATCTTTAATTATGCAACATGGTCATATAACTTGACAGAGTGGAGATTGGAAGCATTCTCCAGAAAATCTAGTCCACTGCCCCATACAGAACCATTCTGTTTCACACAGATCGCCTCCAGAAATCCCAAATATAAAATTGATTCATACACTAAAACTTTATAGAAACCATTTAACACCAAAAAGTAAGAGATAAAGTAAAAGCCATTTGTCAACAGCAGCCAAGGCTTATCCAGCATCAAGGATCAGGAGAAATATGTTCAAGCAATCTGAGATAACAGATGGACACCCATGCTCCAGTGCTCTGCTTTTCATGCTAATTATTCCCACACAGACACATCACGAGTTCCCAAACTTTCCAAACTTAAGTTCCATTTTATCTAAATCAGCCAGCAATATACAAACCAGGAATCTAGGAGAGAAATTTTCCAGATTTCCTTCTGAGCACTGTTCCATTTGCCTACTTTCTGAGCCCAATTCCAGCTGTTGCAAAGGAATGCAATACAAAAAAAAAACCTTCAGAGAAATCTGATTCTGAAAACCATGCATCTCTGCAGGATATGAAGCCTACCAGACTTCCAAAATAAATACCTTCCTTCCTTCAAAAATAATAAAGTATTAATCCAGCTTATCTCTTCCAAATATCTCAAAATGTCACTGTTTGAACCTTAAAGATAAGTATGTCAAGAGAATGTTCAAAGAAACCCCATATTGACCTGTTTGAGATGACTCGGTTTGACAGACCAGACGAGAGGTAATTTAGGTAGTGAAAGATGTTAACACAATACATAGCAAAAACATTCCTGTCTCATATGGTCACTGCAGCTTTTCATATTGGCACAATAACTGCCAGGCACTGAGTTGCTTTGGGTTTTTTTTCAGAAACGCTACCATTAGTTTTCTTTTCTTTTCACCATAATATTCTAAATTAATTAGGAAAATTAGTTATGTAAGAATAGACTAGCCCACGCAACTCTGCCAATCCATTCCATCCAGGCCAGTGGGTACTGTATAAACAAAACCCAGCATGACCTTTCAATTAAATCAGGTGGTTGACACAGGGTTAGTTTTCTTGCTTAGAGGGACTTCCTGGTATCACAGAAAGATTTATAAAAACTTATTTCTTCCTCAAATCCTGTATGATTGTAGGAATCAGATACAGTAGGGATGTGATCTGCAAAGCATTTATAATTAATCCACATCTTTAGGCAGGGCAAGGAGGATCTACAGAAATATGAATCTACAGCTGTAAGCCAGCCTAATAGCAAGTTTCAAGAAAGATAGAGCAAATTATTCTCAATGCCATGTCCAAGAACACCAAGGGGCCTCAATGACATGTCCAAGAGCAAAAGTTGTTTAGGAATGGTCAACATGAATTTAACAAGGGCAAATCTTGCCTGATCAACATGACTGCCCTCTAATATGAGATGTCACAGTTAATGGACAAGAGGAGAAGAGTAGATCCTATTCTACCAGGACCTCAGCAAGGCTATCAACAGCCTTCCTTTAGTCAAGCTAGTGAAACACAAGTTGAGAAAATGAGCATTGGTGGAAGACTGTCTGGATCAGTCATGTTCCAAGTTTGGCGATCAGCAGAACAAAATCCAATAGCCAGGTGATTAGGAGACATGTTCCTCGTGGATAGTGTTCACCATAGCTTTATTACCAATCTTCATGATGGGATGGAGCACACACAGCAAGATTACAGGGGACAACAAACATGGGGGATAAGGATTGATAAGCTGGGACATGGAGCAGCCATTCAGAGGCACCTCATCACATGGAAAAATGGAATGACAAGCACCTCATGGAGCACAACAAGTCCTGCACCCAGTACTCAAGCAGCACCCTGAGCACCACTGAGAGCTGAGGGCAGCTGGCTGGAAGGCAGCTCTGTGGAAAAGATGTTGGAAATCCTGTCAGGCAGTGACTTGCACAACAGGTACAGTGCATCAGGCACTTCCAGCAAGGGCAAGGAATGCTGTTCTGTGCTGTGTTAGCAAGTCCAAGATCAGACTGGTTTTAAAGACTTTGCTTTCAATGTCTTTGTTTCATGGTTTTGAAAATCATATTCCTTACATGACATAAATGTAATCCTTGTGGGTTAATACTACAACTGGGAGTAGTTTTCAGCTAATGACTTCTTCCTCAGCTCTCACTGTCTTTTCTTTCACATATTTTGACTTTTCATAGATTTTCATTTAAAAAAGAAGTTAAAAAGTTAGGAAAAGAGAACAGATAAGCCGAAGTCTGGCAGATACATTTTTGTCTGGGTTTTTTTTTTCGCTTTAAATGAACACTCTTGTGCTAATGAATCATAACACATAACCCCTGTTCATACTATAGTAGTTCAAGAGAATAAAAGCCAAAAATAATTGGCATCAGCAAAGATTTCAGATTTAAAGAGAGTGAGCACAATACATGCCTTGTGTTATTCCTCTGTACTGTACCAGAAACTCTGTAATATTCCATCATTACAAAATGTGCTTGTGAAAGAATATAAAAATAGGCAAACAAAATAAAGACCAAAACACTCAAGCTCGGAACACACAGTGCACAAAGTACATTCCCATTGTATTTACCCAGTCATTAGCTATCTGTTTGCATTGTATATGGGGAAGTGCAAAGTAAACCAGAAAGCCTGCTTGCGTAGGCACTGACATCAGGACTGTAAGGTTATTAGACACTGGACAACCTTTTGCAAAAAGCTTTTATGATTTGAAAACGTTCTAAAATAACAGATATGGATTTAGTGTGAGAACTGAGAAAATTCTAAGCCCTCATTGCTCTGCTTACTCCAATTAACACTCTTTGCCATGGCGGGCACAGTCCCAGGCATTGCATGACAGAGGTACCCTGCCTTCTGTTGACGTAACACTCTTGAATTTCAATATATTATAATTTAAAATCCATAAATACAGAGCACAAGATTATGCATTTCTCTGTTAATCAAAAGCCATTATTTCTCTCCCATGCTATCACCAAAGCACACAAAAATGGAAGGAAGAATGGCCATGGCTGTGAAAAAATCCCCAAGATCTGTTAACGATCTTAATGATCTTCCAGAGAGCCGCAGCTCACATTTGCCAAGTACAAATGAGAAAGCAGGGAGAACAGCCCAGAAGAACAGTAGCACAAACACATCCTTTTCAGCCCCAAAGAAACTAGGGAGCAATAATTCAATTCACATTCATCTTTAGGACAAAACACAGACATGACTCTTTAGCTGAATGGCTACTGTAAACCTGTGGGTTTTGCAAGCATGATAATAAGAGAAGAGTATAAAAGCAGCATGCTGGCACATATCTCACAAAGATTACTTTTTCCTATTATTTCTTGTTATCTAAAAAAAAAAAAGTTTTGTCAAAATGGACAGAAAAACAAAATCACCTATATAGGAAGCTTAATGTGATGACTGGTTTGATTTTTCATGATTGATGTATACCAGCATTTCAGCATCATTCCTATAACTTAGTCCAAATGAAATCTTGGGAGGAACAAAAGCTTCCCCCCAAAAAAGGGAAAAAATTTACTGTTTAAAAAACCTAAGAGTTATTTTTCCGTTCTGGAAGCACATCAAAACAATATTTATTTCACTATTTTCAAACCTCTAAATTGCCAGTAAAATCTGCAGCCATATTTCTCCATTCTTTTTCCTTCTGATTTGTGTACCCTCAGGCTTCAGGAAGCACAAGCACCGCCACTTCATTCAGGGGAGATACAAAGGCATGTTACAATATGATTGCTTTTAATCACTTCAGCTGCCAAGCCAAACTTAACAGTAATTTGAAACCCCTATCTCAGCCATCTTCCTCATCTGCTTCATGTTTTATTAAAACTGCTAGTATATCTACTACTAGTAAATTATGACAAAATTAAAAGCAAACACAGATTAGAGTATTTTGCAACTGACTGGAGAAAGGTATGATGAGCACGTAGGACTCCTAAACAGTGAAGCTGCCTGGAATACAGCCAGAAATTTGTCTCTATGCCTTTGCAGAAACTGTCAGTTACAAAGAATAAAGCTATTGCACAGTGCAGCTATTTCCAAGCAAATTGTCAAGGCTCCAGCAACTGAAGAGGGTGTAAATGACAATTCTTAAAGAGAAACAGGGGGTTTCCTCCTAGCCCTCAACAGAAATCACAACGGAGAGGGAGAAAATGCCACCTTTGGGTTTTGTTGAAAATGATGCTGTTTGCTCTATTCAAGTTAACACATTTGTGATATCCAGTGAGACTCCATTGTAGCCAATATCAGAGGGGACTTTAGTTCTGACAGAAGGCGGCTTCGGGGTGTTTTGATACTACTCAGGTTGTACTTTTCCTCTCAGGGACAACATGCTTCATATTATTCCCTATGGATTGAACTGAAGAGACTTTCCTCCCTATGCTTGTGACGAAGAGGAAAGTAAAGGAAATGTACACGTGTTTAACTCAGTCACAATCGAATGGCTTGTCAGATTTGTATATCCAGTAAATCATGAAGCACAGCCTTTCCTAATGTTACTCATACTTTTATAGCTCTTTTTTCCTGATGTATTCAATCAGCATTTTAAGTGTTTACTTTCACTGCAATCCTGGCTGTGATATTAATGTTGTCACATTCAGTCAAGAATAGAAGTAACCTATATATTGGCCTTTACGTATCTCATAATTTATTTCAGCCTTGTTTTCTAACACTGCAATCACTGGCTCTATTTTTCTGCCTCTCAGTGCTACTCAACCTTAACTATTGCAAAGCAGGACTCTATTGAGATACATGTTACACAAGGGCTGATAATTGGCCCTCACACCTCTCACGCTTGAAATGCCAGGTAACTCACATGGCAGCGAGCGCTGGGCTCCTGGCTGCAGCCGGCACAATACCTCTTAGCACACAAATAAAGGACTGGGATCTCACACTTGCAACGCATTTTAAATATTGCAAAGGGTTTTTCAAGTCAAATAAATATGATTTACTTCCACAGGTGTAAGTCATCTGCATAATATTTTTAGCAGCACTCCCAGCTCATGACTCAGAGCAGGACTAACTTATGCAGAACTACATCCCACAGTAAAGCACTAAAGCACTGGAACATATGCAAACAAGCACCTTTTTTCCAGAAAATATTTCAAAATGTCAGCGAGGAGAACCTGGTTTTAATAATGTAAAATATACCTAACGTAATAAATATTTTAAGGGCTGATTAGAGAAAAACTGCCCACGTAATTATAAAAATGTGTAGCCTATAGAACTTCAATAACAAACCAAAATTCTATTTTATTTAACACTGTAAAACCGTTTTATTTAAGATATTCAGCGATTTTATTTAACTACCGGCTGCAGTCAGACTAGGGAAGGTATTTTCTTTGGCAATGCATGTTTGTATGCTTAGAAATACATTTTTTTCTGGTCATAGCTTAAGTTACTAACACTGGAATGCAAGTTTCAGTAGCAGATTTTTCTTTCATCTTTAATTCGAGTAGTAGTGTGTACTACCACAACTCAGACCAGAAATTCACTTCTGCAATATGAAGTCACTTGGCTGCAAGCATTTCAACAGTTTTCATAGTACAACTCTAGCACATATCACAATAATTCTGTATTTAAAACTGATATGTGGTATTTTTTTTAAAATTCATAGCAGCTAATTTTATTATGTCATCTAGAGTGTATTTAGCTGTGATGTTCCCAAGAAGAGCTAATGAGTAATAGCCTCACCATGGCGTCAATTATTATTCAATTATTTCTGCTTACTTTCTATTAGACTGTTTGCACACATTAAATACAAAATATATGATCAGTGTAACAGAAGAAAAAAATCCCTATTATTTTACCACAGTGGATATTCCTCTGTCCAGCAAATGTTATGTGCGTGGTACAGATTATTACATCGGCATCTTTTAACTGAATCAATTCCTGGAAAAGCCATGTTTTTAACCACAAAAGGCTCAAATTATGTACTCACATCATCACAGAAGTCACACAACTTTCTAAAAGTTAAGTGATTAAAAGGTTCTCATCTCTGACATGAAAACTCTGAATTCAGTATGGAAAGATGTCTGAAACATAGTCTGCAATAATTTTCAGCCATCCTTTTTTTGCAAGCCATCCCACCTATTAATAATGCTTGCTCAGGGGCAAGTTCAGCCCACGGGTAAGGAAATAAATCAGAGGGAAGGACAGGAAAAGTAATTTTTATTCCAAATGTTAATTTTGTCCTTATTTCAAAATAAATTCTCATTAAATTAGCATAATAGATTTCTGTATCTATGTGCAAGCCAAGTGTCAATCTCTGTCCATGGGAAGATGAATTTCATCATTTAAATTTGCAAACCATGAAAAACATCACTGTTAACCATGAAAGTGCTGCTGCCTCAAGAAATAAGATACTCCAAAATCTACAATCCATTTTAAGAGAATCTTTTAAACCACACGACTTCATATTTTCTTATTTTTAAAGCACTCTAAATTTAAAGAAGTTCCAAAATCAGTAAATAAATGGGCAGACATGGACAGAAAACCCAACACTTTTCAGTCACACAATTATGAGTGCAAAATTGCTGTGTAAAAATCAGATCTTTCTCAAAAGGTAGAAAAGCTTCTTTATAAAGAAGTTTTGAAATCCTAGCTCTGCCAAAGTTAACTAATGACTTGTTGATCTCAGTGGTTCATTACCTTTGAACAGAAAACTCAGCTACAGATTCCTTTTTCTTTTGGTACTTTCTTTTGAAAAAGTCACAGTCACATAATCATTGTGATTATGACATTTTTCTCTATTTCTTAAGCAGATGATTTATGGACTATCAACTTTAAAAGGAAGAACTAGGAGATTAGATTTACCTTTTTGCACTCACTCAGTTTTTCTTGAATGAGAAGTTCTAAGAGGAAGAAGTCAGCAAGAACATTTCAGTAAGCTTCAGAACAGACATGGATTTTTGATTTTCTAAGTCAGGCCATGTATTTAGGTAACCAAATACAGACTTCTAACTACATGTATCTTTTAAAGGAAAAAATCAGATACCTTTAAAAAGAAAACTTATAGGAGAAGAACTGAAAAACGGAAGATGGTGGAGTCCCACGAATGGCTTTTAAAAACAAAGGTTAAAATCACAAAATTTCCTTTTCTGACTCTCCATGACAGACACACCATAACTGTGGCATATTTTTCAGATGGTTGTGTGATGCCTATAAATGTACTGCATTGCCTTTTAAAACTTCCAGCAAGGCAAGACACAATGGATAATGAAGATTCCTCTTTACTGCTGCTTTTACCATTTCATGTGGCAAGGGTGCAATCTTGAACTGAATCGTTGTGTTGAAGAACACTGAGTCCTCTCAAAAAATGCACTTCACTTTGACTAATAAAGCTTAAAATAAGTGTGTCCACGTTACAAGTTTAGTCTTACAGTTGGCTGATAAACAGCTTCATTTAGGTCTCCTAATATACAATAAGCACCGGATATTCATGCAATATAAAGTACAAAGCCATATAGGATTCTGACATAATATTGCTGAAATCAATAAAATTAGAGAGAGCAAAACCATGAATTGTTTCCTCTCAAAAACACGCAGCGACATTCTTTTTTTATAGATCTATCAATAATATTATTCCTAACGCTGTAATATTAGAATACAGTCTTGGCATATTCTTTCTTGGCACTTTTCAGCTATTCACTTATTGCAAGGTTATTCATCAATGTGCAGCAGAACTAACCTTGTTGGCTGAACAAAAGAAGGTACAAAAAAGCAAAGCAGTATAGTTTTCACTTTAAAGAACTAGAGCTTTCCAATTGTACACATGTGCAATCAGTTAAAGAAAAAAACAGGTGACTCTTAGGGCAAACCATCCTCTCCATGACATGTAAAAGGAGTGGAATACTAAAAAAGAGGTATTCAGAATGAATTCTTAATTCCACAGACTTCATCATCAGGGCCTACGTTTTCACTGTGGGCAACTCAGAGCCAGGCTGATAATGCCAGAGACATGTGGGGATTGAGAAGATATGGTATCCAAATAATGACTGAAATCTGTGCAGCTTGTGTTTCCTACCACCTCCTGGGCAAAGAGTTAGGTATTTTTTTAATGTTACTTTGAGTAGAAAGTCACATTTTATCTATATTCCTTCCTAATCTTCATAACTCCAAATGTAGGACAGCAGTTTTGTTAAAATGGACAGGAGAAATGGTATGTTTTCACTAGATAATGGGGAAAAGTGAAACACTTTTTAAGTGCCCACTTCAAGCATCCATTCAAGAAGACATTTGCACTCCTTAGACATCTAAGTTACTGTTAGTTGTTTGTGCATGATTAGTTCTTCAGCAAAACACAGCTGGGTGATGAGCATGCCACTTGCTGGAACATGGACAGAAGGCACTTCTTCAGTGATGACAGGGGACAAAAAATTATTTCCAAGCAAACATATCTGAGGAACAATTCCAGCTACAGCTACACAGATCAGCTTTTCCAGAAACTTCAGAAACTTCTGTATGTAGATTAATAAAAGATGGATTTGGGTCCTGGTAGAGAAACTTTTTCAGTTTTGAATGTTGTTTTATGAAATTATCACTTCAGTGTTTGGTACAGAGGAAGCAGTCCTTCCTTCCTTCCTCGGTCACAACCAGCATTAAATCCTCACCAGCTTTCTCTCCTTGTCAGATAAGTGTCATTAGATGGATTTGTGCTGTGTGTGCCTAGAACTTTGTCTCCTGCTCACCATGTTCACTGTTAAGCGTGGTTAAGAGTAACAAGCATTTCCAACAGGATGCAGACAGATGCCAGTATTGCTGCACGTCTTTCAGTAAAGCTGCCTTTCAAAATCCCACTGTGGTAGTAAACAGCACAACTACAAAAAGCATCACAGGCACTGCTGATTTATGGCATATTAATTACATGCACAACTAGAAGTAACTTAGCTCACTCTCTTTTGCTGGAGTTACACTACAGATCTGTGCTTTCTCTAGCACAAATCTCGTCACAGATATGACCACAGGAAGAGAGGGACACACAAGTTCTCTCCCAATGTTGTTATTTTTCTCCTGTAACTGACTGCAACCTTTTTTTTCCTTGGGAACTAGTTCCAGGCTTACATCTGCTATTCAGGCACTTTTAACTGGCTTTAATCACTTTCGTCACTTTTTTGTTGCATCACTTTAACTCCTAGATCCCTACATGACAGAATGAACATTTGCATTCAAAAGGACTATTGGACAAATAAGACTATTCAAAAATTTCTTCCTCTGTGCCTACCTATAACATGGAAACCTCAGCACTGTCATAACTTATCCTACTGTTGTAGATCCAAATTTGAGGCTTTAAGCCGGGTTTGATGTCTGGGCACCAAGAAGCTGTGTCTGCCCCAAGGAGAACAGGCAGTTCCCTTCTCAATGAAGCAGCAGAAGCTCCTAGACCAGTTTTTCTAGGTAGCAAAACTGCAGCCTCCATTTTCTCTTCTATATTAAAGATCTTAATGTAGCCAACAGCAACAGTATAAAATTCACAGTACTCTGGAAGAGCACAGAAGCCCACAAGAGCTCAAGAGGCTCCTTTTACATCCTCTTCTACAAATACATTCACCGCAGAACTGAAATAACTTGATCTTGTGTGCATACATAAAACATCAATAAATATACACTGTTTTACAGGCCTTTTATGTATTAATTAAATTAAACCTGGAAGAAAATTTAAAAGGCAAAGTTCCTTACATACAGTATTTTTAAAACTTCACTGAGCCATTAACATGGAAGGATAGATTTTTCTGTTTTGTTCTATAATTTTCCCCTATTCTGCACATTTATATGCCACAGACCACTCTTCTCTAATCATGCTATTCTAAACTATGTCTGTTGCTCTAAACTAATAGTGTAGCCAGACCATTTCTAATAGCCATATCAAAATATAAAAGGCCAGGAAAAAAATAGAATACACTTGCATGAATCAGCACTTTACAAGCCCAAAGCAACCCACTAAAGTAATTTTTTCAGTAAATAAGACAAGCTACTGATTGTATGGTCCGAAGAAGTAAACCTGACACACAGCACAATTTAAAAACTTCACATTTTTCTGTAGCTTGGCTTGCCAGGGTGCCTTAGTATGTATTAAGTCAGTATACCTGTGGCTAGTAAAGGATTCCAGAATCCCACTGAGGCATTTGGAGAAATGATGCCAAAGGTTGAGTGACTTCAACCACCCAAGAAGTTTTTTATAGCTCCAAAGCACTGGAAATTGGAAGAAAGGTCATTGTTACACTTTTACAGGGGACTCCTGGGCTCGCTATCATAAACTGCTGTTCAAAGCACTTGTAGTTCTAAAGCAACCCATAATTTATTGGGAAGAAAAGATAATGCCAAACAAAATAAACAAGTTACACACAGTATTGTTCAGTTTTCAGGCAGAAGAGAAGTTGAACATCTTTGAATTAGTAGTTGCTTTGCAGAGTTGCTTTATTCAAGAGCCCTGTCACAGACTGTCTGTTATCAGACTAGAGTCAGAATTACAAAAAATTTTATCTATATTAAATTTCATTAAGCAATGAATTGGTGATTAGACATGGTATAATATGCTGAGTAACAGGCTTAACAGAGACCTAAAATTACTAGAGGGAAGTTCATAGTTTTGTTGTCCCTCTAAATCATCATTAGCTATGTTTACATATCAGTTAGAAATGTTGACGCTACTGAACTCTCATACAGTATTAGAAGGGGAAAAAAAAAAGGAAAAATATCACTGGATTGTAGGGCAGAAAACATAGGATGTGCAGTTCAGAGGTTTTTTTGCCCTCCCCACAATGTGGACTAAAACCATTTCATTTCTATCAGCTCCATGGGCTATCAAAAATGTAAATGTTAAAATCACAACATGATTCTAACCAAAGCAGTTTGAATTAAAACTGTAAATGTAAACTCTACCTTAGAGTAAGTAAAAACACAAAAAAGTTCCTTCCATTAGAAGAATTCCTGATAGCTACAAAGATGAAAATGCAAATGGCGGGGAGTGCTCAGCAAAGAGAAAATTTTAATTCTGCCTCAGTGCCCATGGTTTTGGTCTTTTTCAGAATCAGCATATGGAAGAACAAACACATTGTTCAAAGTTATAAATCACAATGAATGAACACGGGTGTATCAGCAGGACAATGATGCTGGAGCTCAGCCTCAGGCATATGAAGATTTGCAAGCCAAATTAAATATCAGAACATGGAAAAAATGTCCTCATTGGATACACTAAGAGCATACTTCACACTCTACAGTCAACTGATTATGGTGAATCAAACACTGAACTTGTTCAGTAGTTAGAACTTTTGATTTCACCAAGCCACAATGACTTTCAGCATATTCTGCCACTTTACCACTTTTTATTGCCCAGGGATAAACCTGTGCCTCTTCAGGAATTTGCATTAAAAAAAAAAGAGAAAAAGTACTTGGCTGCGCACTTGTGTGCCCCACCAATGCATGAAAAACCAGTTCTGACAGGAGAAGACAAACAGGGTTTGATGCATTTGGAAGAAATGCTGCTCTCTGCCTAACAAACCATGCAGCTGAAAGTGGGACAGGAAAGGGTTATTTTGTTCCAGTGCCAAAAGCCTTTGTTCAATACATTACTTGAAAATAAGTAACTCCATAGAAAGCATTCAAGTTAACCCTAAGTTTTAAAAATGTTCTTTTCTCAGTTGAATGCTTTTGTTGAAAGTGCCCATCTTGCAGGGCTCTGCCTACCATAAATGTCCGCCTGGAGAAGCAGGCAGTCTCAAGCTGATCACTGTCTTGAGCTTTCCCTACTCCATCCATGGTGAGGTGCTCATGGGCACACACCTGTCCTGCAATCCATCCTTTCCATCTATGAACTCTGGTCCCACAGCAGCAAAGCTGGTACATGCAGCACGCTCCAAAAGAACAGGCATTTATTCACATACACTGGAACAGTTCCTCAAAACCTTACTGCTGGAGCTGCTCTCTCACTTATGGAAGACTTTTAATAAGGCAGTGCTTACTGTTTTCCTCTCCTTTCAGTGTCTATGGAAACTGCCAAGCTCTTGTCTCATTTTTGCCTCTGCCTCTTGAAGAAAAAAAAAAAGGAACAGCTTTAGTCCCACAGCACATGGGAAAAGCTTACTCCACCTCATGATTTTTAGACAGAACAGACCCAAAGCCAAGAGGAGCAAGTGTGCATGAGCAACCTCATGGCTGGGATTACTCTTTAGCCCACGTGCCCCCTCTTGCGTGGACCTCTTCTTGAAGTGCTTCACAGAAGCTGCAGAGACTTCAAGCTGAGCTGCAGATGAATAAGACATTTTGATATTTGCTATGCCTAGAGACTGGACTAATTGGACATGTAAACACTCAGTGTTTACACCTTTAGAGAGTGTATTCTGGGGACGGTTTTATAAAAATCCACCACAATTTTTGAGCACTTCATTTTCCAATGTTGAATGTTGTTTTAGGATTTGGGGGTTGGTTGTTTGTTTTAAGAAACATATTTGGGAGGTTTACACAGTACAGAATACTGTGTGTCCTGTTCAATATTTGGCTATATTGAATTCATTAAATCATTTTTCTCTGCTCAGTACTGAATTTATTCCAGCCTAGAAAGAACACAACGCTCCCTTGTAGCTGAACTGATAACATATGCCACTATTATAATCATTTGCTGTTTTCATGGAAGAGGAATTTGTTCTTCCTTATGTTCACTAAAATTAAATAAGTATGCATAAAGTCTCATGGGTAAATTGGACTTTATGACATGATAACATCAAACAAAATGTCTTAGAAGCCCATTTCATCCCGTGCTGCATTTCTCACATCTTGTACTGCATTTCTTAGTTATTAACCAAGACATCTCTATGGGTATAGGTATCAGAACATAGGACAAATGAAAATTAAGATACTTCCATGCAGTGAGCCAAACTATAATAAGAGACTTTTGTGTAACATCCAAAACAATTTTGGCCTCAAAGATTCAGTGCGAAGAAAGTCCAGGCACCACCCTGTGAACAGGCATTGCTTGTTAGATTTCAGTTCTTTTAAATGTGATACAGGTTCAGAAAAATGCCACCTCTGCCAAACACAACCACCAAATCCCTACAGTTGGGGTCACAAGCCCAGGACTGTGCAGGCACTGTAGCAGTGAGAGGCAATGGTCTAGGAGTGGGCACACAGTAGAGTACAAGGCACAGAATTTGTTCTTTCTTATTTACAAAAGAAAACAAAAAAAATCCTAAGTGTTTACTGCTGTATCCAAACTCATTAGAAAGCTCTTCAAGATAAACAATAACTCTTAGCTTGATAATTAATATAGAGGATTCACATTAAATGCCTAAGTCAAATTCCTAATCTGAAAGATGATTATTTTAATATAGATTTTACTGAACTTTTCAGAATCACTGGTGAATCTTACTTTTAAAACATGTTTTGTAGTGCATAATTTTTTTTCTAGATGAATAACAAAACTTCATTTCCTTTGAGAAACCCTGGGTTTGTAACATTTTGTCTATTCACCTTTATTTTCTACATTGTATAACAAAATATGCTGACATTCAATGCTATTATGCAAGGCTTCAGACTTGCACAGCAAAAATTGCTTCTAGTTCAGCCTGCATCATAAATTGGGAGTTTGTTGAACTGCTTATAGTCACATTTAATAAACATGAGCAACATTCTCATGTACTTTTGTCTCCAGTCACCAAACGGCAACTTTGTTGATATTTCCCTTACTGCTCCCAATCCCTCACTTAAGAAATAACCGTATTGGTTTTCATCATTATGGCTTATTTCTGTATACTTCGACTTTCTTTTCCTTCAAATCCCTGTTCTTTTTTCTATTGCTAAACAACTTATGCCCACCTTGAATTCATTTCCCTGTATTTATTCTAACTTTTCTTTATATTCTATACAAATATTTTCTAGCTCACACTCCTACTGACAGAAACTGATGGTGTGCTCTATAAAACCAGACTTTCATATTGTAGTTTGTGATTGCTGCTACATGTACCAAAAGAGTGATAGTCAAACAGGATAACAAATGAAGGACCACATTGTGTCAATATTTCATCTCTTCCAATTTTACTGCCTATTGTAATTGTGTCAAAGAAAAGTTAAAAAACACTAATTCAGATGTAATAATTTCCTTACATCAGCTGAACAACCACACTGCTGTACCTGCATGTTTTACTGTCCCTTTTCCTTGGATATCTACGTTACATTTAGTCCAGAGCCTCTTTCTTTAGCCATTCCATGAAACGGTACTCAGTGAAAAAACTCTATGTCCTATGAAAAGTTGCCCAGGCTGGCCTCAATTATCTTTCTAATCAACTTGGGGAAACATATTTGAGTCTTCGTTTATTATTTTGCCAGCTGAATAGAGAACAATTAAAATCTCCTTCATTTCCATAATTATGTAGCTCTAACAATTTGCACCTCAAGCTCGTCCAGCTTCTTAACACATACACATTCCATTATGTCTCAGAGGTCAGTTCAAAAGGCAATTTGCTTCAACACATCTTGTCAGAATGAAAACATTTAACTTTAAATGAATAACAATGACACCAGAAGCATTGCTTTCAATAAAGTCAGACTTCATTACCAGTTTTCAGCCTGTTCATTAAAATAAGATTTTAAGTGGCACCAGCACAAAATCTGATGCTATTCACCAGAATTTCAAAATCAATCCCACAGACATATTCATTAGTTCTTTTTGCACGAAGTATGGACACACGTGCATAATCAGAAACTCAAACCTGGTCCCACAGATATTTTTAAGTACTGCACTGCATTCACTTTCTCAAAGCACCACAGAGAGCCACAGAGGACTGTTACAGCTTCCTTGGGAAATCCCACCTTAACTTCTACTCACGGGAAAACTGAAATTATGGAACTGTTTGGAATATCTCGACATCCCAAATTCTAAAGATAGATAATGCAGTGGTATGAAGAAGTATTCAGGACAAACATTCTGAAAGCATTTTGTTGGAAAGGTGAAATTTTTTCATTGGGACTCTGTAAAGTAATAGTTACTTAAGACAGTTCCTGTTCAATATCAGTCAATACCACTTCATTTTGTTTTAAACATTCATACCACTGAAATCATTACATTTCTTTTTCTTGTTGTTTAACTTTTCTGGGCACCTTTTTTCCTATGGTAACATCCTTCACGATAAAACTGATGTAAAACTCTCACGTCTTTGAAAGGTATTCCACAATATACCCATTTTTCCTTCTCCTGAAACGTTTCTCACAAAACAAGCTCATCTAATGGTTTCCCCTAATGCCACACTCTAGCAGGAAATTACACCACTTACTGGAGATTAGGCCTTATTTTGCTGCAGGAAGAAGAAATCTAAAGCACCACCGATCAAACAGTTGAATACTGTTGTATCCAATTTGTAGGTACAGAATGCAAGATTTGAAAAAATAAGATCATGTAACTCAACTCTTAGAAATAGGTTATTTCACTGAATTTTCTGAGTCCTATCCTCTGATTAATACCAGTTTTCTGGAAGACTGATACCTCTGTGTAATTCTGAGAAACACACCGAGTACTCCAGAAGGGCGCCTGAGGACTGAGCTGTGTTCACCTGTGCATTTCTTTGGTAGCTGACCCAACATTCCCTGTGCAGACAGAGGCCCAAGGACAAAGTACTTACCAGGCAATAAGAAAAGAAACTGTGCTACAAAGACAGGAACCCACAATTAGATCAGAATTACTCTGTTCCTGCAAGAATGACGCATCTGTGCAACCCTCTACAAAAAACAGTGTGGTGACTTGTTATTTTATAGACAGCAATGACCTTTACCAGGTCAGCTAACAAATTTCTTTACTCATATGCATTTCTTTCATTTTAATAACAGCATATATTTTCATGGTGTATCCTGCTATAATGTCATCAATGTACACAAAAATCAAAATTCCTAAATGAAATTTTAAATTCCTTAAATGAAAACATTAAAAATTATTAGGGTCATTTTATATTTTTAAAAATTTTAGCCAATAGTTGCAGAGAATGGGTAGAAAACTACCAAGACCTTCCTGAGACTTATATTTCCTATATTTGCAAGATCAGTGCCAGAGGGTATATGCTAAATCCCTACATTTATTTCAGCCCTATCAGAAAATAGGAACCACCGTATTACTGAAGCCATAATACAAGTTTCCTTTTTATCCCTTCCTCTCTCAGTTTTCCCATATCTAGGTCTCCCCAAACCACCTTGGCCCCCACATCTCTCCTGTTTCAGTTCCTCCTCTAAACATCCCACAAGACTTGTATGATTCCAAAATGCTTCCTCCTGCATCTCATAACAAGTCCCAAATGCTGGCAGACAGCAACCCTGTGGAGTTATCTAAACAGTCCCTTACTTCTTGTGCTGGCTGTCTCCATCCTGCCTGGTTTTCTCTTTTTTCCCCCCTTTTTTTTATTTTTGTTTTTAAACAGGGACACAGTTATTGGATTTATGTTTCTGTGTATTGCAAATGATTAATGTACTGATGATTTCCACACACAATTCTTCATTATTTTGGAAGAGACATCTCAGGGGGCCTTTCTCCCAAGGCTTCTCAAACTGTGCTGCAACCATATACTTTATGCAAGTTTATCAGTTTCTCTGCTGAACATGACAGTTTTGCAAGCTTTTATACAGAATATAACCTACTTGGACTTTTAACTGTACCTGTACTGAATTTGTCCTGGCATCTGTTGCTCACTTCAGAATACCCACTGAGGTCACATATGAAACATTGGAGTAAAGGGCAAAGTCCTATCATGTAGACTTTTAAGCACACCACCTCCTCTTGTTTTTAGTTTTATCTATCTGAGCAGAGTAAATGACCCCTTAGTGCAATAATGTGCCCCTTTAAAATATTCTGCACTCAACACACAACCAATCTGATTTAACATGCTCTCCAAACGCTGCTTTTAATCTCTCTTATGCAAAAAGGAAAGTATTCAATGTATTTTTTTCCTACAGTCCATGAGTGAAAGCCATCATTTCCATTTGTACTCTTTTCCTTGAAGTGTGTATCACCATGAAGTGTATGTGACCACTAACTTTTAAAATAACCTATGTACTTTTATTCACCTTATTTCTATGATGAGACCTCACAGCAAGGATGGAATAACAATATGGAAACAAACCATCTAATCCAACTGGACACATTTTATTGAAGTCTTATTACTTCCATGTGTAAGAAGAAACTAAAGCCAACTGCAATCCCCAATTTTTGGCATTCTCAGTATGCATTATATCCAGGAAAAGAGAATTTCAATTTTTGTTTTCATTTTTACAGCGCAGTGATATTGGACATATGGACTTAACTTGATCGTTTAGAGATCAAGATTTTTAACTGAATAAGAAAAACAAGGTCTTTCTTATGCCTAAAGCAATACTATTCTTTAAAAAGTTGTAATGCTTTTTATTTTAATCTCTTTTGCAGTATAATCTTTAAAGTACTCATATCAAAATTTTAGTATGAATGATAGAATCTTCAAGAATGGATATACAGAGTGATGAAAATATGGTTATAACACAGAGTCAAGTTGGTCCATTTATATGAAAGAAACTTGTCATGGATAAATGCAATGCCAAGGAGTTATATTCAAATTTATTCTGAGGGAGCATATGTAATAGACCAATATTTCTTAAGATACAAAGCCTAGTTTCCTAAGAAATATGAATATAAAATTATGAGCAACTCTAATAAAACAAATATTTTCTTTCAATATTGACAGAGATAAATAGCCCTTTACTAAATTTACAAATTAAATTTTCAACTTTGTTTCCTAAACAAATTATATTTGTCAGGTATATCTCTGATATGAAAAACAACACCTCAAGAAGGATCAATCAGGTAAGTAGTTTTCTCAGTGGAGGTCTGAGGAGATTAAAAACTCATGTTGTAATTTTAGCAATATATTGGGCATCCCATGTTCTTCCAGTGGTATTTACTGATATGACTTCCTTTTTTCAGACCACTTTTTTATCCAACACGTACGCTTTCCTTTATTATACAGTAGATTTTGACTTTGCTGCTCAGCTTAGAATAGTTTTCTCCTAAAGTGCCGATCATAACACAAGACGCTAGAAGACAGGCTCTTTTGGTTGAGTCTGTTTCATAACTTTGTGAGAATTCATAAAGAAAATTCATTTCCTACACTCACAGCTGGTGGTACCTTATGACTTTATTATTCCTAGTTTAATCAGAGACTATCTACAAAAGAAAGGAGGTCAAATGCTGATGATTTAGAAGGATGAAAAATCATGGAATTGTAGAATGGTTTGGGTTGAAAGGGACCTTCATCTAGTTCCAAACCCCTGCCATGGGCAGGGACATCTTCAACTAGACCAGGTTTCTCGGAGCTCCTCCATTCATCATGGCCTTGAACACTTCCAGGGATGGGGCATCCAGTGTTTCTCTGGGCAGCCTGTTATAGTGCCTCACCACCTTCACGCTAAAGAATTTCCTCCATATATTTAACCTAAATTTCCCTTCTTTAAGCTTGAATCCATGACTCTGTTTCTTAACACTACTGTTCCTGACAAAGAGTCATTTTCCAGCTTCCTTGTAAGCTCCCTTCAGATACTGGAGGGCTGCTATGAGGTCTCCACGAAATTAAATATTTGGTTCTTAATGGAGAACACATTTTGGTAGAAAAAATGAATTTACCTTAATATAATTGCATTAAAATTAGTACAACTACTCTTTAAAAGAAACTGTACCACAAAGATAAAGAAACATATTATTCTGATTCCTTCTGCACATATAATTCAGAATTACACTTCCAGGACTAATAACTCTATTCCTTCCTACAAACAGGCTAATTGTTAAGCTTTAATTACTGCCTACATGGTTTATACTTTGTGAATTTTACAATCCCATTTCTCTCTAGTCCTATAATTTAACTATCCCAGAATAACCAAGAAGGAGTAATCAGATAGTGATGGACACACTTAATTTAGCTGTTTCTACAAACCACTGCCACTGATGCGCACAGGAAAGAAATCAAGTTAAGGGGAAAATTTCCATGCAGGTACAGGTATAAAACACATCAGAAAGCTCAAAAGGACTTCCAAAACCTAATGCTCAAGACGTAACTGATACTGATGTACACCTCAGCCTTCCAAGCCGTTCTGTGCATACGAGCATGAGCATCACCACAAACACACGTGAACAGCTTCTGCAGACTCCTTCTCTAATGAGGTCTCTGAACACTGTGTCACACTGTGTTGTACTGTACTGGGCCTGAGTGCTTTTTCTGTGTCTGATTTCAACATTCCTAGAATGCATTTTTAAGAAGCTCAACGGATAAGCATACGAGAAAAATAAAAAAGAACATTAAAACCAGACTATACATGAAGATTTTCCCCCTGCATCTGACAGTGCCAGTTCTCCCTGCTTTGCAGTGAAAGTTAAATTTCTAGCTCAGCAGACACTATGCAGACACTAGTGCCTGGTAGGTACGTGATTTCTCAGCTGTTCAGATAAATTAAGGCAAGCATCCACAAAACTGCAAAAGAGAATAACTTTAAAAAATATATAAAAACTCAACTTTTAATGTAGTGTTAAGTATTTCTTCTACAGGCAAACATATTCAGTCATGCAGAACATTTAAAAACAAATAACCAACGTACCTGAACTGTGGAACTGATTTCAGATGCAAATCCTCCTGTCAAGGGAGCCTCATGGCTAATCAGCAATCGCCCAGTCTTTGCCACCGACTGAAAAGGAAAAACAAATGCCCAAGATTTCTCACTTGTACTAATTGTGGAATATATGAAATATGTGACTTTGTTAGCAGTGTTAGAATGTAGCTACTTTTCCCCTCTTGCATTTCCAGTGAACGATAAATTATCCTAAAATACTAAATTGAGTCATTAATAGGATGTTTTTGTACTTACTATAGAAGTATTCACAATTTCCACTCCATTTTAAGCAAGTATCAAGAATAAATTTGAACCCATTTTACATGAATTTACTCTATCTAGGCAAACTGTAACATTTCTGATATAGAATAAGGATTTTAACACGTAACCACTAAAAATCTGAATCCTCAAAATACTAAAAGACACACACATAAAGAAATCCTTCACTCATATCTCTGTACAAACAGATCCTATGTAAAGTCATGGATCATTGCCATTCAGAAAGTAGAATTGCTAAATAAAAATTTCAGCAAGAAAACATGCGGATTAGTGCTGGATATTTAAATTTTACATGGCAATTAGAAGTACCATTTTCTAATTCTAGATTTCAATGTTTGTGCAGTTTTATGTGATCTACTTCACAGATAAATAAATAGCATAATATATATAGACGATCTAAACATCTTTGATCAAAAAACCAAAACTGTGTTCATTGTGAAATATAACAATGAAAGCAAAATATTTTTAATCTGATGGGAAATATAAAGCTTCACCACAACAAATATATAGATGTTTATTGCAACTATGCTAAATTGCCTGAATCGAACAGTATCCAATACCATTAGTCAGAAATATGGCAGCAAAGTGTCAGCTTCCATAGTACACATTTTAAAACTATTATAATAAAAAGGCTCATAAAAAAGTCTCATACACTTCTAGATATGCACATCAGAAAAAAAAATCAGATTATTGTGTATGTTAATCTTTCAAGAACAGCTACAGTCTGACATTTAAGATAAGTACAGAGTGTACTGCTGGTCTACCATTAGTCATCAAGTGGAAGAGCCCAAGACAGCGCTTGCTATCAGATCAGACCTTCTGAATACTGTGATCTTCAATTTAATGTCTACACCAGCACATTCCCCACTCAGCTCCATGTAATCTACATAATAGGATACATAAAGGCAATGCCCCAATTATGCAGCTTTCTCTCTCATTCAAGTATTTTTCTAACTCTTTTGCTTTTCTAGCAATGACTCAATCAGTGGTTCTAAACAGCTCATCCACAGATGTACTGGCAACTTGCAGGCTACAAACATGTTCCATACATTGTACTATGAAGTGATTTGAAAACACTCAGAGCTAAACAAAACAGAAAAAGTAATTTCACCAGTTGGAAAGTAATCCAGTTACATAGGCTGGTTTCCTGGGGTTTTTTTCCAGCACTGGAAACTCGTGTCTAAAGAAACAGAGGTATTAACTGCACTATAAAGCTGTCCAGTACATCAAAACATCAGTTCAATGAACAAAATGTACGCTCCAGTTTTAAGATTATATGATAAAACTGATATAATCAGGTACAAGTTGCTATAGTAAAACTGATACAACTAATCAGTGTTAAAGTTCAGTTTCGTTGTTTGGGTTTTTTTAAGTCCTCTTTATTTTAAAAAAAGATTCTTTTGCATATACTTGTTCTGAGAGGTTCACATTTTGATACATTACAAGCTATCATTAAAGTTACAGATTCCATTTCTCAGAATAGAAGAGTATAATCACACACTGTTAAAAAGCATATAAGAAAATTCACATGGGGTCGGACCATGAATCTGTCAGTCCAGAAAATTATCTCCCCAAAGAGATAATTTAATGTTTAGGGAAGAATAAGAAAAGGACCTTTAACGCATTCCTTCACTATGTCTCAGCCTCCAATTATTTTCACATTACCAGTTTCCTGAATCCAATATGGTCTTTTGTACTAAATAATTAATAACTTTATTTCATCTGTTCTCAAATTGAATCCATGTAAACAATACAGAAAAGAGGGAAGTGGGGGGGACGGGAAGGGAAAATAATCTCTTTTTGGTAACCTGCTTGTACTGTATGAGAAATCGTTGTTTTTACATATGATTCCCATGGGCTTCAAGGACTCCATGTCTGTGGGAGCTCGTTAAGAGTGAACAAGCAGCTGTGATCACCAAGCATTGCATACAAATATCTCAGCTCTGCTATAACACACTATATATATCACTGCTGGTACGAAACCACGCAGAGCTTTGGTGCTTTTCGTACCCAACCTAGCCTACAGTGAGTTTTTCAGGAACACATGCAATCTTAAGTATTTCTAGTATGTGTAAATACATCGTACCTATTGGTAAGTTGTTCCAGGTTTTAACTCCCTTCCTGGTTACAATTTTGCACCTTATTTCCAAACTAATTTGGCTGACTTAACTTCAAAGCTGCTGTTTCTTGTTTGCTAGAGGGAGACACTATCTATTATCTGCTCCCAAATGAATACATTAAGACTGTGATCAAATGGTCTCTTAACCACAATTTTGCTAAATTAAGCAGACTGAGCTCTAAATCTTTCAGCAAACAGTCCATTTCCAATTCCTTCATCATTCTTACAACCATAGCCTGAATCATCTCCAGTTTTCTATGTCCTTCTTGAAGCATACCCATCTGGAACCAGCATTCCAGATTTTTTCAGAACACCATCAAATACAGAGATAATGCAGCCTCAGTACTGCAGCTCTTGGATGTACGAGGCCTGTTGGCCAAAGCATAACAGGACAAGTCCAGCTTTTACTGATAACTGCAACTCCTTGCTTGTGGGAAAGAAGGTTAAAGGATAATGGCTTCCTGGAATAAAGATGAAAATATTGTGTGCCTTTATTATTTCAAGACACAAAACTGTATTTGGATATCCTGAAATATATCTTACGTGCCTTAGCTGAGCTCAGTTAATGAGCTTATCTTCTCTTTATCAGTAACTGTCTATTTTATCTGTTTCTTAGCTGTTTCTCACCTCTAACTTTTTACCAGTAACGGTTATGATGTTTTCCAGATATTTGATAGAAATATTCAAAAAACAGGTTCAAAATCCAACTTTGCAGGACCTTGAGACTTTACAATTTCCATTAACTAACACTGCCTTTCTATGCCATACAGTTAGTCAGCTCAGTACTAATGTCTTACTTTTCAACCTATGGTAATTTATTTTGTGAGCACCTATTAAATGTTCTCAAACAACACTGAACTGTTGATCATGTATTTCTAATTATTTTTGAATAGCTGCTTCTTTCTTGATAATGTCTTCCTAGTTTATGGATCATTCTCCCTAATTGATTTGGTACAGTTTTTCTGTAGAAAAATTGCTCCTTAAGGTATCAGACTTGTAAATTGCTGATCAAGAGACTTTTTACAGCAAACATATTGAGTCTTTGTATACCCTCTTAAATTTAATTATGATATTGTTTTTTCCATCTTACATATGACAGCACTACACAGTAAAAACAGCAGACCATAGCAACAGATGTGATTCTTCTAAACACAATTTTTAAATATATATTATGATATAAAAATGTTTCAGTCCATATAGCTTACAACAAAACCTGAAAATAAGACCCCAACATTTTCATACATTGGTAGTGTCCTAGAATGTTCTGTATCTTCAAATGAAAATTTAACCTTATTTCCTGGAAGCAAAATAGTTAATCAGTTAAAAGTGCAAATTTCAAAACTAGCTGCTCTACTATCTATAGGGCACAGCAGACATGGTTAATGATTATTTGCAGGTATCAGTGCTCTTCTATAAGACATTAATTTCACCTTTTAAATCTGTGGCAAAACATCAGTCCCTGTTAATTCAAACAAGGTGATCATTCAACCTCCAGGATAACCAAAGCCCAATATTCAGAAGAGCATTTATACAACAAAAAAATGCAGCTCAGTCACATCAAGTAATACAGTCTTCAACTTTCAAACTTAACAGGAAATACACTGCATGAAACTGGAGAAAACAGTGGCTAAATCAGTAAAGTGTAGCAAATTGGCCAGTACAGAATCAATTATCCTTATTTTATCACCTTTTCCAAAGGTGGACAGATGGAGTGGCTTTTTTAATATGGATTAGCTAGAGAAAAGGCTGGTTTTTCAAGGAATGATGTATTTTGTCCCCTCACAAACAGACACTTGTATTTCTGTAAAGGCTTGATTCTCCCCTATTTCCTCAACATCCTAATTCTGTCTTCCAAAACCTCAGAATTTACACTTTTTCTTACCTAAGTAAAAAACTAGAATTTTGAAATGCATGCACATTCTGCAGCTCATGGAGAGTACTTTTGAAAATATATCTTCAAAGACTGTGGTATGGCTTAAGAGATTGGCACTGACAAAAATGTTCCTTCTTTACAACTAGAAGTTGTTGCTTGTTGATCTCTAAAGTCCAGAGATACTTCAGAGGGCACCAATTCTGTACGTATATCACATCTCAAATTAAATGAAAATTGATTTTTTTTTTTTTTTGCCATCTTTAGTAACAGACCATAAAGGGAAGTCAGAGGCAACATCCAGGTACTTAGGGAGTATGGCTTCTCTTTGTATCATGGTCACATTGTGCTGTCACAGACCAGTCCAGATGATACAACCCTGGGCTTCCAAAAGAGAGAGGTCCTAGCCCGCCCAGAACTCCTTTTTCGCAGCACATCCCTGACAACTCAACACTGAGGGGAAAGCCAGTTGAAGGGGATAATCTGATTTATCCTGTACAGCTAGCACAGAGCAGCAAACACCACTTCAGAGACAGATTTAGAGATGAAAGGCACATCAAGATTTGCACATAAAAAGCTTCAGCAGTGCTCTCTCCTTCTGGAAGGCAGCAGAAACCCACGTTATGGCACAGCAATGTCACCTCTGCTACATCCAGTCATCAGAGAAGAGACTCTAGGGCTTTACACTATTAAATTAGCTCCAAAACAAAACCAGAAACCAATACCGACTATACTTTTTCACTTCAATTTCATCATCATGACTGTTTTAGCTTGGTGTCATTCACAAGGACAACAACTGACGGTACATCAGAGCAGAAGGCTAACGGCACGATCACTCTGATAAGGAAATGTGAAAAAAACTAATGCCTTTGCAAAACAAATGCTTTCAGGGTGCATTCTGAAGGTTTTCTGAACTGCAGCCCAGTGTTTTTACAGTGAAGCAGTTGCGTGAATTGTTTTCAACCTCCCTGACCACACTCTCTATCCAAGAGTTTCTATAATCACTTTTCTGTTCAACTCTCAATTCATTATGTGGGATGTTTTCTCCTCTCCTACAGGCACCAATGACAGAAGAAAACAATGCAAGCCTGGCACTTCCAAACTTTGAAATCCAAGTGCTGACACTACCAGTAACATATTCTGCCCTTACTTAGGAGAAAGCAGTTTTAAACCAAAATGAGTTTGACGCTAAACTACACTTAACACTACTGCTCTCCACACATAGCAGCACCACTACTTCCAGTGTAAACAGCTGCTTCAGTAACACAGACACTGCCTTTAAAGAAATTATCAAAGTCAAACTGTTCTTATAAATAGTTATTTTGTCACAGTGGTAAGCTGGCTATTTTCTTTAAGAAGAAAATCCTGTTCTCAGAAAAAAAAAGATTTTCCATCTCTTACAGAAAAGGAATTTTTTTAATGTTCATTTTCCCCTTTATATTTTTGCATACCTTTGATCGTGTTCTTTAGAGATTATAAAAACTTCCTGCATAATCAAAAAACTAGCTTTCCACAATAATTTTTAAAAAGCTGGCAAAAGTACTGAAATTATATTTTTATTGTATCCCATTTTGTACTAAGCATGTATGAAGCAATTATAAAACTGTATAAAAATGAACATTAATTGGTATGTGCTTTTATCAAAAACAAATCAGAATATGGAAGCTTTAAAAAAAAATTACTTCGTAAAGATTCAATAAATGTCTTGAAAAACATTTTCCTTTTTCATTTTTAGACCAGCTTTAATGAATTTGTGCTTGGAAAATGTAAAACCTGAGGGAGGCTACTTTCCCCAACCCATTAGTTCTACTTCCCCTTTAATGTTTCAATAACAAATTGCATAGCAGCATTCTTGGTACTGAACACCACAAGCATAGGGATAGAAATAAGATCCCAGATTTCCATTCAGCACTTCCCACAGAGAAATATGTAACATAATCTGCCAGATAAATCACTGAGGATTACATTCACTTAGCACATGCAGATCCACAGAATGACACATCCTAACTACAATGAATTGTTTGTGCATGTGATACATTGACAGTCTTAGCAAATGCAGTCATTCCATCCCCAGTTTCCAGATATCCCAGAGGATGAATCCCACTGGATTTGTGGGATCTCTGGAAAACCGAACAGATCCTCAAGCACCATTTTTTTCTCCTAGGCTCCTAATACAAGGAATAGAAGGGAAGGGGGACTGGTTGTCTCCTAGTAGCCTGGACACAAGAAAACCCTGCAGCTTCCTAACAATCATGTTCTAGTTTGCAAATTACAGCCATCAGTTGTCCAAGAGTGCCTTCTCCTAGAAGCAGGAAAAGAAAGGAAAAGTATGCCCTCTTTAAAGCTCCAACCAACAAAAATAATTCTTAACACTGAAGAAAAAATGAAAGAAGAAAACAAAACATCATTTGCTGTGGGTTTCAACAGAACTGAATTTCCAGAGAAGGAAAATGAGAGATGTACTCTATCACAGTGTCTACACCACACTTCCAAAAGTTGACTGAAATTCACTGAGTTATTTTTCAATAGAATCAAGACAATTACGAGATAAACAAATGACATGAAAAAACATTATTTCATCAGCTCAACAGCCCGAAGCATGAATGAGATTTCTCAACTACTGGTAATGAGACAGCCTTGCCCTCCTTCTGTTAAGATTCTGTTAAGTATAACAAACATTATCACAGTATTGCAATTGTATAGCAAAGAATCCTAGCCTAACACTGGCAACAATCTATGAGGATCAAAGACAAAACTACTTGTAAAGAAAAAGAAGTCATTTTTATTACATCGCTTAGGAAGGCCATTGGACAAAAATCTTTAACCAAAACTTCTCAAACAATAAAATGAAAAGAACATAGGCAATTCTGTAATAGACGAGTATGTGGATTAACAGCAAGGAATGGAAAACAAGTCCATCACCTTTCTAGCTTGAGAGAAACAGCTAAACAGTTGCCAATTTGAACTGATCCACATTAGCAGAGCACAAATCTTAGTCTTTCTGTTACTACTACTTAGCCAAAACGGAGGCTTCTAATCCACTCCTGTCCGCTTTGTGCTTTCTGACCTACAAGTCTGGAATTCACTGACTGCAGATGGCACAGCCAGGGCTGCTGGGCCAGGCTCAGACCTACTGCCAGCTTTGGAAGCGCAGAATGAGTTTCCCCAAAGCAAAAGAATCTGTGATACCTACTTTACACGTCAAGAATGATGATGAGCAGATCCTTTAGGGTTCCCAGACTGCAAAGAGCACAAAGATGAAGACACTTTGAGCCTGGTTTCTATCAAGGAGAATCAAAACACAGAAGGAGACAACACAAACAGGAAACAGTGACAACAACAGAGAACAGTCGTCCACTAATGTTGAACACAATGTGTGACCTTCACATATCAAGAGTGGTAAGAGAGGCTGTCCTCCTACACAACCCCCCTCTGACACTGTCCCTATACCTTTACCTGCTTTCTCTGGAGTAAAAGATGAAAATGAACAAAACCCACAACACCCTCTCCCCAAAAAAAACCACCAAACAAAAAAAAACACCACACAAACCCCAGAAATTTTTAGTCTAACCTCCTTTCCAATTGATTTCAAATCACAGTAAAAGACCAGATATTAGAGAAAATAAACACGGATCTGAAAGTATGATGCTTTACAACTGTAAGTATCATTGCAATGGACAAAAATGTAGGAAAATTAAGAGAAGTATTAGAAATGTATTTGCTGCCCAATAAGATATTTACCTCAAACCAAATGATTAACACTTCATCAAATAAATTATCAAACCATGTACTAAAATGTAGCATTTTGTAGACAGCTGCCATATTGTTCACTCAGCTCTTTGAAAATTAACACTATGCATTTGAATATTGATTTCTAATAAGGAGCAAAGCTCCAAAAAAGAAACTTAAGCTCATTTTACATGGCCCCTTTAAAGCTGTTCGCTCATAAATGATCAGTCCAACTGTGCTTCTACCCGGCTGCTTTTTACCAACTCCTTAGTACTAGCAATATATAGCTGGAAAAAAATCCTAATGAGAGCTCAAAGGAAGGGGAAGCAACACGCAAACAATCTGGAGCACAGAGAAAAGCTGGGCTATATTTTTGAGAATGCAAAGGCAGAAGCAGGAGAGGATGCTAAGAGTAGCATGGGTGAAGGAAGGGAGGGAAGACAGGCCCTAGTACAGACCCCTGCAGTCCTTGCTTGTCACTGGCTTGCATGTAGAATACTGTACTCTACCCACTAACCATGACCATGCAAGCACACAAACAGCATTTTGCCTATCCAGCTGCCCACTGGACCAGAGCTGTTCATTGGATACAGGAGTATTCTGAGAGTATCAAAAGCTTTTTTGCAGTCAAGGTGTCGTTCACTGCTTATCCCTTGTCCACAGATCCAGACACATATCATAGATTAAGCCTTAGCAAGGCCATGCTTACTTTTACTCATCTCTTTAATATGTTCAGAAATCACGCAAAACTTTCAGTTTGGGTAAAGAACACTAGTTTTATTAAAAACAGCTTCAAAGCATTTACTGATAGTTCTTTCATGAAATACATAACATTCTCTTAAATTTGATCACAAGAAGTCAACCAAGTGCTCACTGAAGCAGAAGACATGCACCTGTGAGTAGTCTTGAGTGCTGTCAGTGAGATGACCCACAACTGGGAGCACTCCAGCAATCTCAATACACATTTTCAGAACTGCATTCTACGTCATTATTTAGAAAATGTTATTGGTGTTTTCTTCTTGGGCAAATCTGCAGTTGCATCTGAATGATGGGGTGGACTGTACACCCTCAGCAGAGGTGCAGACGACACCAAAGTGGGAGGAGCAGCTGATAGGCCGAAGGAGCTGTGCTGCCATTTGGAGAGACCTGGACAGGCTGACAGGAACCTCATGCAGTTCAAAAAAGGCAAGCACCAAGTCCTGCCCTTGGGGAGGAACAACTCCAGGCACCTGTGCACGCTGTGGGCTGCACAGCTGGCAAGCAGCCCGGCAGGAAAGGGACACCACATTGATGGACACCACATTGACCATGAGCCAGAAATGTGCCCCTGCGGCAAAGAAGGCACATGGTGTCCTGGGCTGCATTAGGAGGAGTGCTGGCAGCCAGACAAGGGAGGTGATGCTGCCCCTCTGCTCAGCTTTGGTGAGGCCACACCTGGAATGCTGCATCTGGTTCTGCACTCCTCAGTAAGAAAGACACGGGCATACTGGAGAGTCCGAGGGCAGGCCACAGGGATGATTAAGGAACTGGGATGAAGGGACCTCATCTATGGATCTACATCCCCAAAGGGAGGGTGCAAACAAGACTGAGCCAGGCTCTTTACAGTGGTACCCAGAGGCAGAATTTGTGTTGTTATGCTGATGTTGCATACTGAAATCCACATCAGGATGGATCTTCTCCCCAGTTTTATGTATGGCAGGAACAGTTCATAAAGAACTAATGTGACCACAGCAGGGATGCACATATGAAACATCTTGCAGAGAAATGTTAACATAACCATAAAACTTACTGACTCGACATACCAGGGTTTTAACATTCCAGTATGTATCATTTTACACCATAAGCGCCAAAAATAATTCTGAAGTACTAATGTGGGTTCTTCCTGCACAGCACCAAAAACAATGTCGTAGTATGAAGATGGTGGTGCAAGGATAAAGAAGAATAAAAACAAGCACAGGAATAATGCAAAGTAACATATAAAATTTTAAAACTTGCAGTCAAAACCAAAAGGGGTTTGGTACCTAGAGGGCTAGGTAGAACATCCTAAGAAGCATGAAGAGACGGTAATAGAACAGTTATGGCCTTTATACCCTAGACAACATTCTCAGGGTATGGCTGAGATGATCAACACAAGAGATTTATGAGCTTCCTGCAAAGCCAAGAACCAAAGACAGATCTCCAATGTGTAGACTAGCATATAAAGAGTAGCAGAGAATTTCTCTCCAAAGAACTTGCAATCTAAATAGCTGAGACTGTGAAAAGGGAAATGAGGTATGACACTCAGCAAGGTGCATCTCAATACAGTTTGGGCTGCTTGATACAATTTTCAATAGAAGAGGGTTAAAATAGACTAAAAGGACTAATATTCTATCAAGTAGTGACTAAGTCTCCAATGCCTTTCAGTAACCTTACTCTAGTAATACAACTGTGCTGCAAACCCTCTTGTAATACTTTTGTAACATAATTCTACGTACTCTAAAACAGGTAATTGCTGAGAAAACAATAGGTGATAATAATGGTCATGGATTGTGGGGACAATTTATGTTTTGTGCAGATGGATACTCCTGCTTAACTTAAAAGTATGTAAGAACACAGCAATCAACTTCATTAAGAGACAGGCAAAGAAAAAGTATTTCTGGAATTCCATAGCATGGCTTTTTTATACCCTTAAGACAAATTGCTACATACACACTAGAATGAATTGGTTTGGGAAGAAAACTGATTCAGAATTCAAAAGTAAATTTAAAAATAAAACCCATCTGGCTCATTCTTATAACTTCATATACACTACACTGACTTTATTGCATTCTTTTCCTCTGCCTCTTCACATCTCATTTACTTTCTGGCACTGGAAGCTCCCCTTAATAGTGACAATTAATAATTTTAATATACATTTGGTGCAGGAGTATGTTTTCTTCTGAGGACTCCACATACAATCTGCCACAGTATTGAAATAAGTAGCATGAATATTAAAAAAGCTTCTTTTAACCAAATGCCTCCAGATCTCCCAGTCACTGTGTTCTAGCAATAACTATGAGCAGATTCCTTAAATAGACATATAAAGTATAATGGCAAGTAAACTTAAGGAAAATATTCATTAATCCACTGGACTGGTAACTCGTGATTCCTCAATACTTTGAAATATATTTGCCTACTTGACCACAATTAAATACATCTGTTCAAATAATCCTTCTCTGTGTATAGCCTCAAACATAAAATTTAACAGCAAAGGTTTCAGAAAACAAGAACTTTTGCAGCAGCTTCCAACCTTCACCAGTGTGACCAGTAGTTAATAGAACACCATGGACAGATCTATCCTCCCTTTGCCCTCTATACCTTTTAATTCCCTGTTTATGGGAGCAAAATTAGGAAGTTGCAGAAAACACAGATGAACAATACTGCACCAAAGAGATCCTTTACACTAAAGAGATCCTTTTCATCCCAAAAATCTTCATGAACACATTATAAGACACCCTTCAAGTTTGTGTGGCATCACCACATTCAGCTGACATTCCACGGAGAGAACTACTTTTCTGAGTTTTAATTAATTGTTAAACATACAAATTAGTGTCTTCATAAATTAACCTGCTTCTTCGGTTTTTCTATACTCATGTTCAAATCCAACACTTATTTTAGGCCTTAAATGTTTTAAGTCTATTAATAAATTAAAATTTGAGATTAGTTAGCCCTCTTCTTGCCTTTCAGAAATTACATGCATCTTGTTTATTAATATTCTCAGGTTTTGAAAATTTCATCTGTCCCTCAAATTCCTGGAATAATCAGGCTGTAATAGCACATCTCCTTTTCACTATAATACTTTTTTATAGAAGAATAAAATTCCAAGCTTTTAAGTCTGAGTGTTTTTGAGGTTCCTCCAAGATAACCTTCAAGGAAAGACTGCAGTCTTCCACACCCAAAAAGGTAGGGAGAACACCCACATTCCACAAGATGAAAGTCCCAAAATCTTAGAGGGATCTACCCCAGGGCTATAAAGGTATCTGAAATACTAAGAGCATCTAGATAGCTTTATTTATCCCCCTTCCTCACAGCCATCACCATTCTCTCTGTTAAGTACCCTTGCTCTTCCAGGTGCTCTGATTCTCAAGTAGAGTAATATCAAAAAGTCAGACAGCAAAGCTGAGCTATAAAACATGAGGATGAACAGTGCCTCAGCTATTCTTTTATTCTTGAAAAACAGATGGGATCCTGGACAATTCTTAAAGGGCTCCAGTGGACAATCCAGTTATTTGTAAGATTCATAAATCTTCTATTAATCCAAATATCATACTATTCTTTCTGTGAAGAACACCAGACAGACAACTTCCCCAGCTATTCTGGAGGATCTAAGAAGGGGCCAGCTAATTCACTGCCATACTCACACCCCAACACACACACAAAAACACTTTCTGGAAAAAATCTTGGCAGTATTCATCCAGAAGCAAAACACTATGCTGCCAGATATGATCCACATAACTGGTCTCTTCAGAATAATTTTATTGAAGCTAACTATAGGTTTGGAGAACTTAAAAAAAGTCAACAACTGTTCTTAAAAGAAAAGACAAAAATAGCATCAGGTCACCAATAAAATAAGTAAAACAGACTGGAATTTTATTGCTGAAGACAGTAATACTTCACTTTCCCCCACTGAATTGCTCAGTAGCTTCTAAGTAGCTTCTAACACAATTCAAATAACCATGTAGGACAAACAATAATTAGAGTGTCCCAGCAAAAAAGCATGCTTTGATCCAAAGAGAAAGATTAAAATAAAAGCCATGTTTCTTAAAGTTGTAGATGAAGACTGTGAGAATACAAGAACTTGAAGGTAGAACAGACAGAAGAAAAACATGAATTCTGGAAAATGAAAAGTGCAGGAATGTTGATGAAGAACAGCAAGAAAAAAAGAAAAGGCCATGGCAAGAGAGATGCCAAGTTCTGGAAAGAAAATATCTGGATTCTGGAAGGTATGGAGAAAGGAACTGAGAGAAGTGCTGGCAATACCACTAGTGGCGTATCCCTTGTTTGTTTTTCACTCTGGCTCATGCTGGGAATTGTAGCATGACCAGGACAGCAGCGAGGCTTTGTTTCACTAAAGCTCCCAAAGAAGCAGGAGCTTCAGCATCTTTGCATCCAGCAACTGTTTCATTCCTATTTCCTAAATTACTTCCAATTCTGATACCACAAATTCATAAATTTCATCACAGACAGCTGAATTCATTTCACTGCAGATGTTGAACCCACTTAGGCTTTACCGGACTTAGAATCTGAATTACTAACATGGACTATATGGGAAAGCACGAGGCAATATAAGGGAAAGATCTGAGCAAAATAAATAATTAAATAAAGATATTAAGTAGACCAGGATGATCAAGCAGACATCTGAAAACGAGATGTGCCATCTCTGGCCCTTTCAAAAAGAAGCATTAGTAGGTAAAGTGATAGATGTGGCAACTATTTGAATAACAGATTGTTTACAGAGTTTTGTGCCAAGTATCTTGCAAACCTATGCTTTAAAAATTACTGTATCCCTTGTTTATGTTCTCTTAATATATTTTTTCTGTATTACTTCCCATTTATTTTTCTAAAGCAATAACCAACTTGCCTTCTCTTTTCATTCTTTCAGTGTCATATTTTGTCCCATTCTCCCTTCTATCTTTTGTGCTCTCTTCATCCAAACCATCTCAGCAATCCTCATGTCATTTCTTCTACAATCTCCATTTTTTTCTATCAATTACAGTCTCTATCTGACCTACTTCAACTTACAGAAGAAAGAATAGTCATTTTCAAGGTATATATTAATTTTCAGCCTGTCAGCCAAGAAAATTAGGGTCCTGCAACCTGATCTCATTTTTCTGTCCATTTGTCAGTGTCCTGATAGACATTTTGCAGCCAAATGCAAGACTTAAAAATATTAAGTTCCTGAAAGCTTGGTAAAAATCAGTCCCTATGAGGTAGATTAGTACTCCTACTAACTTTGTAACCTCATAAAAGACAAGCTGCACTTAGCACTGTCTGTCCCACACCTCTTTCAGCAGCAGCCAGTAAGCACCAATAAATTGTCCCTGTCGCTTTTTGTCTAGCCATCCATTTCAGAAAGCAGCTGAGCATCTTAAAGTAGGTAAAAGGGGGACATAGAATGGTGGAAGGTAGGAACTATGGGACATGAATTCATAGAAAAACAGGCTTAACTCCTCATGCAATTTTTTACTTTCTAGATGTAATTATTTTTCACTCTTTATCATAATGTTGTTATCCAAAGTAAAGAAATAAAGTCATTTCTGTGCCTTCACAGCATTGCATGGGAAAGGAAAAGATGGTAAGGCCAAATCCAAAACCCATGGAAAACATATCTGAGAGTTCTCTGGGGGTTTTTTCAGGCTTCCATTTCATGGACCATTCCTACTATGCTATTACGATTTTTAAATCATTAACACAGAGTTATCACTCAGTAATTTGCCCATAGTTTATAAAAATACCATGAAACAACAGTTGTTTTCTATTTAAGTAATAACTCTGTTGCCTTTACAACAATTAATTTGATCTTTTTGATGTCTATCGCTCAAACCAATAATTTGGATATAATTTCTTTTTCCCCAGAAGAGGGACTAAAGCTGCAGTGCTCAACATAAAGGTAAAACATTACTTTTCATGAATAAGATCACATGATGACTCAAGTCTGTATAAATTTGCAGGTTCTATTATTCCTGTTTTCTGGACCAATTGTATGTAACAAAAAGTCTGAAGTTGTATCATATTAACAAAGGTGAATATTCAGCAATCTTTCCTTTAATAGATAGACTTGAGTTTCAGAAACTATGGTTCTATTTTCTGGCAAATGCCACTATTATCATCTTCCAGCATGTTCCATATGTCTTCCATATCCAAGCTAAAACTAATAAAAAGGTTAGACTACACTAAAATAAGAACTTCTTCCAACGCTTAAAAACATTACTAAGGTGAATCACATCCCTTTTAGTGCTACTTATACTCAACCAAAGTCATTCCACAATTACTCATTTCCATAAAGTTTCATGGTCTTTCAGCTACAGAGAGCTACAGTAAGCCAATGACATTTGATGGGTTAGGGCAGCACAAGGAAACACTAGCATACACAGAAACTGTCACAAAATATATGCATTTGCCACTGATCTCAATGGAAGTCTCTTCAATGACAAACACCAAACCAAGCCTCATATTTGAGACAGGTTATTTCTTGACACACAATAGAGCTATATTTAATTGCTACACTTATCTTTTTAACACACGTTAGCCCAAGAATCACTAATTATAGAAATTTTAAAATGCACACAAAAGAAAGCCTATCTATGGACCAAGAAATACATTTTATTTTTAAATAGCCTCTCCTGGTGAGCTGAAAAAATTGTGAAAGTAATCTGGGAAAAACAGCATGTTACAGATTTTTTTCATTGATTACTGATCACCATAGCATTACAAGTCAGCAGCATGAAAAAATCAGCAATAAGAGTTTGTAAATATTCCTTATCTATTTGGTGCATACTCCTCAAAGAATTAACTATTTGGCTTCTTCTGTTTAACATGATACACAGGCATTTGCATTTTTCACTTAGATCAGCAGCTTAAAAGATGTTGAACCCTTTACATGCTTATCAACTAGAAGACAGCAGTCATCTTTGTACATGACAAAATAAATAACCAAAGCCTGTATTTCATTCACTGCAGAGTTCTGAGTATTACTGAATAATAGTCTTTGTTCCCTCCTGTCTGCTTATTTCGTACTATTCACATCTCTGAGACAGTCTTTCCTCTAAAGAGTTTGAAATGTCATAGTCTTGAACTACGTGTCACACAAATATTTTTCTCCCAAATCACTAAGGCAGTTTTTATGTTCGATGGCAGATGGGATAGAGACAGAAAAACCATGAAGTTGCTGTCAGAACCATACAAGGCACAAATGAGACCTTCCTGTCTTGAAGCTGTAATTTCCAAATGCAATACCATTGAGTAACACTCATTCCCAGTCTGGAATTAATGCTGCATCACTGTAATCACTGAAATTCCTGTAGAGATCTCCTCATTTACATCCTCTAAATACGCAGGGACCAGAGAGAGAAAACATTAACACAGATCCATGGAAATTACCAAGAAGCTCTGTACATCTCAGAGCATGATGATGAAAGAAGCATAACCAAGCTTGTCAACAGAGCAAAACTGTATTTGACCAGAATGTCAACCCATTTTTGAAAAGCAGTAATTAGCAGAGCTGTAATTCTGTTAAGGATCTCTAAAAACCTTGTTTTGCTAGGGGAAGAGCCAGAGGGAAGACTAATTATCCTGTAGGTGGCAAACAAAATGTGGTTGTTTACTAGTTTTCTCCTTTTTTTTTACTCTGAGCAACATTTGCTTACAGAAAAGCACTCGCTGCACACCACCTCTCACAGAAGCGCAGCAACTTACTGCCCCATAACAAATTCTGTGTTCTCTGATATTCGTTAGAGTTCTGTTTGCAAAAAGCTTTCCAGAAGCAAGTTTATCACAGTTTCTATATTTTTCAGGTAAAATTTTCTTGAGTGGAATGTTATGATTTTAGAGAAAGACTGTTGCTTAGTCTTTGTTGTCACTTGTTTTCCTCAAAGGCGAATTGGTTAAGCAAAAAATTAAACAGTCAGCATGCTAAATTCAGAGAATTGGAAAAAGGGACTAAAGCTCTGTATTGTAGTGCCTTGAAGAAAATGAGACAGAAGACCTATAACTTTAAAAGTTACTGGAAGCCCCAAATAGTTAATGTATTATATAGGCAACACTGGAAAAATGAAAGATTATTACAAATTTTATAAAAGGCAAGACCATGGCATAAAGAAATTGAATAATCTGACAAATATTTTAAAGGACCTGTAAGGCACTTGACTAATGCAAATCACTATTTCTTCCTTTAAGCTTTCACATTTCTAATGATGTCTACTTATAAAAGCATTGAGCCTCTAAATTACGTAATTTTAGATTGCTCAGAGTTTCTTATTTATTTCAAGATCAGCATTTCTGTGTTACCAAGAAATTTCTTATTTGTTTAGAACACAGATGGTGAAAGCTCAAAACTTCATCACATCAGCAATTTCCTTTGTACTTTGCTGAATCATTGGTTGCTCAATTGTGTCAGTTCTGATATAATGGTGATAATTAAATAAATACTAAATTAATGAAGAATACAGGAGAGAGGGGGAATATGAGTCTTCTACACTTCTTTATTTTGACCTTTTCCCAATACTGGGGGAAAAAAAAGGTATTTTATTCTAGTGTGGAACAGGTCAGAAAATTAACACTGATGACTTGAGCAAAACAAGTTACACTTTTGCTAAATATTTGAGAACTACTGAAGTTACAGAGAAAAAAATATATAACTAAATTTATCTTTTCTATCAAGCAAATTCCAGTGTGTTACTAAGTCATTTCTGAAACAAGAAAGGGTCCGTATATTAGCTTTGCAATCATCCCAAGTAATTGCCCTAGAAAATCTCTACATTTTGCAACACTTGCGCCTATGCAATCAGATAAAACAACCAAGATCTTTCAGGTTTAACTTCGAAATATATACATCAATCCTGATGATACTTAAATGTCTAGATGATCAAGATGATACTTTAAATCTAAACACATACATACCCAGTAACATATGCATTAACTACTTTAAATACATTTTGATTGTCCAGTAGAAAGGACAATTTGCAAGTGACTATGTAGACAGATTACTCTGAAAGATTTATTTTCTTTCACTGGAAAATAAAACTATATTAACACAAACTGCTGACAGTGTGTTAAGATCTAAAAATCACGTTTTCCCCTAGTCAATCCATTATTTAAAACATCATTAAACTCTTAGCCAAAAAAATTACAGTATCATGGGAGTTCTCTAATGTCAGCAAAACACCACAGCTGGTAATCAGAAATTAATTGTTTCCATGGGCTTGTTAAAGTGCAACATTTGTTGCCATCATATAGCAAATATTTCAATACTAACACATGAAAAACTAAATCCCACTGCCAAGCTTAGTAACCCAAACTTATTTTTTTCTCCTCAACTCCATTTTCCCTGTAAGAAGAAGCACAAAGAAAACACACACCTTCTAAATTTTATTTCAAAATTGAAATTTTTAAGAGAAACCTTTTAAACTTTGAAAAAGTTTTAATAAATCAACTTTTGCCTTCAGTACTAAAATAACATAACAGTTTAATGGCAAATGAAAAATAGATGCCACATGCTCTTTAAACTCAAAACTGATTCCCCTTTTGCAGCAAGCCATTCAAGCCCTTCTTCCCTAAGAAATCTGTAACCTTCCAAGCACAGCACTATTGTGAATTTCAAAGTCTACACAGCATGTCAGTAAATGCACCAGAAGTGCCAGATGTGATAATATAGTATAGATTAGTACTTATTGGTAATGTTTGACCACGTGCCAAAAGAGTGGTTTTACAGTTTTGTCATGTGCAGATCAAGGAACTACTAAAACTGGCAATGTAGGGTTTTTTAGCTGGACGGAGAAGTCAGAATGCACATTTGCAGCAGGAGCATTATATAGTAACCAAGTGGTATTGAGTTACCACTTACTCTTTTCTCATCTGGAAAGTTTGATTAGCATTCTCTGTAAACAATTGCATGTCTTAAGCTACAAGACACAAATCAAAGCACAATTCCAACTTACAGCACACTTCACTGCTGATCCAAGTAATGTGACTACAGTTTAAAAAGAATATTGCTCAGGCAAGTGAATAAATACCTCACATATGAATCGAATGCAAAAAACGAATGAATTGCGTAATCTTAAACTTGTATCATGGCAAGCATTCATTACGCTGGCAGCTTCTTCAGTAGGCTGAATGAACAATTCCCCTCACACCACACAATTTTTAAAAATACTAAAAATTATTCTTATGTTTAACATAGTTATTTTAGACTGCTTCAGATTAAGACCTTCCAGTACTTCATTAATTTAATTTCTGACTGCTTTTCTTATACGTTATCCTGCATATTCTCTCATCAATAAGATGAAAAATCAGTTTGAACTAATTCCCCCTAAAGACCTTCTATAATTTTATGAATAAAAACCTTTTCTATTTTAAATTAAGTAAATTGGCAAAATATCTATATAACACCATCTCACAAGCTACAAGGTTGATTAATGGCAAAACCATTGCAGAATAATCACACAAGTAGAAAAGTAGGAGAGGAAGAACAGTGTCAAGATAGTACAGGTAATTTATTTTGTACTAATATTCAAAATAAAAGCAGAGAATACCCAATTTCCCTTTAGATTTAGCACTGTAGTGAGATTCATCATGCAGTAAGTAAAATCACACCACTTCCAGAACTATACAGATGTGTAGTTCCTAGTCAAGTCATGGGCAGAAGAATAGAACATGAATCAAGCATATGACAACATTCTAGCACTGCCAATGGAATCTCCTGCTTTTTCTCAGATGTCACTGGTCCACCCTGCATTTCCTGCCACTAAGGCCCAATTTCTTCCATTCTTCTCAAAGTAATGATGATGCATGCCATAGCTCAAAGTACTTCCTTTCGTTTGGCTCCTCATTTTAACTCGCTTGTACTTCAAGTAGAAAGGCTAGAAATTATTATAACACATCTCTGCGTACCAAATGGGTACCTGAAAGAAGAGATCAACAAGAGCAGTAGCAAATGTTGCAACAGTCATTCCTCCTGCTCTTTGTGTCTGGGAGAGACAAAGACACAACCTCTGTAATCAGATACTTCCTTTCTTTTTTTTTTCCTTTGTGCCTAGAAGAATCAAGTTGAATAACAGCAAAGCTTTACTCTTTTTCAGCACAGAAACCAGAATGTGCTCAGACACCAGTAATGAACACGCACAAAGATCTCCAGAGATATTAAAGGGCTGATACTAAAGTTAAATTAGATGAGCATCTTCCAAGAGATGAAGCCACATGGTGTCACAGCATCACTAATCACTTGCTGTATCCAGCATACAAACACCAAAACTCTAAATATAATTTAGCCAGAAGAAAAATTTCAAGAACAGACTAAGAGTAAAAGTTAAGATCTGTCCCTTGAAATTTTGTCATGTGTTATATGAAAAAGAATACTCTGCACAACAGGCAGCTTCTCGGTTCTGTAGGGTTAGTTCCATATAACAACTGAAAGGAAATCAGATAAGGGGGAAAAACTGCTAAAGTACACTGCTGAAATGTAGTATCATAGAAAAATATAATTAATTTTTTTGGTTTATAATTTCCTTTTACATTAAAGTCCTCAGGAACTTTAAAACATACAAAGTTTAGGATTCTCAAAAATGCTCATCAAACGAAACAATTTCTGCAGTAACAGCTTTACATATCAAAAGCATATTTTGCAAACAAAAAGGTAGGAAAACAAAATTAGTTCAATTTGTTTCTGGAGAGAAAAAAAATGCAGACCTGTTTTTTCCATGTTAAACCAATATATAATCATGCAATAATTAAATACATGCATCTCATTCTACAACACTTCTTGTGACATTACAAAACAGCAATTTTTTTGGTTTTTTACATCCACATGCAAGAGTAATATGTCCACCAAGCCCAGGCAAATTCTGTCCTATTCCATTATATTATTCAGTAAAATATTATCAATTTCAGGACAGTGCAAATTACATACATAGAACAAGTAAGCAAACTGCAGATTAGTTCAACCTCCATATGATAAAAATAGTAGCAGACAACTCATTAACATATACTCAGAATTTCAAACATTTCAATATGGTAAAGGTCTTAATGTGTCTCAGAGCTGTCAAAAATTGTATAACAAGAAGATATAATATGTATAACAAGAAAATAACTGTTTCTATCATAATGAGTCAATAAAGTAAACAGATATTCAGGATTTTATGCACTAAATCAGCCCACCAGATTGCAGGGAGCAGAGTCAAACAGACTAAAAGAATTTCAAGAGGCTTGGGGGATTTTAGGAGTACACTCCATAGTAGCTCGACAGAAGAAGTTATTCTAGAATAGATTGAGTTAATTTAGAAGAAACCCATTGATTGTGCAGAACACTGTTGTGTGGCAGACAAAAAATGAAAGCAATCCATAAGTACAGACTCTTGAACACAAAACGAAGATGGGAGGGATGGGAAATGGTTTCCTGTTCCACATTAGTAGTACCAGAGAAGGCGGCATAACAAAAACTAAGTCTAATACCAGGTATAGTTCTAAGATCTTTGGAAAATATCTCAGTGGTATATCTTAAAGAAAAACAAAGCCTTACTATAAAAAAAATTCCAACAATATTTACATTTGGAAATCTCTGCAGTCTATTCTTTTATTACAAGCATTTCAGATTGCCATCACTGTGAACAGAAAAATACTTACAAGAAGATAAATACAATGCATTGTGCTATTAATAAATGCATATTTTTATACAATAATTCAGTAAAAAGCAGACTAAATCTTGGCATGACAAATTTCAACATTATCTTTAGAAGTACAAAATTATTGTAGAAATACTTAAAACTACATTCTCATGGGGTAAAGGTTAATAAAGCACAAATAATAAGAATCTACAGCATGTGAACCCTAAAAAAAAAGTTTAAAAGAGCAGCTGGCTCAGCTGAGTGATAATGGCAGGATAAATAACTATGGACATTTAAAGAAAGGCAATACTGCAGGGAAGCAATAATTATGTCTGTGGAAGAATGATTCATACATTATCACCATCATGGAACTTCACCCCAACTTCCATTAGAATTCAATCAGCACCACTTGCAAGGAAAAAAATAAATTGCATATCTTGGAGCCATAAAATAGCTTCTAACTATAGACTACGTACCACTACCCATTTACTTGCATAAGTGCCTTTAAATCTGAAGGTTGTAATATACAATGTGAGCAAAAGGGAAAAGGTCTGATGAAGAATTGATGGACAGTAGCATCAGTACTATACTATATGCTAAAAGAAACTAAGCACAAATGCCCTTTCTCTGTCTATGCTTTTCTCTAATCAGATTCTTTCTCAAGTATCCCCTGTCAATGCGTAGGCAAAAAGACTGAGAACTATTATCATATTGGGATGGAGAAAGGAGAAAACAGAACTATATATACACAAACCTTGCCACTGAGGTACTTCCCTGAAAAAACAAGATGCACAGGAACAAAAAACAAGACTTCCATTCAAAGGTTTCTTAAAACATAGAAGAGGAAAGATATGAATAATTAGTTTCTAAAATGGTTACATATATATTCTCATAACTTTAAAATGTCTGCCTCCAAGTATGGCTCCAGCATTCTGCTTCTGGAAGCCAAGCAACAATCCACAGCATGCTCTAGCAACCTGAAACTACAAGAACAAAAGACACAAGTTTCTTATGGAAACAGTGACAAAGTTAACTGTCATCATGCAAGCAGTACAATTTTAATCACATTTTATAGGTACAAGATCCATTCAGTAAGAAATCCAAGGAGCAACATGTAAAATGGCAAAAGATCAAGAACAGATAGCCAAGAAACATAAATCTGATCCCAGGATACCTGTGATACAATTGTACGGTTCAATGCCTGGTGAGTGTAGTTAATGCATAAAAAACCCACATCAGGCTTGCTGATCTTGATTTTCCTTTTATTCACAGTCCAAATAGATGAAGTAAACGTAAAGGAATGGAACAAGCTGGTAGACCCATAGGTCTGCTAGGACATGCTGCCTATTAAGTATAGGACATGAAAGATCTACTACTGAAAATTATTCACTGATCATATCTGACAAAAATGCCGCTTGTGCAGTAAGGATAATGCTCCAGTACATGCTGGAAAAAAGGCTCCCATCAAAGAGCCTCGATGGAAGAAAGGCACAGAGTTTGCTCCAATCTGTATTACCCCTTGGTTCCCTCTGTGGAACTCAGCTTTTCTTTTGTTCAGACTTGCTCTTTCCAATGAGCAGCAGACGTGTTTGCAGCCTGACAAGCATTTATGCTGACCTCCATGAGGGGGTCTGCAGAACCCTTCCTGAGAGCAGCAAAGCAATACCGAGTGCCCAGAGCTACCAACACCCCTTCACTTGACTGCAGCATAGTGCCCCAAGGAAGCAACTTCAGAATTACTGTTCTCAGCACTTCTCTGCACTAAGGCAGCAACAGTTCACAGACAGTTAAGATGACTAATTAGGTATCACTGTGTGTGGCAAATACTTGCCTTCTAAATAATACAAAAGTATAAAAAATGTTATTTGCAAATTTTCACTTGCAATATTAAAATAGCAGAGTGATACTAATCAGTTCAACATTTAAGTAACACTCTTGGCTCAATTCAGGGTGAAAAAGCCACAGTAACTTGCACAATCCCTTAACAGTACTAAATCCAGAACTAGATTTCCTACTTCCAGTAACACATGCATATTTTTCAATATAAAAACCACTACAACTACAGAATTTTACCCTGAATGTGACCAGTGAAGCACTGGGAACTGTGTCATTGGCTTTTTAATCAATACCACATCACCCAGCAGTTCTTACACAGGCAAGTTCACACAGCCTAATCTATTCAGAATGTCCAAGCAAATCTGTTAAGTATAGTGAAGGAAATAAAACTTTTATTTGAAAACTTTATTTCTGAAAGGGAGAAAAGGTGTTTTTAAACAGTTTAGCGGTGTATAAAGAAACCATCTTTATAGATATTTAATATATAATGCATGTTTCAGTTTTTTGAGCAGCATCCTTCATGGCAGCTTGTTCTTTCAAAAGTAACACAGTTAATCAATCAAGTAGTGGAAAAGCGTTACCTGTCTGGATTAGGAACTGACATCTTTGCTGTGGCTGCGCTAAAAGCAGATGTCTGCATGCACATGCAACAGCTGGGGAGTCAGCAGAGCATTCAAGGCAGAGATTCTTCTATCAGCAGGGTATGTTGAGAAACACATTAATTTCATGCATTTGTGTTTACAGGTGAAGGCATAATGGGGAAAAATCACTCCTGATCCCAGTCCACTCATATATGAATAAAACACACGGAGGATGCTGATGTTAGAATAAGCACAGAGAATGCACTCTCTCCCTCAAAAAAAAATAAAAATCAACTCTATGGACAGCTAGCTCATCTCTCTTTGAATTATAACTGCTGTACCACTTATACTCCAGTCCTACTGAATAAAACAAGAGTTTTAGTCAGAAATCAGTGAAGATTGTCAAAGTAAACAAGAGACCTAGCAAATTTCTCACTGACCACAATGACACTGAAAATGCATACATAGACAAGATGCTCAATAATCTAAGGATGGCCTTTGCTGTTACACTTCCTAAGGAAGCAGCAAAGGCAGCACATACTCTTTAAACAAGCTCGTGTCACTTTTCCAACACATAACAACAAAACTTTTGAAGCTGATTTATACAGCTACATATTGGGAGTTGATGTTGGGTTTACTTTCAACCCTTTAGGGAAAAAGCATGTTTGCTTTTGCTTCATGTCTCATTCAGAAGCAATATACTGGAGCTCTGTGCATGTACAACCTGCACGATCTACTCAGTTTTTCTTGTGAAAGACCTTAGAAAGATCAGCATGCATTTTAATGTATAGAAATGCATACAAAACACATACATTCATAGATTCTTTGCTTTTATCCTAGTAAAAATATGTCAGATATGTTTTTTAAACAGGCCAACGAGTTATGTCCTTTATGTCAGCAGCAGGTGTCATCTCGCAGCTACAAAATTAAGAGTTCAATTTGTCTCACCTAACTTTACTCTAGGAAAACTAGGGTCTCCCTAACTTCTATTTCTAAAAAGACTGAACTTTTAAACCATGGTATTTCCAGAGGCCAGTTTATCTCATAAAAAAACCACACTGCTGAAGCAGTTGCGATGAATGGTCCCTGGGAAATATCCTTTCTCTAGAATGAGCTCTCTCTATGAGCTCCTAGTAACTAGGTCAAACTTCATTTCTCCTTCTTAGACAACTGAAGATTGGCAAAAGAAAAATCTAGCCCCTGTTTGCACTTTGACCCATGTTTCCACAAACTGTACCAAAAAAAGTTTCAATTACTGCTGGGATCCATTTGAAGTCCATGGTAGTCTGCTCCAGGCAGGTGCAACCTCATGTCCTCATGCAGATGACAAATGCTAACCTATTTCAAAACCAAGCATAATCTCAAAATCTTCAAAATGCAAAGAAAATATCAGTAAAATTAGACAACAATTTTTATTCATGCTCACTATATTTATTATTCAAATTTGTTTCCCTCAGAGCTATATATTCATAAACACGCTCATAGGAGCAATGCAAAGTCAAAACAGATGCTTAACTTGACTAGAAGAGGCCTCTGGTGGCAGTTGTGAAGTACAACTTCTCATAGTTCTAGGAAACACGCCTTTTGATGACATAATTTTCTGTATAGAAAAAGCTACAAAAAGCAGACTAAGGAGTTAGATTTGCAGTGAAAATTTTGATGTATTATTGCTCATCTCCAAAGCACTAACAATTTCAGCCCATCCCTCTTCATGCCCACACCACAGCTGTCAAATTAAAGTCGCATATCTTTCCAGCTAAGTAAAACTAAAATGACAGCCTTTACTGATCACAAAGGACACCACTTCCAGCAGTAAAACTGAGGGATGTGTTTTTACAGCAAAACGCAAAGTCCTGGTCTCCAGCACCACACAGGCTCCCCTCAGCCAAGGACCATGCATCCCAGCACCAGCAGAAGAGCAATAAGGTTATGGTGTATTACATGTGCCATCATCTGCATCCAAGAGGACAAAGAGACAATGGATGCATTTCAAACACACATGTGAGACAAGCAAAAACAAAAAGCTGGCCTGATGTCTGTGAGTGCTGACACAAGTAATAGTCTGAGGCAAAGGGCAGCCTCCAACAGCTGATAACTTGCTTATTGGTTGGACGGGACTAAAAGCAATTCCATTATCATTTAAGAGCCCACAGAGAAAACATAAGCAGACCAATGGACAGCTGAGGACTTTCTCTGGAATGGCCAATTTCTCTACTGCTCTTTTGGACCTCGACACTGGCATCTCAGGAAGGGAATAATAAGTCCCATCACCCAAATTGATGCTGTAAGCCACTGCCAACTGCAACAGTTGCCACAAGCAGTTCCTCTTGAGATAAGGCTACAGCAAGCAGCTAGAACTGTAGTTTCCATCCTTCTGTTTACATTGGCAATTACCTTAAAAGCTGTCCAGGATGCAAATTAAATTTAAAAAGTTTCAGGGTTACATAAGGCAACCACCTAATGCACAAATGCAAACCACTAACTATTTTCAGCTGAGCAAAACAGACAAGAGCTACAGAAGACAAGAATTTTAACTTTTCTCCCATCAGACCAGCCAGAACACAGCCAATGGAAGTGTTCAACAATGCTAACTAAAAACATTCATTATTTGGTATTTATGATAATAAATAGCTGAACTGCCTAGCCAACAGGCACTATACTTTTTTTGAAATTACTTTCTTAATTCTTAATAGTAACCTTACTAATAGATTTAAAGCAACAGGTCCATCTGTTCCATCTTTTAGAGAGGTGGAGAATCTCTCCTACAAGGAAACACTAAGAATTGGGATTGTTCAGTCTGGAAAAGAGAAGGTTTCAGGGTGACCTAATTGCAGCCTTCCTGTACCTGAAAAGAGCCTACAATAAAGACGGAAAGAGACTTTTTACAAGAGCATGTAGTGACTGGACAAAGGGGAATAGTTTCAAACTGAGAGTAGATTTAGATTAGATATTAGAAAAAAAAAAAACTTCACTGTAAGGGCAGTGAGGCACTGAAAAAGTTGCCCACAGAAGTTGTGGATGGCCCGTCTCTGGAAGTGTTCAAGGCCAGCTTGGATGGGACTTTGAGCAACCTGATCTAATGGAAGATGTCCTTGCCTATGGTAGGGCAGTTGAAACTACACAATCTTTGAAGTCCTTTTGGACCCAAACCATTCTATGATGTTTTTATTTACGCCATAGCCACCTTAAAAGATGTTCAGGACAGAACACGATCTGAAAATCTTCATGGAGTATCCAAATTTAAAGAACAAAAAATATTGCAAAATATTGTACAACTAAAGCTCTGCACCTCCTATGCACAGCTACATTTTTTCCTGATGGCATTTCAGTGCAGGTCCAACCCAACAAAATAGACTTAACTGCTCTTTCAAAGAGATACTTTGTTTTCAAAGGATGACAGACCAAATCGTCAAAGAAGGGGAAAAAAATTAATTAAAAAAAAGAATCATTTTGCTTGTCCAGAAGAGATTGTAAAGGATTTATCATGGCCAAAGTTTCACTTCATATTAACGATACTAACTCAACACATTTCATTTTTTACAGCTAGAAAGTACATCCAAGTAACAAGAAATACACTTCAAACAAAAAATGAAAACACTTCAACCAAGAAGATCAAATTTATATGAGGCAACTCATAGCTACACATATAAGCACACAATTTGTAACACACCCACAACCAGACAGCAGAACACTGCCAACAGCAGATGCGCAACATGGATCTTTCCTCCCATAATCTATTCCATCCTGTCCCACTGGCAGTCCCTCAGATAAATAAAACTGAGGAGAAATACAAGCTTTGCCATAGCACAGCAGACCAATGGTGCATCTTTCCCTTTATCATACTTAATGTGTTTATATGTTACCTGACCAGAAGCAAGGCCCTTATTGAGCAAACACAGAATGACAAAACACTTGTCTACACAATTAAGATATTCCAAGTATATCGAGAGAGTCAGGTATATGCCTGTTCTGCCCTATTTAAACATCTGTACCATCTGAGTTAGCTGTAGATATACACCATATTGCTCTAAATTAGAAACTGCAGGCAGAGAAAGTATTGGATGGAATCACACACCTTTTTGCAAGCCCATGGCTGTTCTCTTCCCTGTGGTTAACTCAGTGCACTACAGTTACCAGGCCTGAGCTAAGAAAGCTGCAGACATCTCTCAGTCCTCTGAGTGATTTGTTCAGCAACATAAAATGAGTGAGTGTACTTAGTTTGAATTAGGAACCAAGGAGTTGTTGGCCATGGTCCTGCAGGACTGTGGATTTGCCTGCTTAAGGAAACTCTGAGCTCCAGCAGAAGCAGTAAGTGTTCTGTTAGCAACATCAAAGACTTCCACAAAGAAGAAAAGGACTTTCCAGTACCCAATTTCAAACTAGGTAGTCTGAGTAAATGCTGCTTTTTCTACCCAACTCAAAAATTCATATACCTTTAAATTTATTTTAAAAATACAGATAAACAACACTTAGGCACATTACTGCAGACCTAAAACTAGATGAAGATCTTAATGTAAAACAGCAAGAAAAAAAGATAAAGATTTCACTGGATCTTTTCAGACTCAGAGACAACAAAGATGAGACGATGAGTCAGAAATCATGGAAAAGCAATTTTCAGGCAGAAGTCTGATTAAATCATGCCTTCTGCTTCGAAGTAAAGAACATGCATTCTGACAGTATTTTGAACCCTGAAACATAATTCTCTTTTAATGCTAAAGCGAATGTTTGGTCCATGCAGGGTGCATGTACTCTGAATTAATGATACAAAACAAAAAATACAGAACAATACGCAAAATAAAGCAAAAAATGTAGGCCTTTAAAAAAACTGAGGTTGTTTTTAAATTAATATGCATCATTTTCTTACCTTGCAAACAGTCTCTGTATCCCAAGGTAAGATAGTCCTCAGATCAATAACTTCACAGGACACACCAAGCTTTTCTTGTGCCATTGATGCCACCTCTTTGATCACATGTACCTGGAAAAGCAATGTATCATCACCAAATCATCTAAATTACACAAACTGTTCTAAATTACACATATAGAATACAACCAGTGATTTAACATATCACCTGCATATTGGGCACAGCCCTTTCTATTCAGTAATAAGCATTTAGTATTCAGTTCATTCTTCTTATTTACTACCTAATTATTCCTAGTATTTTAACTCCACTTCAAAAACTAAATTCACTGAAGAATCACTGAGAACAAAATTTGCTTTCTAGAGAAGTGTCTTTCAGTGAACAGTAGCAGTCCTCACTACTTTTTATTTGCAATCAGTTTGAATGAGTTTTACAAGTTTTTTGTTAGGACTATAACTAAGCTAATACCGAAATACATCACAGTCAAGTATTTTGGTGTAGCAGTCCCACACAATTCTGCAAAGAAGCATTATGTACATTCAGAAATACTACACTGCACTACATCTGATCTTAGCCAAAAAGCCAAGAAACGGTTCTAGTGGTCCCAGTAACCAGTAAGTCCCAGATCCCAGTAAGTGATCATCTCCAACGCATTATCTTTTGAGCAGCTAGGGAAGTAAGCATCACATAAAAAGTTACCTGCAAATATCCAGTCCTGACCCCCACAATCAAAGCATACAGCAGTAGCACAGTATTATAACCATTTACTGGTCTTCCAACACACAGTTTAACAGCAACATTACAAATATTGCATTACCTGGTTACTACAATTAACATTTTACTAAAACAAAAAAGTATTCCCCTCTAGCAAGAGGTTATCACTGAACTGCAATACAGATTATTCCCTGTGCACCAGTCAAGGAATCTATTTAGTACTATATGTAACTGTACCACAGTAGGTATAAAACAATCCACATCTATTACCATCCTTTCCATAAGGTATATTATGGTAAGAACAGAAAAGAAAGCAATAGTACATACATTCAAAACTGTATCTTGACATCAGGTTATAAAACACTTCTCAGCAAATGTATTTCAAGCGTTGGCTTCCCTAAAACAAACATTTGCTAGCAAATGCTCCAACATGGAAAATAACAACTGTTACAACTCTCATTATCCTCCACAAATATCTCAGTGAGAAGCATCTGCTCATGAGATATGAGGGTAAAAAAATTTCTCAGTATGATGTTGCCAATAAACCCTGGTGCTCTCTTTATTGTTAGAACATTTCACAATACAGGTTTGGACTGTGGCAGAAGACCTCCATCAAGCAACTTCTAGGCATAGGTAAGGGTTGAAGCCAAGGACCATCCCAAATAATCAGCTTGGATGAGCAACAGAATTTAGCAACAGGGACATGGTCAGGCAGTGTCAGTTGCCTGAAGGTCAGAGGGCATTAATAAATCCTAGACAAGCATAAATTCTACACTGAAATAAGGTGATTAAGGATTTAAACACAAACTACATCATACCTGTATGAACAGCTAAATGCAAAAGGACTATTTTACAAGGGATATCAATAGAAGTATTGCAATAACAGAAAGAAAATACAGCTTGCAGTATTTTTGTTTAAACTTCTAATACATCTGTGGCTGTAATAAGAATGTTTGAGAATTTTCAACATGGCACACAGGATGGATATTTTTGCTGTTTCTCTGTGCAAATGAAAACGTTTACCTAGCTCACAGGGGACATGGATTAGTTAAAGACAATAAACAGATTAGTTAGTGACAATAAAAGACTGAGCACAACTGGAGAGGAACTAAAAGCCTTTGCTGCCTTTCATGAGCATCACCAGAACAATTACCATCAGGCAACCCCACCAGAGCAGCAGCTGCCAAGCAACTACTTCATGTCCAAAACCATATAAGAAGTTACCAGTGTGTCTGTGCAACCCCTCTCTCTATTGACAGTAAATTCTGGATTGGTAGCACAATTAGCACTCCAACTCCAAGTTTATGTACTTCACCTGAATACATCCTCAGTACAAACTCACTGAATGTATTTGATCTGCAGAACCCTGTCACCTCCAGTGACAGTCCAACACACTGGATTTACTGCACATCTGTGAAACATCTGTCCCCATATTGTGTGACACAGCCACATCCATGGTTTGGTCAGCTCCTAAATCTGGATTAGGTCTGCACATCTGTCCTATTTTTAGTCACACCAAAGAAAAGTCTGTCTTAAATTTTTCCAAGCACCAGAACACATCCTTTTTTTGAAGCATGTCACTCCAAGTCCTCTCTGCACTACTGTCTACTCAGTAAATTCAGGATATTATTAAATCTCCATATACAACTTCTAAGCCATTACTTTTCAAGTCAATTACTTTATCAATATCTGCTGGAGAAAAAAAAGTACAAGTAAAGATCTTTAAGAAGTCCATCATTAAATAGCAGTGCAAAGTATCAGAAACTACTAGGAATAACTACAGATATGAAGGAGATCAAGTAGTCTGAAGACAAGGAAACTACCACAGACAAGCACTGAAGATTAGAAATTTCGAACAAAACAAAACAAACAAACCCAACAACAACGACAAAAAGGCACAAACCCAGAGATCAGTTCAATACTCTTTGTCATGAAAGTTGTAACACTCTCTCCTCTAAAAGCTTCTCAGATACAACTAGGCCAAGGAAATAGTAACTTCTGATAAGTCCAAACTCAAATCTCTTTTCTATAATTATGGACAATGAAGATGCATCTTCTTAACAGCTTTTTCAATATTTGCATATCTTAATTTGGTGGAAGGGGGGGAAGTTGCCAATTATGTTCTTGAACAGCTTAGAATGTAACTGTTAGAACAAAACTTTATCCATCCCTACTTGTATTAAACGTTCAGTGGATTTTTAACTTCCTGTATAAAAGGAACCCCAGATTACACTTCCTTAAATCATGCAGTGAAGATGTATACTTTTCTTTCAGCACACTACTTTAAACTTTTCTTTCCCACTGCCTTCCTCAGAGTTACATCTCACTGCCCCATTCTTAAGTCTATCATTTTCATAATCACAGAAAAGTCATCAACCTGCTGCACAGGTACCTCTTCTACATTTCCAGAGTCATCTTCAATCAAAAATGGGAAAAAACTCACACAATAAAAAGCAGGTTTCACAGAAATATAAACACTGACAAACATTCATTCAAGCATATAGTGATGGAAGACGCACACATTTTAATGTCTAGCACTTGAGCTTGAATGCAAACATCACCCAACCCCTAAGCTAGGCTTTGCTGGGTGAGAAATAGCTTGTTAAGAGTTACTGACCTGAGTGCCCCAAGCAACCATTGTCACATCACTGCCCGTCTGCAGCACCTCGGCTTGAGACAGTGGAATGTTGTAGGGCTCTATAGGAACTTGTTCCACTGAATAACGAGAAAAGAGGAGAAAATAAGCATTAGATTCCTTTATTAGTCAATATTATCCCATAAAAATATACACTAAAATTTTTCTTTGATGTTAAAGCCATCTAAAACAATAGACCAAAATTACACTGAGTATGTTACTGGCGCCCAGCAACAGGATGACCATAAACTAAAACACAAGAAGCTTCACCTCAATATAAGGAAGAACTTCCTTACGTTGAGGGTGGCAGGCCACTGGAACAGGCTGCCCAGTGAGGTTGTAGGGTGTCCCTCTCGGGAGAAATTCAAAACCCACCTGGACACATTCCTGTGTAACCTGCTCTAGGTGACCCTGCCTTGGCAGGGGAGTGGGACCGGATGATCTCCAAAGGTTCCTTCCAACCCTAACAACTGTGTGATCCGATCAGCATTAGGCCAAAATAACTGAGTATTAGCATTCATTTCAAGTGTTTAGCTGCAATTCAAATTATTTTTAATTACACTGTTAAAAATATGTTCAGTGTAGGGCTTAATTTATGTTATATGCAACACAACAAGATGATGCATATATACACATGCAAAAGATAGTAATAAGTTCCGGTGTACATCAAGTCAAAATATCAGCATCAGATTTGGAGATGGACACTGCTACAGTTGATAAAAAAATCTCAAGTAACCACTAATTGATTAGAATTTTTGATTATTCTAGAAATCATCAGAGGAGTCTTGAAATTATACTTTAATACTCAGACAAGAAGGAACAGCTGTGCCAGCATCCTCCTGATGCTCCCAGTGGGATGCTCTACAGTTTCATGTTTAAATTGAAGTAAAAAGTTTTCACTACACTGGAAGTGTCAGCAAGACACAAGAAGTGTCAGAAGCAAGAACTTCTGATTATAGCAGTTTTAAATAAATCTAAATATTTTTCCTTTAAAAAAAAAGTTATCTATTCACCAAAAATACACCACAATTCGAGAGAGTAGGCAAGAATTAGGCATCTTGTCTTGTCTTCTCTGAAGAAGAAGAAGGTAGTTCTAGAAGGTAGAAACTAACATTTAAGGTAGTTCCATTCAAGGCTCATTTGCAAGTTTTCAGATGGAAAAATGTTAGGTCAGTTACGCTAGTTTTGAATCAGTTTTCCCATGCACTATACATTGGTTTAACGACTAAAACAATGGTAAAAGACATCCATATATCATATTTTAAAAGCAATACTGGTTTTAATCTAAAGATGAACTATGCACCAGCAAGTCACATAATACTTCTTAAAACATGTTCTAGTGATAAGTAGAAAAAAACAAATCTTATTATTTCTAAATACAGAGAAACAATTTATAAGGAAAACACTCCGCCTTTTTTTGTTAACTTATTTCATAGCTCATAAAATACTTATTGAGTTCCTGCTGAACAAAATTGCTTCTTGAAGTTATGATACAGAATCTCTGTGAGTGATACCAGTGGTAAAGTGGTTTGTATTTTTCCTTCATTATTATGGTAGATCCAATACAAGCAGAATGACCTAGGTTTTTTCCTGGCTTACAAGTTCCAAACATAACTTCAATAAATGAAGTAGTGAATAATTTTCAATTAAAGCAGACAATTTTTTTTTCTTGTTGATAACAATATATAAATACCATGTAAGTCACAAAATCACAGAATGGCTGAGGTAGAAAGTGACCTCTGGAGATCACCTAGTCCAAGCCCCCTGCTCAGAGCTGGTCATTCAAGGCCTTGTCCAGTCAAGTTTTGAGCATTTCCATGGTCAGAGACTCCACATCTCTCTTGGCAACCTGTGCCTATGTTTGATCACCCTCACAGTAAAGAATGTTTTTGCCTGTGCTTAGGTTAGAGATATCTCACTTCACCTGAACAGGCACAGAAGGGACATACATATTAACTAAATCATTCCTCCTAAAACCATAACAACAAATTCTTTTTCAGCATAATTCAACAACATATATCCATTTAATCAAGGAAAAGAAATTTTTAAAATGTATTTTAAACACGAGGTGCTTTTAAACATAGCACAAAGTCAGATCTCTTTGCAAACAATTATTAATGTACTAAAATATCAGTGTCTTTCTGTAATGATTTCTTTTAATAACAAGTGGCTAGAAAAATACAGGGCTGGAAAGGAAAGGGAAGAAAGGCACATCCAGCCTTTGCTCACTGGACATTAGTGGCAGACCAGGTTTCTATGGATTTTGCACATTGTACAACTCTCAGGCAACAGAAAAAGATCTTGAGAGATAATGAAACTAAACTAATTGGCATTGCATAACTGTCTTGGTCATGAAATGGTCACCTACATGAAACCTTGAGAACAAGAAACTTAAAAAGATACCACAGGACCTTCCAGTGGAAACCCAGAGTACTGACATGAATGAGAAGGTTTTGAATGGAGTGGGATGAGCCAGAGGAAGAACTGGAAGGTGTACATGACACAAAAATAAACGCCTTTTCTCTGTGCCATGACTTCATCTACTTAGGGAAATGAAATATAACACACAATTACACAAATTAACTAATTTCTTACTATAGTGAAACAATTCTGCAACAAAATGCCCATTAAATGAGCTCATCTACAATACCTGCCAATTTTAAATGGAAAATTCAGCTTGTCAAAAATTTATAGAAAAGTCCAATTTGGAAGGATTTTTCTTGATTGCCTTTGCAAAAACTCCTCTCCCAACTAATAAAGACGAAAAATAGCATATGAAATTATTCTGTTAATATTCTTTCATAATAATTATCTAATCCAGGATAACAGTGTTTATATACAAAGCAGCCTATTTGTCTGTTACTGAAGAAATAAAGTATTGTGAATCAGATGTTTCAAATACAGATTTCAAATACAGCAATTAACAAAAAATTGTAATTATCCGTGAAAAAGGGCAAGTTTTTTAACTAATGACAAGTTAATTTTAAGAGGTTACAACATCTGCTGCATTTTCTAAAAGAGCAGTCTGAATAGCAGAAAGAAAGCACGTTTTCTCATCTTACCTGCCCTGTCTCTATAACAACCACTGATGCAAGTCGTATTTATTGCTACACCACCAGTGTCATATATAGTACAATTAAATGAAACTGAAAAGGTCAAAAAACATCAGAGTAGGTTCTCCACAAGATGTCTAAACCTGATAATGTCAAGGTGACTCATCTTCTCCTTTGATTCATAACCATTATGTGCCCTTGACACTGCACAGGCTGTTAACACTTTTTATAAATCAAAGCCTCCTTTTCCTTTTTAATTCAGATATTTTCTTGGTATCTCTGACATTCAGAGGGACATCACTATGGCACTTCCAATAACATTATGATCTCGTAAGTTAAACAGCAACAGAATTCTTCTTTGCACATGTACTTGCATATTTAACTCTGGATTTTTACTCAGAAAGGCTTACATTTCTTTGCTCCTTCCTAATATTATTGAAGGAAAATTAACATACACTAAAATTTCAGTGTCTTTCTGTAATGATTTCTTTGAATAAGAAGAAAAATAGAATGGCTAGAAAAATATAGGGCTGGAAAGGAAAGGGAAAACTTCTGATACACACTTGTATGGTTATGTGAAAGAAGACAGCATCTGCTCTTTGAAGGGTGTCTAGACAAGGCTCTTTGCAATGCAAAATGGGATAACAGAAAGAGGGAGAAGCCATAAAGAAGAACACATAGGGACACAAACCCTACCACAAAGGTTGAGGGTGGCAGTTACAAGAACCAAACATGCTCAGTCCCACTTATTGATAAGGGTATGGGGAATATGGGAGTATTCCTTTCAGTAAAATTATCTGATGGGATGATAAAGAAAAAGGAGAAGCTATAAACAAAATATGGAGACAGAAACCTGAAGACAAACATAACTAAGAGAAGAAACAAACCTTGTCAGGAACACTCAGGGAAGGGCTATAAGAAATGATCGGGACATCCAGGAATTTGCAACTGGTAAGCACACAAACCCAAGGGTCCAGGGTGCTGGAGCAGGGTGCCTGGAACTACACCAGCTGTGAGGGCACACAAAGGTGAAGGCGGCTGGTGAGGAGCAAAGTGGGGAAGAAACAGAAAGGGTTATAATAGGAGGAGCCATTGCACATAAATCAGGGCTGGTCAGCATGTTTGTCTGACGGAGCCTTGTGCCTCATCACAGCAGTCAGTCCCAGCTTCATTGGCAATCCTGTCCAGTGCAAGGGCTGTGTGCTGCAAAGACTAAGTACCAGCTGCTGGTTACACAAGTATGAAAGGACAAGACACTGGGCCAGCAAGTGGGGACAAACCAATGTGCAGACACGCTGGGCCTGTGGTGTGAACAAGAGCAAGTAAGGCACCAGCTTGGCACCAGCTGCTGGTGTGGGCATAACATGTGGCTGTGGCCTAAACACCACCTACCAGGAGGGACTGCAGGGTGATAAAAAGCTGTTCTATGTCCAGTGGGGAACACACAGAGCCGCTAGACTGGCTAAGATACTCCACTCAAAAGTTTTGAAAGGTAAAGAGCCATCCACAGGGAGAATCACTGTAATTCCCACTCCACATTTGTACAACCAAGTTGGTGGTGGCACTGCCGTAACAGTTCGAGGAAGTAAACAAAGATTTAGAATGAGCACTTCAAAGAGCCCAGGTACAGCAAGGAACAGCAAGTCCTCTGCTAAACAAACTGCTAGCAAAGTGGGTGACTGGGTAGAGAAATAGGCCTGTGGGCTGAGCCACAGATGCAGAAGCACTGTCCTGCTTCACAGCGAGGAAAGTACAAATCTGCAATTACTAGCTACAACTATGCATGGCAAGTATACTTCTTTTCTCTTCCCATCTAGCTACTGCTTTCCGATATGTGTCTTACATACACATGTATCTAAAATATATTCACACAAATAACATATATACCTATACATGAAATCATGTATCTGTATTTGGGGACTATCTCAAATTGTTTGCACATCAGAGCTAATGCAGAAAATTAAACTTACCAATTCTATTTCATTCAAACAAAATAGTTCTCTTCTGTAACTTCTAAAATTTACTATTAACAGCTACCCAGGCAAAGTTTAATTAATTAATCCAGCTCTGGGGTTGTCTACACAGGAAAGACATGGAGCAAGTGGTGTGGGTCCAGAGGAGAGCCATGAAGATCATCAGAGGGCTGAAACACCTTTCCTATTAAGACAGGCTGAGAGAGCTGGGATTTTTCAGCCTGGAAAAGAGAAAGCTCTAGGGAGAACTTACTGTGGCCTTTCATCATTAAAAGGGGGTTTATAAGGTCAGTTTAGATTAGATATAAGAGTATTTTACAATGATGGTGGTGAAGCACTGGAACAGGTTGCCAACAAAAGCTGCGGATGCTCTATCCCTGGGAACATTCAAGGTCAGGTTGGATGAGGTTCCAAACAACCTGATTTAGTTGAAGATGTCCCTGCTCATTGCAGGGGGGTTGGACCACATGGCCTTTAAAGGTCACCTCCAACCCAAACTATTTTATGATTCTATGATCTTAGCTTGAAGTCTACTCCCTCCTTTTGGTGTTACTAGGGCTCTTGGCTATTTAAGGTGTGCATCATTTTTTGAATGAACTGGAAAACATTTCCAAAAAGTTCCTGCAGATTTGTTCTTCACTTCGGAATTTGCTTTTTCTTCTTGGTTCATCACGGTGTGAATGTGGTGAACTTAAGGCAATGCTACTTAAACATCAACCTGGGACCCACAGGGATGACTAAAGCAAAGACTTAAGGCCTAATTTTACTCTTGTATCTTGTGTGGGCAAAGGCATGTTTGGGTAGCAAATATTCCTATAGGAATTAATGTTCATTAAATAGTGTGGTTAGTTTCACCCCATTTCTGAATAAGCATACAACATATTTGAATAGGAAAATCTGTGTTCATGTGGGAAGAAATTGAGCTAAACTCATTATTTTAAAAAAATAGCAATCTCACTCTCCATGTAATAGCTACACTGAAATACTTTATGCTACAGCTCTGATTTACCTTTGGACCCAGATTCCAAAACATTTACGAAGATTCTTCTTATTTTTGTAAAGTTTCTTTATTGTTATGAAAAGAAAGCTATGCTTGAAAGTTGCAGAACCCACCCTGTCATCAGCAAGCAAAATAAACAAACAAACAAGAACAACTTCCTGAACAAAAACAGACAAAAAACTTGAAAGCAGTTAGTGGGTCTATATAGCTCCTTGGAGGTACGTATCAGGTGCAAAATCACAAGGTTGGTTCTGCACAAGAGCTTCCACAAAAAAGCAATGACCTGGCATCCTGCTTAACATTCTCAAGAAGCAACTTCAGGTTATACATTCTAAGCTAGATATATATTACCTCCCATCACTGGCATCCAACATCTAATTTCAACAACAGTAGCAACACTTTGCAGCAGAAGCAATGGGCATAAATTTTTGATGGGTGGAGTGGAGTGAGTGTGGGATTTTTGTCATTATTTTAGTTTGATTTTTTGCTTGTTTGTTTTAAACAAAGCTTTATTAGCGTCAGGCCACCAAAATAAGGACAGATATCCTGTGTTTTTTTAAAGACCATCCAACCCACAGTTTCTTTTCAGCTGTAATTTCAACTACGTTAACAACACTGAACAAAATATCATGGAAAAATATTTAGAGACCTCATAGGAAGAAAGAAAGCTCCATAAGAGGAAAATTATAAGGCTCAAAAGCCTACATTAATTTTACAGACAGAAAATCTTCCTTCCCATTAACATCCTTAACACCTTAATTTTTCAACTAAGTCCCTACACACCCCCTGTAACATCAATCACAAAGCTCTCTGAACAAACATGTCTACTCACATGAAGCTAAAGCACAGAAAAAAAAGCTATGGTAGGGGCAATATAATTTCATTATTCAATTACTGAGTCATCATCATGGAAATAAAGAAAATTATTTTTGTCTGGAACAACGAGGTCCCAAATATTAGGTGAAGTTTTATACCATGGTAAAAAGGAAAAAAGAGATAAATTAAGTAATAGAGGGAAACTGATACCATTTTGTGTTCTTGTTTTGGAAAGCCTGCATGTTCCCAGCCTTCAGAAGAGCCTGTACTGTTTTGAGACACTAATGGAAAGACATAATAAATACAGACATAGTTCAAGCTTACTGTCTAAGTCAATTCCTGAATCTGTACGTTTTTCTTTCTCCTGCTAGAATCAACACACTCACATGGGGTATTGTAAAAATTTTCTCTATGAAACACAAGGCAGTCACATTTTTAAAACCCTTCTTTCCACCATTTATCTTATTCTTCTTTACCAGGCTTGTGTCTTATTGCTGCTGCCTCTTGATCTTATCAATCATGATGACCCTGGTCCATTTCTGAATTCACCAGGCCATTTGGTTTCTACGGTGGAATTACCAGAAACCCTGACTATGGTCAGGAGAATAAGAATAAACTCTAAGGGAGATCAATTTTATAGGAGAAACTCCCAGACAACAGTAATCTTCCAGTCCAAGGTGACCCAACCCACAAAGGACAGCTTAATAGTGAAGATGACAAACTAATGACGATAGAGAGAAAGGTTTACAATGAAAATAAAAGGAACATAAAACACATTCCATATAGTAAAACATTCCTACTTTACATTGTAGAAGTAATAAAATATCCATGTAGATAAAAGAAGTTACCTGTTACAATCATCCCCGTCACACGTTGACACAAATTAGCATGTACTATAAATTTCAACCTGCACAGCTAAACTGATGTTCTTAGAAATTTTAAAATAAAAAGTATAGGTAAAGCCTCTGAAAATCAGCCATGAGCATACAGGAGGAAATCACAGTCTTTCAGAAATTACCAACAGTAGCAACACTGTAGCTGGTTACTGACCAGTACATATATCACATTAACCACTATTTCAGCACATCTTTACTCAAGATTTTGATCACAAGCCTGATTTATGTTCACTAAATGATCCAGCAATTGCTTTGCAAGTCATTTCCTCAAACACAAAAGCCTCCCTATATTCTCAAAAGCTGCGTGATATTGATGTGCAGCCTTTCATGCCAGTGTGAAAGCAAGTAGTTTATTAACTCTACAGTCTGTACTTGTGACTTGTAAATACTGGGGGGAAGGAGGAGTAATACAGGCCTGTTTTAAAGACACTTCATTTTTTTCCTTTGTTTAACAGGACTCAGACTCAAGCCCATTTTTCAAGCTACTTGCCCTAAATGAACGGACAGAGGCCTTTCAGCTGAATTTTAGTACGCTCTCAAAACACGCTGAACTTAAGGAATGCAATAACTTATGGATACATCACACCCCACCACACTAAAAATAGCTGCACTTTTAAATTTACATTGCTAATGGGACTTCTGGGACTTTTTTGAAAATATAAAAGCAAATAAGCAGTTTTACCAGTAAATATCCTACGTGTTCCTGAGTTATATTACATTTTTCTGTAGTTTTGATGTCTGCTTTCTAAATTTTTCCCTTCTTATTGTCTCTGTAGAAAGAGGATAAATTTACTGACAAAATGGATGCACTGATAGAAAAGTACTCCTAAAAGGTCCAAAGCAAAATAGAAACATTTTGTCTGTCACTCAAATTCAGTCCACACAGTCAACTTATAAACTGGATTGATGGATCAAGCATAGTTCACACATATAAAGCCACAGGACACAGAAATGCTACAGGTAAATCATGGCTTCAGTTCTATTTTATCAGTCACTCATCCAATTTCTCTGCCTATCTCCACTGTTATGTGAAGTTTCTCTAGTCCAAACAAGTATCAAGCTAATTTTTAGAACCAACTCAAGCACGATCATTGTCCATTTACACATAATGAGAGTTGTTAAAACTACTTTGAACCAGAAAGTTCACTATGACTAAAACAAAGTAATGGCAATCACAGCTCCTTTCAAATAAGGCTAAAATCTAAGTGGGCAGATTTTGAAGATTTTTAGAAATTAAGCATGTCAAAGAAATTTTAACTTTGGGAAAATGGTGATGGTGGGGTTCAGTTCTTTTGGAAAAATAAAAAGTGATCTGGAAACTTATTTTAGTATGTAAGTCACCACAAGAAAGCAGTTCAAGTTCTGCCAAATTTTTATCAGAATTTGATACAGAAAAATACCTCTTAGTTCTATTTCTTTTTTTAACCTGAGACTGTAAAGCATTCCACTTCCAAAGCTAATTGAGCATAAATCAGACTGCAAATGTTCATTTATCTTTGCAGTCAAACTTCAAGAATTTATTCAGTTTACACAATTCCTCTAAAAACCCAGCCCACAACATAGCTAGAGACCAAACAAGTCAAGACTTCTACTAAAGTATTGTTTTAGCTGTCCTATCAACATATATGTGCAAAAAACCCCAAACATTGTTACTTTATTGGAAAATACAACATATAAATCTTTACCTGCAGCTCTGTAAAGTATTTTAGGTTCAAAGAATATGCATGGATTTTTGTCCTCTATGCATGACAGCAGCAATCCTTTGGCCTGCAGAGGACTCCTTGGAATAACAACCTGTAAAAATATTTTTTAAATAGTTTATTTAAAATTGCAATTCTGTTAGAAACTTTCTCAAAAATACTAAGCAATTATTTGCTTTAAATAAATCTATGTACAACTTGAGTTGTTGTTACAAAGGGAATTAACATCAGTGCTACATCATTAAAACACACTCCTAATTTTGAATTTTATTTTGTTCATTGATGAGGCTTTAATAGTTCCCCTCTATACAGTGATTTAAATACTAAGGTACTCCACCCAGGTAAGGTAGAACTAACATCTTAACAGCAACAGTTGAGGTAAAAGGAACAGAAAAATGTCAGTCAGATTTATAGATATATACATACAAAGTATATATAAGCACATACATACATAAATATACATATGTGAACTTAGTAAAATTAATGTAGATGTATAACAAAAAAAATCAGCTGAGTGATCCTCAGTTGCTTGGGTAAAGATTAATCAGAACAGACCTTGAAGGTATTCAGACTTAGTCCAGTAAGTTTTGAAGGCTACAAAAGGAAATAGCTATTTAAAGCTGACTTTCTTTGCTTACAGTGGAAGCCTGAAATTTGTTCATTTTGGAAATAAATAACCAATAAATACTTTAAACTATAATCAAGCAAAGAAAACTAAGCAAGGCCTCCAAATGTAATTCAAATACTTGGAAGGAAACAGTGTAATTCATTTGCCAACAGAAGAGGTAACTTTGGATGGTCTAAGAGACTTTCTATTATGAAAAGAAAGTTACCAAATTATCACAGTTTAAATGAAAATAGAACGCAAGAGCCGAATTCCCTCAAATCAGAAGAACTGACTAATTTACCTCCCAGAGACCTCAAAGAGCTGGAACATGCAGCGTGAAGTCTACCAGCAAACGCTTTTATAGCTGTGAAGTTAGAAGTCACTGAAAACATTAGTTCTCACACTTGTTTAAAAAAAAAAATCCTTGTTAACTACAGCCATGGCTTCAAAATAGATTTTGAGAGTAATATCATTTATTTATATAAAAGTAATATAAAAGAGTGAAAACACAACCTAAATCTCCTATTACATGAAATTAACTCGATAAGTGATTTTTCTAAACAAGGGAGAAGCAATTTATTAATGTTTCACCGAAGCATTTGGTAACAGACACATGGGAAATTACCCATGAATGTCACTAGCACAGCTCCTTAGGAATCATTTTTAGGACAGATTTTATTTACCTTATTCATTTACAGTGTTAAGTCAGAGCATGGTAATGAAAACTATTCCAACACTGGGAGTCACTACCACTACAGAGGATGATACCAAAAAGAGCCAGTTCATATTGAGGACATGACTGACAAAAACAAACTGAAAAATACACACTGAAAGTCACATGTTTAAGGACTGTCAACATTTTTGTTACAAATTTAGAACTCAGCAGTAGAAAATCAGATCCAAATTTATTATCTACTCAAAGGAAGACTAGCATACTATGCCGTATAGTTCTACAAAAAAACCATAACAACATAACCAAGGAATTGTTAGTGCTATTGGAAAAAGCACTGCTAGAAACTCAACTGGATACTTAATTATTCTCTCAACCCTTTGAAAAGAAAACAAACTAAACAGATGTCAAAAGAGCTCCAGATACTAATATTTCTTTGATATTTTGATTTGTTTAGTCTAACAAAATAAAGACCAAAGAGAGTACAAATGGTTTAGGATATAAAGGGCACAGAGAAGGACAGATAAGTTAAATATACAAGTTAGTCAGGGACAAATTTAGGCTGGAAATTAAAAAGAAAGCTTCTAAACATAAGAGCAGATATTCTTGCAATGGAATGCAGAGAATCAACATTAATATCTTCCATGTACATCCTCACAACAGTGAACAAAAGCTACAACCATCCAGTATTGTCCTCAAACCCCACCAAGCTTTGTCGAAGTACTAATGACTGCAGTCCTTCCTCTGAATAACCAAAGTTGTACAAACTCCCTTTGGCTTGGGAAATCCAAACCTCACCTGCCACTTAAGAAAAATACAAAATAAAAAGCCAGAAACCTTTCACAAAGTTTAATAAGAGGGCTGTTTTGAAAGCCACTCTTCCCAAACACCAAACCCTACCCTTCTCAGCTTGCAAGACATTGCCTTTCCTCCTGTAATATGGAGAAAATATGCTTAGATAGACATGGGACATTTGAAAATGCACCTGAACCACAAGCTCATTTTAACTTCTTGATTTCTACGTTAAGGGCCAGGTTTATTAAAAAATATCTGCAATCTTGAAACATTATGAACTGCATTAACAAACAGCTTTGCAAAAAATATTAAAGGAACAACACTTTTCACAAAGCAACAATATTCAAAAGATAGAGTCTAAAACACTTCTTTGTGCACAAGAAACTAGTAGGTTGTTCCATCAGTTCCACAGATTTAATGTGCCTTTATCTTTGAGATGACAGCTCTTAGTGGTAGCAACCTATTTTAGCATTTTACCCAAGGAAAAGTGAAAGAAAGTGAAAAACCAACACAAAGACCAGAGGTGGCAGCAAAGAAATTATATTACCTGGAGTGACTAAACAAAATTCTGACTTACTAACTTATTGATAAGACCATGCATCAGTCTAGGTAGTTGGTATGAATTAGAAAGAGTTTTAATCATTAGAGTGGACCACTATACCTCATCCCTAGGTTTAGTATACAAAAATTCGAGATTGACCTCCAAGATCAGCAGAAATTAGCCAGACCTGGAATCAGTATTTTAATCATCTAAATTATCTTCTGCTTTCATATGATAGTAAACTACTTTAGTTTTTAAACAAGCTCTAGAAAACATTTGATTTAATAAACTGGCAAAAGACTTTGTAGATCGCTTTTGTCTATAACCAGGAAATACTTTCAAGTTCAGAAGAGGACCTCAAATACCATAAAGAATATTCAAAGAAAAAAATGTATCCCATTCCTCAAATATAATGAAATAAAATGTGAATAATACAAGGTTTTTATGTAAGTAAAGAGAAAAACAAGTGGGAGAAATGGCTATGGCCTCCCTGTAGATGAGTAATATCTGATGTTTTAGGACACCAAAATCATACATAGACAACAGTTTAAACAGCAGATAAACAATGAACGTCTCTTTAGAACACAAATACCGGTTCTGCTTAAATCTTCCACATTAATCTGCCATGAGTCATTGCTCAGTGAACTGGATGCCAGCTAACCCAGAAGTACAAGTTCACAGACAAAAATTTACTCAGGAAAAAACTGGGAGCCTGGCAAACAGTGCTATCTTAATGTGAGATTACTAGATCCTGCCCCTCCCTCTTCTCTAGGAAAGTTATCCACCTAAGCACTAAGCATCTTCACTTCAAGGGATGCTACTGTCTCAGGCAGAAAGCTTGCCTAAAGTTCTCACTCAGAGAATTACTAAGCAGTTGAGGTTGGCAGGGACCTCCCGAGGGTCATCTGGTCCAATGCCCTTGACCAAGCAGAGCCATCCAGATTCAGGTGCCTGGAATCAGGCGCAGACAAACTCTGAATACCTCCAAGAACAGAGACTCCGCAAACTCTCTGGGCAATCTGTGCCAAGTGCTCCTCATGTTCAGACAGAACCTCTGGTGTTTCAGTTTGTGAAATTATTTAATTTCATATAAATTAATTCAATAATGCACTTAAGACAGATGCAGAAAGAAAAAAAACAGAAAGGAAAGTACTACTTATCAAGTGTTAGTTTTTAGGTTCTGTACTATACTGGACACGAAACTATGTAAAATGTATGGTTGTAGTGCAAAAACAGACAAATACGAAATGCTATGTCTACTAAAGATTGCTTCAATAATGGCTCTAAATTCTCAAACACTTAACACAGTTTAAGTTTTCTAATAGTTTTTAATTAACATATTCAGATATTTTGTTGTGGACTGACATGCTATTCTTCTTCCCATGTCTGCACCCAGACTCACTGCTAGTCAGGTCCATTATAAAACAAACAAACAAACAAAATTAATCTTCATAAAGTAAGAGTTACTATACCTTTATTCCTGGGCAATGAGCAAAAAAGGCTTCTGGACTTTGAGAGTGATATAGTGCACCATGACCCACACAGCCCCAGGGTGCTCTAATGGTGAGGTTTCCACAATTGAACAGATCCCCAGAGCGGTAACGGTATTTTGCTGCCTCATTAACAATCTGGGAAGATATATATACAAAAGCAACATTCAGTTTGATACCTCTAGCTATGCATCAAGACACTTCAATACATGCAATGTAACTACATCATCTGTTCCATGCATGGCATTCAGAGGATGAAATTAGAAGCAAAGGAATACTCTAAGTCAGTGCAAAGACAAACATTTTCCAAGGCAAATAAACCAGTAATTTATTGTGTTCAAGTTAGATGCCTAAGCCTCAGGGGTAGCCTTGTAACCCAGTTGTTTCCTCATTCCATACTGTCAATCAGCCCAGACCAGATCTGTACTTTGTGCTGTGGACACATGGTCAGCTGCAGCTGTATGCAGAAATGAGAGACTATGTTCAGAAGACACAGGCTGTTGAATTTAAGGCTGCTGAAGCCAACACAGCCACAAAACCAAAAATTAAAACAAACAGACATTTGCCTCAAGCCACATCTTTAATTTCCATTATTCAATAAGCCTTCAAACTGGCCTTGGTACAGTTTACTGTTTACAATACAGTACTAGTACTGTTTGCAGTTTATGCCTGTTTACTGAAAGCATGCATAAATATTAGTAATACAGCTGTGGTTATATTTGCAAATATTACATATTTGAACCAAGTACTAATGCTAACAGAAGAGTAATTTAAACAGTTGTAAGATTTCTTTTAACCGCTCTCAAAGTTATTAGTACTAACCTGATCAAATGCTGGAAAAATGTAATCTGCAAACTGAATTTCTGCAATGGCTGTAGCACCAGTAACAGCAATTCCAATACCAAAGCCAACAATTCCTTGTTCACATAAAGGGGTGTTGAAAACTCTGTCTTTACCTATATAAAAAAGAAACAACAACACACAATTCCTTCAATACATCAGCTCTAAGTGGAAAATATTGTCCCAGAAATATTTTACTTCTAAACAAGTCATATGTAATTAAACATATGGCTGTTTAGATGGGCTTTTCTAGGTGTAGAAACAATTACCATTCATTACAGGTACAGATACTTTAACTTGTAACAACTCAGAGGAAAAAAAGGAGAAACTAAATGAAAGATAAGAACAGTTTCTGTAACTTACAAAGTTCTTAATACTTGAAGGAAAATTTGTTCTGATATATTCACACTTAAACATGCATACCCCCCATGCTTATATGGGAGTAAACAATACTTACAAGCATTTCAAAATGTTTACAATTAAGATAAGTGCTGTTTCTTCCATCTTTTTTCCAGGCACTGACAAGTAACTGTCCCTACTCAAAGGCAGACAGATGTACAGGAGCACCTGTACAAAAAGCACACTGACTCTTGTCCACACTCCCCATCAGCAGTGCCCACTCTTACCAGTCTTCTCTCAAAACATAAGGCCACATTCAAATAATTTGCTTTGTCTCCAAGGCAAGACACAAAAATGCTGTTCCTGCTACAAACCCAAATCATTTAATTTCATTTCTTCCCTATGGGAGTGCAAAAGATTATTTTAGTCCTGCCATATTTCTATGCCACAGTAATTTCAGATCCCAAATATGCATCAATCTAATAGATGGTTGCATACAAAACTGTTCAGTTCATTAAATTAAAAACAAGGAGCGGGAGGGAGATGAAACACCACTACAATATCCTCTATAACACATATTTAAAATATTTGCCAGAACTACTTTCTTGCCAAGGGAGTACAGCAGAAAAATCTCAGTCTGCTACTAAATCTTCCCTTTAGAACACTGGGAAACAGACAGTAGGTTTCCATAGGAATCCATCATGCATGAAAATGCCAAGACTTCAAATTGGATGGAAAAAATGTGCACAGTGCACACCAGTGGCTATGAAATAAATGAAACAATAACTAAATAACCATGAAATAACTAACCAAAAAAACAGACTAAACTAGTAAGTGGGAAAGCTGTTACTAGGAGAATTTCTGATTTCAACAGCTGTAAGTTCAACTAGAAAAAGGAAAGCTAACAAAATTTTTCAGAAAGGGATGATTAGGGAAAAACCATTGTCCAAGTATCTGCAATACACTAAAGGGAGGCATGTTTTACAGAGCTTTAAAGTACACATCTTTCATTCTCACACACCATTCCAGTATATCCTTGTATCCTGTCCATATGCGTGTATGTATGTATAAATATCAGTGAATATATTTTTGGCTCTCCCTCCGCTTTCCTTTCTTTCTTCCCCTCCACCAGGAACATTCATTTAAAGCAAGTAAAAGAAAAAAAGCCATCAAATGATACTACAATGTTGGTGGTGTCAGTGAGGCTACACAAGCCAACACCAAGTCCAAAGAGCTGCCACAATTGCAGGACACAGCACAATTTCTCATACAAGACACTGGAAACAAAGAGAATGCAAGACTATTTTTTCCCCTAGAGGGACTGTTTATTGTGTAAATTGTTCTCATTCCTGAAGGAGCTGTAATCTCAGTTCCTGTATTGCATCCTCTGGTGCACTCTCTCTGCTGACAGGCAACACGGCCAAAGAAAAAGGAAAATAAACTTCCTATGCAAATGTGCAATTGCTCTAGGCGTTATCACAACAACTGTGAAGGTGCAGAAGCCCTGCTTCAGATAAAACCGTGAGAGCTGTCCCTGTACCCATACCCATCTGTAACACCATAAACACTTGGCAAACAACTCCTTCCCTTCTTTTTATTTATATAGCATACTATGAATTAGCCATCTTGATTTCCTTCTCTGTCACTGACACATTTTAATTTTAATTTAAAACAAATCTTATTTTAATAAACTGAAAATACATTAACATTATGAAGACATATGGTAATGTTAGTAATTTTCTTTCCTACTTTCTACTTTCCTGCTTCTTACAAGTCCATTGGCAGAGCACTATATTTCACTTCACTTGCTTACAGGATATTTTGATATAAGACTTATAGCTTAACTAACCTTATCTTTTATTAACAGATTTTTCAGAGTACACTGAAATAGCCTAATACATAAGTTCCATAAATAATTTTACACCCTCACACAAAAACGGAAATGTATTTGAACAATCCTGTAAAATGAGCTTTTAACTAATAATTGATACAAACTTGAAAATCAATTCTTTAATATCAGCTTAGGGTGGTGAATTAATTTAGAAGCATGTTAGCTCCACCACACTAGTATGCCACTCTATAATTCAAAATACAAAATACATCCTAATAAAACTGCTGAAATACTACTGAGATATTAAATTAGAGGCATCATGCTGCTGTCAATGGAGTATGATGAAATAAATGAAGTGAAAATCAATAAAGCAAAAGTGAAATGCAACAAGACAGCTGTAATGTGAGGAGTGTGAAGCACCTAATTTGGACTTTCAGGACTAACAGCACAACTCTGAAGTATCATGGCTTAAAACAGAAAAGAGTGAGCTAGGGAACTCAATGAATGAGATTTATTACTCAGGAATGGTTTTGATTATAGCATTAAAACAATAATACTGACCTCTTAAAAGCAAATCCTAAAGCACTTTGTTATTTATTAGATTGGAAAACAACCTTGGGTACAGTTTCAAGGGGTTGGGCTTTCTTTATAAAATCTAGCCCCTTATGACAAAAAGACATACACATTGTTAGGATAAAACAAATTTATTCATTGCTCCAAACATTAAAAATTGTATGGTGTTGCTTTAACCATCTATTTTTATTGATACAGTATAAAAATCATTACTAAAAGTAACACAAAATATTTAAATATTGAGCATTTAAATGAATTAAGTTTATTTATTTTTATCTATTTCATTTCACATTTTCTTATTTTCCACTTTTTTTTCCAAATGTGAAAAGGAAGTCCATTTTTATAAACAGCCATTCACATCACCCTCTGCAAACCAGCTGAGTCAGATTTCAGCTGAAACCTGACTGAAGCAGACAACCCAGAGATACTTTGTGTTTCCATCTGTCATTTCCTTACCAACAAAGAAACATTTCCTAAAATGTGTTCTTCTCCGAAGATTTGCGTCAGCCACGCAGCTCAAAACAAACTGACCCCAACTCAACGAGCTGACTTGTCAGCCCAGGTGAAAGCAGCACCTCTCCATTTTCTGAAGGCAGGTGCGTCAGTCTCTGCAGGAAGACATTACACTGGTGTGCTTTTCAATTAACCTGCCTGGCTTTATCAACATCCCTGGTTTCAGCCATCTGAACAGGTCAGTGCCCTTTGCCAGGTACTGAGGGAAGTAATATGGCAAACAGGGTTATGTGAAAAAAAGGACGATTCTTCTCACCTCTCCATCCCAGTAACTCAGTAGTAAGACTAGATGCATGTTAAGGAAGTGAAAAAACACTCTAGAAGACTTCCTTAAGAAGGAAAATCTGAAATTATGAAGAACAAACACTAAGAAAAAAAGCAATACTTGGTTCAATTTTACTTAAACAAAAAAAAGAGCGACCTTTGTGATTTTCAGAACAAAAAGTACCCCACAAATTACCACTGACCCTTTGTGTAAGAGACAACAGCTTTAAGGCAGTCTCACAGTCATCTTCTTGTTCGCCAGGAATAAAGAGTTTCATAGCAACCTAACAGAACATGTTTACAGACATTTGTAGTCGATTATTGTGCATTAATGTTTTGGCTGCTTCATCTTTATTTGTTCCAAGCCATCAGGAAAAAAGTATTTCGGATTTCAGTAACTGCAACGAGTCATGTTCCTGTCTTAATTTAACTTCAAAAACAAGACATTCAAACAACATTAAATCTCCTATAATGTTAACACACCACCTAATGCTCCAATTCTGAGTAATTTCAGATCACTCTGCACGAGTCCACACTGAACTGTTTGGGTGGTTTAAGGAGTACTGCTAGTGATTTAGTCAAAGGAGAACTGTGTTTTGTTTTCAAAATACGTCTACATCACCTGTGTTAAAAAAATGCATCTTTAAAGATGCCAGTACTGAACAGTATTAACCATGTATGTGGATAATCTTTCATTTGTCCCCATGATCTCACTGACTTCCATTTAAAACATCCATTAGAAGTCAAATAGAAAAGTCTAAGAAGCTAAATATATTGTGTTCAACTGCAGCAGTCAGGCTGCACATGCAGAAAAGACTGGTAAGAAAAGGAAGTCCCAGCAGATTAGCTTTTTTGCTACTCACCAGGGACTTTCTGTAGAAAATTCAAACAGAAATTACTGATTTCCAATCACTCCTGCCTTTCAAGACCTTTTCTAACCCTAGAATAGCTAGGATTTTTCATAGATGTACCTCTACATAAATCTACTAATTCTATTTCTTAACATAGTTAACATAATCTATCCAACATTCAAGCTTTCTTGGTCCCATCATCCCTTTTAAGCCCCTTTTTACAACTGGTGACACTTGTAGTCTTCCATTTCTCTGATACTATACGAGAGGGCATGCCAAACAGCAAACAAATTTGGTGAATTTATACTCAGCTCTTTTACAGCTCCTGGGTTAACAAAAAATAGTTCTACTAACTTATTCGTTTTAATCATTTTGTTCTACCATTTTTTCTACTGATAACCTAGTCACAGTTCTCCAGCTTCAAAAAAATGCCACGGGCCCTGTTACTCTAAAGGGAATACCAGTAGATACACATTAACTTTACAGCTGAATATAGTAATTTCAAACCTACTTGTCCAAAGCAGGGCTTCAGGTTCACTGACACAGATACGGTTTAACTCTCAGTCTTGAAACCTTGCACATTAACGTGCCATGTTGTTTAAAAAGCTGCTTTTTCCAGAGCTATCCGTGCTAAAATACATTATTTCACCTACCTAACTGATGAAAAGTGATTACATGAAATGAAAAGGATTTCATACACCAGTAGCTTTTAACTTCTGAAGATGACTTTTACCTATTGAGCACAGAATAACAATTTACAGAAATTACCTATACTCCTCTCCTGTTCCTCCCCAGCCCTGTATCCTGCAAAAGCCAAAAACATGTGTGTGTGCCCAAATATTCATCACAGGCTTCAAGGACCCAGCCATGCCTCTGGCATAACTCAGCCAACCACAGGGCTGAGTGGCCAGGTCTCAGTCCTCAAACAAGTCAGTGCAAAATCTCAACTCAAGTGCAGCGAGTTTGGTCTGTCATAGGAGAAACATATATCCCATACACTGCCAACGCCTTCAAAACAATTTCAACACTTAGTTTTGATTATTTAGGAACTAATTACATGGCATTCCCATTACATTTCCCATAAATATTCCAAAAAGTCACACTATGGCAGTAAGATACAAAAGTTAGTAAAAAAACCATACATAACTGCCGAAATCTGTGAGCAACTGACAACAGGGTCAGAAATGAGATTTGCATGCACTAAACTAAATTAGCTTCTTCCTATTCTGCCGCTGCAAAATCCACGATCATGCTCTATTTTGCAACAAAGGAGCTGACTTCTTATTCTAGACAGAAGTTTTAAAGATCAAATGAAAGGTAAGTCTTTCTTACATGGTTTCACTTGTTCACAGGAGTCTTAATTATGTTTCATTTGGGGGGAAAAAAGAAAATCACACAAAAATATGCATCCTTCTGAACCACTTGTCACCACTGTGTTGCCCAAAGTAAAGGACACCTGTTCTGCCTGGCAACTGGTAAGAACAGGAATTCTTCACAGGTTTATCATGTGTGTCACTGACATAACCAACACTTCAGAAAAGTACTTCAAGTAATTTCAAAATTAGGAACAGCTGAAGGGTGTATTTTCCTTTAAGTCTTCCCCAGTTACTAAATCATACATTTGAAGAAACATAAATGTTTGGACTAGTAGTTCTAGCTCAAAGTGTTCTCATCAAGTCATCCTCTGACTCAAGACGATGCTTTTTTCTTCCAAGAGCTTATCAGATCACAACTACACTTTCACCCCCTCTCCCCCAAGATTCCCTCAGGAGAAAAGCACGTGTATTGCATTTTCATTTAACCCTCACTCTCAAAGACCACAAATAATATCAGAGTCAGGAGAAGTCTGCTGAAGTACAAAGCAAAGGTTACCATGGACTGGGAGTAATCTCCTCCATTACCTAGAAATTCTTACAATCTCCAGTTACCAAATTTCAGGTTTGGAAGGAAAATTTTCTAGCAAAACTTAATAAATTCTAAAAGTTCACAGCATAAATATAATGTTAAGAATGTCCTTGTCAGACTTACAGCCTTTTGGATTAGGGAGGACCCAGAAAAACTCTATAAGCACCTCTGCCTCCCTAAAGCAAAGAGTGAAGACTTGCTTTTTAGCCCTCTCCCCCAGTTCAGATTTCCTGTCATTTGTGACAAACTAGCAGCCAACAAAAGCTAAAGAATAAATAAATAATTATTAAAATATATAATGTAATTCTCTCCCTTTCTCAGGGAAGGAGTGGAAGGAGTTGGTGGAGGTTAATGCAAAGCTTTGGCTTAGCTTTGGATGCTGGTAACCTTGCAAGTCATTTAATCCTTCCACAATGGAAGAGTAGCCGAGCAGTAGTATGAACAGGGGAATGACCAGATTCTTTTCAGGTACACAGTGTCAGGTGAAAAAATTATGCAAAACAGTAAACTAATTATATTAAAGGAAAAATCCTCACTATGACAGTAGTCACATGCTGGAATAAGCTGTCCCAAGAGGTTGTAGAAGCTCCTGCCTTGGACATGTTCAAAACTCACCTGGACAAGACCACAGGCAACCTAAACTCAACCCTGTGTTGAGTATTGGTTTGAAACAGATGACTTTCAAGGTCTTCTCCTTACAACCATTAATACTCTGTGGTTTGTTAACAGCCCCAAGCAGGGCTACATGCTCACTGCCAAAACTTTTTATGCCTGTACCTGTCCTGTTGATGAAAGCATCTCATGGCATCAGTAAAATAGTACTAATTCAAATCCACACTCTTAGGAAAACACTTAAAAAACAGCTCACATCTCAGTGGCAGATTTTCTCACCAGAATTGCTTTTTACTTCTCTAAGGGACTCTTGGAGGAAGAAGAGGTGAAAGAATAGTTGTGATCTAATGAGCTCTTGGAAGGAAAACACATCATCTTGAGTAAGAAAATGACTTGTTGAGAACACTTTGAACTGGAACTGCTAGTTCAAACATTCATGCAGGCTGCCCACTCCACACTGAATTCCTCCTCATCGTCTGGCTCATATACCCAGTTGCAGCCTAAATAAAAAAAGAGCAATGCCTCACTGGACAAGGCCTTCAAATATTCCTCCAGCTATGATTAATAACATTCCTTTTTCAACTACAAAACAATTTTTCTGTGTGAGAAGCACACTTGCAGAAAAGCATAACTGACATACAGTTTGACATGAGAAGCTACGCCAGATGACAGAGTGCTTACTTGCAAAAATATGCCCCAAAATTGACATCTACCAAATACTTATATGTGGGTATAAGCAGAGGACAACACAAACTTAAATTACAAAGCTTAAATTACAAGGCTTAGGTCAGTTCTGTGCATTTTCACATTGTCTGCAACATCACATGACATGACAGAGATCCAACAGGAAACAGAGAACAGTTATCAAAGCTAAGTAGTGCAACCTATTAATGAAAATTCTGCTATAATAAGCTGTGCACATTATCTGGATGACAAATCAAGGAGTAGGCAAAAATGTCAAATACAAGTTACCCTCCCTTGCATTCCTCAGTATCAGTAGTGTAGACGTATTTTACAGTGAACTTGAAAGCATGCTGGATCTACCCGGAATTGTGAAGCAAGGATTTTCAACACAAGAGCAAGGATTTCGTGCTGCTGTAGAAGTACTCAGGAGCAAAGGGCTCAGTGACCTGCAGTAATGGAAACCATCTTACAAATCTCACTGGTAACCATGCCTGTTCCTTCATAATGCAAAGCATGTGCATAACAAAAATTAATAAATCGGTCTATACTTGGTGCTTCCATGTACGTGTGAAAACCCTGTGCCAGGTTTTGAGGATTTAACATTTCTGCAAATTAAAAAGAAAAGAGATCTTTTACAAAAAATGACTAGCATGTTATGTCAACCCGGTCACTGGAAGATGGCTCTGAATCAAGTCAAAGTAAGATTAACCTCCACCTCAAAGTGCTTCCGCTGCAAATCTGCTTAGACAATTCCCAGACTTGGATATTAGTCTTGACTTTTTTCACCCTTTTAGGCTTCAAGCAAATTACTTCCAAGAAAACTCTTGAGAGTTTTATTCCCTGTAATAAAGTCTGCAGCACCTTCTAAAATTGAAATTACCACCCTCTTACCAGCAAACTCAGAGTAGAAGAAACAGCAAACAAATTGAATCAACCCCAGTTGATGAGTGGGATAAATAAACATACAAATGAAACAGAAGGCATCACAGGACTAACCCAACAAATTGAGAATCACTTAATTCCACCTATGGAATAGAAAAGACATGAAGAGAGACATCTCAAAGAAGATACACAGAATGTGCTTGCAGACCTGGTATTAATACAGACTGCAAAGACTGGTTATGCTCATCAATTCCATCTTGGGTCTTAAATACATAAAGTTTCATCCTCCTTGACACGATATTATCAAAATATTGTCTTTACATGTTTCACTGCAAGTATTTTCTGAAGTGGAAAATTCCGTTTTTATGAAGTTCAGCAGCACATACTTTTTTGCCCAGCAATGTATCTTGAAATATCTTAAAAATGTGAGAACAGCTTTCTTAAGCTCTGTATTGAGTATCAAGTTCTATATCAAAAATATATTCCTTATCTTTCCCTCAAACAGGTTTACAACACATGAAAAGAAACATAATAAATATTAGTAAGTCCCAAATAAATAAAATACTGTTTTCACACCAGGCATACCATCAGAACCATTAAAAAGAAAAGAAAAACAAAACTAAAATAAAAGCTATTTAGCTCTGACAGAGACTGATTTATATCATTATCCCACAGAAACAAAAGGTGTAAAAGGACATACTACATTTTAGCAAGTTTTCAAATAACTTTTCTTCTTTTTCCAACTGTAAATCTTAAAAAAAAAAGAATTGGCTATTTAAGATGAAAATGAACAAAATGTACTATTGTGTAATGAGTCTGGAACATGTTCTCCAGATGTTACTGTTCAAAGACATTTATACAAATCAGAACAAATCCAGGCCTTGCCAAACTGTTCTGGAAGAACCAGGCAAGCAAGTTGCAGAATTCTCCACTTAAATCCATCCACAAAGAAATTACAATAACCAAACCCCAGGCTATTTAGGTTTTACTCAATCTACACACAAGCAGTCATCCTGAACTCTGAATAAAATGTTCCACCCATAGCTTATGTCCACGATGTCAAAAATTCTGAACTCCTTGCTTCTACCACATACAGTGTTTTAGGAAGGACCAGGACCTATGTCAAAGCACCATGTTTTTTCAGCAAGCTTGCAGTCTGCTTCTGAAGCATTGAGATAACATTTTTCCATCTGCTTATACAGTAAAGCCCTAACACTTATGCTACTTTAGGCTGAGTTTTTCCTCCTCCTTATAATAGCATATGGTTATGTTCTAAAAGAATGTAAAAGACACCATGATTATTGATTAAAAATTCCACATAAAAACCTCAGAGTGTCTTCCCACCTGCTGAATTAAAACTCTACTACTAGTAGCTTCTGGGAGGCAGAACACACTGCCTTAATATACTGCATTAAAACCCATCCAAATTGTGTTCTTGTACTTCTTACCTTTGCACTATAACATTTGGGACCAGAAGAACAACCAGAACAACCCAGAATGTCCATTGACAAATCTCTGCTCCCTTATCAGTAACATTAGGTGCAGTCTACACAATAAAAAATGTCCTGAAATCACTAACAAAAATATCTACAATGTAAACATTTTAAAGTATTTTATGTATTTTATGTATTTTATGTATTTTGGAGACAGGATTATTTTAAAAACAACCCTATACTATATCTATTTCTGTTAGTTCAGCTTCAAAAGGTTCTCCCATCATTTTATGCTACTGAAAGCCATTGGGACATTAAGCAGTTTTTGCAAGCACAGCCAAACTTCAGCCAAAAACCTTCACCAAATACTGTAACATAGGGACAACTCTATCTTCTCACCTGGGCTTTCCCCCATAAGCTTTTTACTTAAAACACAGAACTTGCTTTCAGGAGTTTTCTACAGCTAAAGTTCATAGAATAATATTGTGCTCAAGTAAATACTTATCTTCAAAGAATGACTACCATTTTTTTAGAAAGGCTGGTCTCCCCTTGGGCATGGCTAGGTACAGCCATCTCCCGGCCAAATAAACAAAGACTCCTGAATTAGTTTACTGGACTATAAATAAAGGATTCATTTACTGAGAATGAAGTGTTCCCTGAAAACTCACATAGGTGTTTACACCTTAGACACAAGGTCTACAGAATAACAACCAGGGATTACAGTGGATCAGGTGTTGTAAATAAACATTATTGCTGCAAGACAAGCTAGCATTATCACGAGATGTAACAACAGAGAGCTGTAAGCAACCAGGTTTTACTCAGTAAAACACAAGAGTAAAGTATTCAGTTTTGAAAGCCCAATATCCTCCAGCTGCAGCAACCAGAGTTCAGAGAAAACTGATCAATAAAGAAAAGCTTCAAACCATAATAATAACCCTGCACTGGGATCATGTGTGTAGGAAAGCCAGAGAAACTCCACCACTGAAGGCTAAAAACAGCCTTTGCCAGCTGATCTGTCCCAAAACATTCCCTGTGCTTCAGAGAGAAAATTTTGTAAGGCAGATAGAAAGGAAAGGAAAACAAATATGGAAGTGATAAATAAAATCATTTTTAAAGCATCCAGCTGATGGCTAATGTGGCTAAGTCACCCTGACATAAGGAACATAAGGATACTATTTTCTTGCTACAACTGTGGTTTCATACATAGTTCAGTCACTTGCTTTTTGATGTGTTTGAAATTTTCCACAGGGGAAATTTCTGATTCAACTCCCCCTATTCTCACAGGATTCAACACAAGTGTTTCCTCTTCTGATGTTCCTTTTCGTCCTGTGATTTACCAACTTGCAAGAAAATATCCTGAACTGACCGAACAGACAGAAATTACTGTTTACAATCTGCTCCCCATCTATTTCACACTTTTTTTTTAAACCTGGTTTGGAAGAAAATAATCCTACCAACTATATTTACACTTCTAGCTGCATCAAAATAATAATTAGGCACAGGAAGGATTATATATAAAACAATCCTATATGCTTGAAAATATTAGGGGAAAACAAAAATTAAATTTCAAGTTACTTGTGCCCACCCCTTCCACTCCACATGACAAAACTGAAAAACCAGTAAGGAGAAAAAAAAATGAAGCTGCTCATTACACATTTATTACTGTCTGCATGAATTAATGTCTCTAGCCACGTGAGTAACTCAGAATTACCTAAAAGGAAATGATTTGAGATTGATTTTGTTTTAGTCTACGTAGGTATAGGAGTGACACAAAGTTGTTCTTACTGAGTTTCATTTTATCAAGTGTCCACCCACAAAAAAAGCAATTAGTGGCTGCACAGCAGCAGATTAGAAAAACTTGGGGACTAAATCAGGCCACAAACTGAAAGTCAACACTGCATTACTAATAAAGGCAGCAAATACCACTCTAGAACATTTTAGCAATATTACATAGAAACCTTGGGAAAAGCACTTTGTTCTAATTGACTGTGTTTGAGGGTACCATAAGCTGCTGTGGGCAGTGTATCTCTGTGTGCACCGACAAACAAAAGGAGGGGAACAGCAATAACAGAGACCAAATAGAACAGATAAAAAATAAAAAGCCATGAGTCAAAAACCCTCCAACCAGTGATGGGACATAAATCCAGAAAGGAAGAAACCTATCTTCTTCTTGTTCACTCTGCTATCACACAGAGGATCCCAAACAGTGACAAATTAATCACATCAGCAAAAGACAAATTCATTCCAAAACATTTCAAAAGAACTGCTGACAAAACCATTTCTGCTGTATCTCCGCAAAGATCAGCTTTGGCATCTCAGTCAACTCTTTGTGGACTAAGTTCAGAACTCCTGAGGGACAGCACTAAGCCAAGTCTCTTATACCCTGGGCAAGCACTTGCTTCTGGTAGGAGACACCAGAGTGATATGCTCCAGGAACTGGGAGAATCTTTGAAATAAAAACTCCCATTCAAAGTAGTTACATTCTACCTGCATTTGCAAATAGTTGCAAAGGAATTAAAATGTCATTATTCAGGAATTCCCTACTGAAAATAAAAGACTCACTTACACTACTCTTTCAGTCAAAAATAATTTTCAATAGCTCAAAAACTTAGAAAACAATCTGTTCAGGCCTGCAAATACTGGGAATCAAACTTACAGTTGCCTAGACTCCCTTGATGGCAAATAGAAGGATATTCCACAACAAGGAACTGCAGGCTGCTGTGTAATAGGGAATCGAGCAGAACCTCAAAAAGTTTGCAAATTTCATCTGTAAAAGCGAACATATAAACCCAAAAAAAAGTCACTCTTTACCCAAGCAATGCTATGGGGAAAGACCTGCCAAGCTCACCTTTTTTTTGCTGGACACTTTGAGTTCTGAGCAAGGATTGATCCCATTCCACATTCTCAAAACGTCGAGCTCCTGATCCTTACCCTTGCGAAGGACAATCTCTTGACACGGCAGCAAGCACACATTAGAGCCTCCCTTCAAGTGCAGGCCAGAATGGTGTGAAAGACAAATCACCACAGAGGCACTCACAGAAAAGGAAGCCCTCAAGTATTTGGAGGACGGCAGAAAGACTATTCAAGGAAAAGTATTATATATATATATATATACGCCTCACTTCCCCTGTTTATGTAATTTCCATTTCTTGGCCACAGTGGGATAGATAGGTCTTGTTTTTTTTTTTTTGAGTTACACAAAAAAACCTGTCCTAGCATTTTTCTGAGTGACATTCCTTGTCAATCACTATTTCTGCTATTCTTGTTTCTCAGTCTTCACTTCCGTCCACTTTCTCCATTTTTGCCTTATTTTTACCTCTGTTTTTTCCTCCCATTTCTTTACCTCCTATCATCTAATTCCTACCTCTGATCTCCTCTATATTTCTGTCACGTGGATGATACTGATCTTTACACGTTGCAACTTTATTTCACACTTCAGGCAGAGCAATGGGATATGTATTCCCACTCCAAGATCATTGTTTCAAATCCATTTGCAGACTCAAACACAAATAGATAGCAAGGACTGAAATAATAATGTACTTCCCTTTAAAAAAAATTTAAAAAATTAAATGCTTGCAAACATTACCTAGGCTGTAAAAATACATAAAAAAGAGGCAGTTTGCATCACACTGCTCTAAAGACAGGAAACACCTCCAGAGAGCAGGACTATGGAGCAGCAGGCATGCCTTACTTCAAGAAACATACTCTAGAGGTTAGAGGATATAACTTCTGCAAAAAGGTGACAACCAAGAACCTGTCAGAGGGTGATGGGGAAGGAGATAAGAAATAAAACGTGAATATGCCTTCCAGTGTAGCAGACCAGAGGGAGGGGACAAAGGAAAAAAATTGTGCAACACTTACTTCCCTTATCAGAAAGGAGCACTCTGCATAAATATTCCAGAAAGTCTACTCATTTTCAGAATGGAGGATTATACAGAGACAGATTTTTAAGCATTCAATTCAATGCCAGAAAACCGGAATCACTATTTCAGATCCTGATATAAAATGTATAGGAACAAACACACTACCTTTAGTCATACTATCATGGAAATGAAACTTCCACACACTGACTTAGTTACATACGATTTCTTAACTAAATATTTTTAAACAAAACTCCTGGTAGCATGTTAAAAATTCATCTGATCAAAAGGTTGGATTTATTTCCTTAAAAAGTCAATGAGCTTTCCTTCACTTATTAGTACAGGCCTCTGGCTGTGCTTATACAACATAACACTGCACTGGAAAATAAAAAAAAAAGAGGCAGCTTTTATATTTAATGACAAATTTATTCTAAAAGCAAATTTCTTCTCTGTCTCTCCCGAGAGACTTCAGTAACATTCTGGACAGCAACCAACATCTCTATAACACTGCTACTGAGTATTAATATATTAAATTGTTCCCACTATAATATCAGATGATATTTATACCTTGACCTCTATAAAAGTGCTTACAAAGGAACTACCATCATTTGTATCAAAATAACAACTTACAGGCATAGACTGCCACCTAGCGATTTTAATTATCTACAAGGAAAAAGAAACGAAACAAATGAAAAAAAAATCAGCCTCCCTCTTCCAGGACAGGAGAAAAAAAAAACCCATTCATTCCTTCATATTTTATATCAACATATACAAACAACCTCATATTATATTACTTGTATCACTCATTATTAATTTGATGGTAAATTCAGGAGGGGGATGGGGAAAGAGTCAGTGAGTGTATGTAATCTTCCTCACAAAATTCATCAGGTTGGTTGGATGTCACTTCCATCTGGAATTTCTCCTTCTTTTACAAGGAATCTATCCTTTTCATAAAACAAGTATTCCATCTAGAACTTATTTAATGTCTGAGACTACACTGATAGGCAGACACATCCCTCAAAACGTTGTATTCTTTCAATTTTTGCACTTTCAGTCTTTTCTGTTCCTCCTCAGCATTGTAACTACATTTTCAGTACATCCTCCAGTTCATTTTGGCATTCCCTCTTCAGTCACTGCTTGTTTCCTACTGAATTTCACTACCAGTGAAGAAAGAAGATGAGTTACACATGTCCTCTTTCCTGCCTTACAAAGCTGAATTACCATTCTGTAAATGAGTCCTGAATCCAGGACCTTATCTTCAGACTTTCTTTCTGTTCAAACTTTATTTCAGCTACTGTCTTCATTTTCCTATGGGCACCTCAGCAGCATCATAAAGAACTTTTATTTTTCCTGTGTATTGGGTTTGCATGGCCAGGTTTTGATAGAAGGGGAAGGAGCTACAGGGGTGGCTTCCGTGAGAAGCTGCCGGAAATTTCCCCTATGTCCAAGAGGGTCAATCTCAGTCGGCTCCAGGACAGACCCACCTCTGGCCAAGGGCTATCTAGGAAGGAAACAAAAGAAGTTATGGCACAGATATGATTGTGCTCAGACAAGAGCAGAGTGAAAATATGTGAGAGGAACAGCCCTGCAGGCCTCAAGACCAGTGAAGCAGCTGTGGGAGGAGGTCAAAGCAGAGATTCCCCTGCAGCCCGTGGTGGGAGAAGAGATTCCCCTGCAGCCCTCTGGAGGAACCCACATCAGAGCAGGTGGACATCCAAAAAAATAGGTTGCAACCCCGTGGGAAGCCTGCACTGGAGCAGGCTCCTGGCACAACCTGTGGCCCTGTGGAGAGAGGAGCCCATACTGGAGTGGCTTTGCTGGCAGGGTTTGTGACCCTGTGTGGGACCATGCTGGAGCAGCCTGCTCCTGAAGGACTGCACCTTGGGGAAAGGACCCACGCTGGAGCAGTTCATGAAGAACTGCAGCCCCAGGGAAAGAGCCAAGCTAGAGAAGTTTGTGGAGAACTGTCTCCCGTGGGAGGGACTCCACGTTGGAGCAGGGAAAGCACTTGTCTCCCTGAGGAAGAAGCAGTGGCAGAGACAAGTGATGAACTGACCATAACCCCAATTCTCTGTCTCCCTGTGCCACTAAGGTGGAGGAGGAGGTCGAGAATCAGGAGTGACGTTAAGCCCAGAAAGGAGGGAGTGATAGAGGGAACATGTTTTTAAGATTTGTTTTACTTCTAATTATTCTACTCTGATTTTGATTGGTAAAAAATTCAACTGATTTCTGTAAGTCAAGTCTGTTTTGGCCATGGCAGTAATCAGTTGGTGACCTTTCCATATCCTTATATCAACTCATGAGCCTTTTGTTATATTTTCTCTCCCATGTCCAGTTGAGGAGGGGAGTGATAGAGCAGCTTTGGTGGGTACTGGCTTCCAGCCAGGGTCAAACTCCCACATCAAGTCCTGCCTTCTCCACCTCCTTCTCCCTCAATCACTATCAACATCTTCAGTTCACTTTTCACCTAGACCAAACACCAGAATCTGGTGTTAATAAATAAACTAATTTTTATTAGTGTAGGAAAACAGCAAAAAGCTTTTCAAATTTTTCCATCTCTTCTGGCTGACACACTTTTCCTCTAGCAAGTGCGATCTTTGCAATAGTCTGAATGAATGTGAAGAGACAGCTTCCACCTTGTTAATTTGATTTTACCTGCACTTCACAAACTTACCCATTTTACTTTACAATCACATGACACAAAAGCACTTCTTAGTTTTTCCTCATAAAATCTATCCTCTTATTCACCCTGAAGAGGTCAGTACCCTTCTTGAGCAAATGGCAATACCAGTTTCACTAGTCCTTGTTCAATGGTCATATGAGTCCTTCCCCAATTCTCATGTTCCCTCTCATGCTTTAAAGGAGTTCTTTCCAAACATTCCCAAAGTCACATCATAGATCCCTCAAAAATCTCATTTAAAATCTTTGTCATTATACCCATGAAATAAACCTGATTCTAGCTAGGCTGCTGGTGTGCTGTGACTGCTGGTTATCACCCTGATGAACACAGTGTAAACAGTCCTTTGCCCTCCCTCAACAGACCCCCTGTGCTCTCTCAGGGCAGTCAGGGCTGTCACAGAGTCTTTGAACAGCACTGGCACTTTGGAATACACTACCAATAAAATGCTACTACAAAGATTAAATCATCTCTTTCCTACATTCCAATATTATATGACTGTCTTACATCAAAAACCCCACCAAATGACCCTCAAAGCACCACCCTAACAATATGAAGTTCGTCCCTTCTGTCTTTTAAACTGGAGATGTTCACTAAATCCCAAGAAGGTTGCTTATGCAACCATCTGTTCCTGCTGCTTATTTCCCAAACAATGTCTTCCGTTGCCTGTGTTTCCAGCAACTGGTTGCTGTCTCAGAGGCCTGGTTTTCTTATGGAGTCTAGCACATAGAGTCAACATATCACACCAGTTACAGAACTGTAACTCAGTCTCAACAAGCAGCACTAAAGATCATTGCTAACGGAAGTTCTATCCAAATTATTTGAACATTAACATGTAAACTAGAGAGCAAGAGAACATGCACATAACAATTGATGCAGAGAAGCAAGGCAACAAAAAATGGTTGTGTTTCTGAAACTTCTTGTAAGTATAGTCTTTGTCCTCCCCCTTTTTTGGTTTGCTCAAAAAAAAGTGGATTTTTTTCTCCAAGATGGCTGTAACACATCTTTATTATCATTAAACAGATCTAATCACTTGCAGCAAAAGGTCCCAGTCATCTCTGTGCCTTGAAGAAAGTAAGCTGCTGAAACCTAATATTTTATAACCTCCTCTTTAATATCCCAGTGGGGGAGTAGCAATTGCCAAATTAAAAGCTGTATCATGTTACTGTATCCACAACCAGCTTCCAAGACCTGTAAAATGCTATGCACTAAGCAGCCTGCCATACATGAAACATTGATTTTAGGGTTTTTCAGCATTCCAGTAACAGCACTTCTCACAGCAAAATGGGTTAAAAAAAGAGCAGAGATGTTAATATGAAACTGATGTCAGATTTATAAATTAACTCACCATATTTGTCTCGCAAGCCAACTGTACATCTGAAGACTCCACCAAAGGCCACGTCTTCACCAAATACAACTGAAAAAAAGAACAGTAGGGGAGGCTAATATTACTCCAACACATCTTACGTATAAATGATCATGTTTCAAAGGCTTTTATCTGAGACACTAACAAAAGTAACACCTAACATTTCATGTCACTTCAAGATTTATTTAGATCTAAGCATTCCTTATGCACAGCCTGACTATAACAAATGAAGAACCAAGGTTAATGAAGAATCAGAACACCAACATAGCTGTGTCAAAACAGAATTCATGAAACTGATTCTGTTAAGCTTTCATTAAACTAATTATTTTTCTGAAATATCCTACAACAACACAGTGTCTAAAACTACATGAGTAAAACTCCAAAAAGGAATCACATTCAGTCACTAAAGAGTCATTGAAATTAAGCCTTCTGCTTCAACTGGTAACCATTTGCATTCCTCATCCAAAGATTTCAGTAATATAGTGTTTTGAAAATCTTCAAATTGAAGTTTTTTTTCAAAATACCAATCCAATATGAAATTTCAAACCTTCTCCAAACATACTTGCCAGATCCCTGAAGAGTGACTTCTAAGAAACTCCTCTACAGAAAAGATGACTATTAAACAACTAGGACAGTTCTCAGTATTTAACAGAACTATTCTTGTGGTCAATAAAATTTTATCACTAAAATTATTTGCCTTTAAAACTTAGCTTCATATCAACTAATCTGTTTGGGTTTTTTTCTTTGAATTTATGGAATGGTTATGTCTAATTTTTCTTAAAACAGTTTTATTATTTATTTCACAGAAACAAGTATTGCCTGTTTCAATTTTTTAACCACGTAAGATGTGCAGCAGTATCACCAATAGCTGCTTGCATGAACTAAGGTCAGTTCTGATTATTCTTTAATTCCTCAAAATTCTCCATATTCTAAAGGACACAAAATAATAAGTGAACCTCCTTGCCTTTCAAATACTATTCTTAATTAAATAAAATAAATTTCTGATTGGAATCACTAAAAGGGATTAACATACTTGTGCTAATCACATCAATGACACCACTTAAAGAAAAATAACTTCTACAATGATATAAAATGAATGCATTCATGGGGTGTATGATTGAACTACGTCCCTAGATCACTTCTCTAATTAATTTTTAACAATAATTTATGAGGGATTTTATGTACTAAAACCTTTCTGTTACCATATGGCTCCTTACTTTTGAGCCAGCTGGCATCTACAAAAAATATTCCCATTTAATGCTGGTATCCACAAACTTGAATGGATTTACTAATTCTGTTTAACCACTGAAATATATTTTCCTGGAGAGATTCTAATTCTCATCAATCCAAGTATGAGGATTTCCACACTTAAACAATTGCTCAATTCCCATACAACAAAAAACATATGAAGAACATTTTCTATTGCAAAAAGTCCTAATTAATTCAGTAAGTGCAGCGATTCTGAGAACTCACGTCTGGACTGTGGAACTCCAACATGGTCTTGCAAAGGGCTTTACAAAGACTCAGCTTTGCAAAGCTGACGAGCAAGACTGGAACCTTAGAGCAACTGGTTCTCTAAAGGCTGAAGTCTATATATGAGCCTAGGTTCCTGCTAGACTAACATTCTACTTGCTTTTATATGGGTGATTCTACAGTGTCACTTTACAGTGATTTATGGAATCTCCCCTGATGAGGGAGATTTATAGAGTCCCGGCTGGAAGGTTGAAAAGATGAGAGGAGTCTTCAGATTCTTTGCTTCTAGATAGTTGTTTTATTAAGTCTTATCAGAGGAACAGAGTGCTAGACACAGCACCCTGTAAAGAATACAGAAAAAAGCCCCGTTATCAAGATTACACAGCCCTTTTAAAGGTAAATCACCAATGAAAGCTTAAAACGAAAGGTATTTTTACTTTTCTACCAGTGTTCAATAAATCACCCTCTTGCGTGTACAAGAACTGCGGAATTTTTCATCCAATCACCCTAAATTACTTTTACTGCAAAATATGGAGTAGTAGAAGAAGAAGGACCGGAGAACAACAACAATCCTCCATTTTGAAGTTTTTAGCTTTTATCTATTTACGACATTAACAAACCCAAAACCTCTAAATTTTTCACCCTGTGACAATTTTATAAACTACTCTATCATATAGTTTACACCAGTGTTGATTCTAATTCTTCCCAGAGGGTAGGTAATTTTCTCCATGGACAAAGGTCAAAACCAGTGCTGTTCAGGGGGGTAGAACCCCTCAAAACAGGCAGAGAAATATTCTCTGCACTTTGGGTTCCCACACTACAGAAATGGTACTAAAGCCTGCTCTTGGCCCTAATTGACCTTCAGTTGCCCAAGTTTAATCTAACCAAGGTGCATATAGCACAGCTGTAGATTGAGAGGGAATGTACACAGGCACAGTACTGGACAGACAACATGGAATTTGTCCCAACAGATTAGACAATTAGTCAGACTTTAGGTTGAGCAGTGGTTCAAGCACTGCCAAAAAGGGTTACTAACATACTAAAAAGCAAACCCAAAATTGCACAACATGAGGCAGCCTTTGCAGCTGTGTTCTGAAGCGTCTCCTTCAGATATCTGGCCATCATCATGCCTTTGTTAGGACAATGGAAGTAAAAGACCTCCCGTTATGTATAAGAATTAAAAGTGGAGTAAATAGTTTTGTGCAAGAGTTTAGGATAAACCTTTTAAATCCCACTATAATGAAGCAGCATGTTCCAAGTTTTGGGTTATCTAGACCACAAAAGCCTAGCAAATCTTACACTGCCTATGCACAACAATGAACAGAAATCAGTAAAGCTATAAATTAATTTTGGAAGGCAGGGAAGAAAGCAGAATGTACAGAGTAAGGAATATATGGTCTCTAAAAAAATACCAGTTTTAGGGAACAGAAAGTTTAAGAAATTTACAAGTAATGTTTACATTTTTAAAACTCCTACTGGTGGTGCTCAAGCTGCCCTCAAGTACAGTTCTCATCAGTAATACTATAAGCATGTTAAATAATGTATCTTCTGTCCTCACTTTCAAATGAAATACACAGAGCTAATACAGAAGATACAACGGCATCTTAGACCATACAATCCATTAGTAATCTGTTAATGCAGATTTTTAAGATTTGAGATCAAAGTGTAGAAATAACTTATTAGAAAACTTTAAAGGCCATGAGAAATACATTAAATATTGTACACAGACAGGTAAACCAAAATACAGTTTATACAAAGCAAAACACACTAACAAGTATAAGGTACCTGCGGTTGGATCTTTGGCTAAAGCATTGTCCAAGGCACTTGTTATGGATTGGAAGAGATTCATCTTCTGAGTTTGCCCTGTGTGAAGGTGATCATCAGCAATTTAATTTGGTTCAAAACACAAAGCACATTAGAAAACACTGGTGCAAATACGTCTAAAAACTTAACCATCAAAACCAAGATCCCTGTTAGGAATACCCAGGATTCATTTGCTGAATAAACTTAAATTATGGGATAGATGGGATTGAGCATTGTACACTTTGCCTTCCCAAGGACTATAATTCTACTACCCTGAATCCAGTCTTTTTTTCAAAAAACTATGCTCCTGCCTAGAGCAAATGCAGCTTTGCAATGTTCAGTCAACCACTGGGAACAATTACTTCCTTTCCAAAGGAAGAAATTAACATATTACTAGTTTGAGGACTGGGATCCCCCCTGCTAAAATTCACCAGATCTCACGATGCTTATTTTACCATTCTTTAATCACAATTTTTAAAGCTCCAGCCTTTCCCATTTACAGACACCTATTGTTCTCAGAAGTTTTCTAGACCATTGGCATGCTCTCTGCACTGCCGTTAGTAAGCATCTGAAGCATCAAATCCATACCTCAAAGAAAGGAACTTGGTGCTGAAGTAAAGCAAGCTGTCCTAAAATTTTAATTCAAAACAAGAAAGGCTAGCAGAGTGCCCTCCTTCATCCCAGCATCACAGGGAAAAACAAGGAGGCCTGAAAGCAAAGATGGACCAAAACAGCCTGGTCCTCACTACTGTGATCAATTCAGATTCTCCAAACAAATAAAATAATTCTTAAAACAAACCAAGTAAATAAGAAATTGTTTGGCTGACATTTGGTAGCTCTTTAACTGGCAAAATCTCTAAGTCATGACTAGAAGCCACAGTCCAGGAGAACACCACCTACCAACACATACAGTGTGTAAAATTAAATAAATAAATAAGACGGTTATGTGAAGATCCCACACAAACATAACAGGTGCTAGAATTCAGGAAGGAGAACTACCTTCTTTTTCCAGTAGTTACAGTACCTCTCAACAAACGTTCAGCTTCCCTTTCTTCTAAATCGTTAATTAATGTTAGTATGTTTTGTTAAAGACTTGTGTCACGCCACACCTGAGTAGCTGAGTAGCTGCATTCCTAGACATTCCTGTGCTTAGTAACTTCACTTGTTATACTTTACATGGCCCTTTAAGGAGAGGAAAACGTTAAAAAAAAGTGTTATGGGAACTGTTCAAGTTATACAAAATCCCTACTGAACAAAATTTACAAATTCAAGAGAAGGAAAGCTGGGGAACAGCAGCTGTTTCTCTCTTTCCCAAGTCATCCACGTTAGTACTTAGGTTATCTTTTCTACAAGACACCATCCTTCCAGTATTTAATATAAATAAATGGCTATTACCTAAGCTACTGTGAGAAACTCCTCACCATGATCGTTCTAACCTGCTTCTCTTGCTTATAAAACAGGCCTTTGTATCAGCCCACACAGGAAAGGGGGAACCAATCGTGCCTTTCAGATTTGAATTGTGAAGTTGGAAAAGCATTATCTCAACAATATCAGGATCAGTATAGACATAATTTTCACTTCCACTACTTTTCACAGAATTTCAAAGTGTATTTTAACTCACAGGGAATTAGTTTTCTATTAATAAATGGCAATAACTGGCATGCCACACCAGAGCTTCTTCACATGACCTCAAGCAGGGACTTGCCATACATGAGCTTCACCGGTGGCACCTCGGATGCCTGCATATCTTTATCACTTCCAGAGAAAACTCTGTTTCTGTTGGTCATGATCAAGATGCAACACCAAGGTATCCACCTAAGTAACAAGTTTTCTAGAGGATAGTGAGGTTCATGTGATAGAAACAGCTGCTCTGCAGCTGGAGGCTTCTTCCAGGTGAACTCGGCACCGGCCATTTGCAGGGATGCATCTCAGAAATAAAAGTCAAACGCCATGCGCTGTTCATTTCTAAGTTATCTGTGTTTACTCTCAACCATGTGACCACGAGGATGACCTCGAACCTTTCAGCAGACAGCAGTCTTTATTCATCATAGATTTATTATCACACTCATGACCTAAGCATGCAGTACAAAAACCGGGGTAGATGTCAAGTCAGTAAGTTACTGCTAGAAGCTTTTGGAACAGGACAGGGGCCGAGGACGGCCTTGCAGGTCTGAGCACACGATGGGCCCATCTACCGCAGCTCTGGCTCTGACAGCCCAAAACACTTCACCACCCCCCGGGCCGAGGGGCCCTGCGGCACCCCCGGCTCTGCCAGCGGCCCACAGGGGCCTTCCCACCCACAGCCCCGGATTTCTGCGGGACACCCGCGGGTGGAAGCGCCGAGGACACAGCGGGGTCACGCGGCCGTGCGGATGCCTCCGCCGCCCGGGGCCCGACTCGCAGCGCCCCACCGGGCCCTCGGCGGGTTCTGCCTGCCTGCCTCCCTCGCTCTCATCCCAGACGGGATTGTTGGCGGCCTCCCCAAAGAATGCGGGGGTGACAGGGCGGACCCGGCAGCAGAGCGAGGTTGAGGCCGGCCCGCGGGGTGGACCCCGGCCCAGCCGCGCTCTCACCGTACTCGCTGGGCGCCGGGTCCGGCTGGAAAGCGAAGTGCGCGGCGGCCCGGCGGGGCGCGCCCGGCAGCGGGGNAGAGAAGGGAGTCCTGCTGCGCGCGCGCGCGGGAGGCGGGGCCTGAGGCGGCGCGCGCGGCACGCGGCGGCCGTGAGGGCGGGAGCGCTCATAGGGAGTACAGTCATAGGGACAGCCACAGCCGCAGGTGTAGTCGTAGGTACGGCCACAAGCCACGGCCACAGCCACAGGCACAGCCGTGGCCGCCGCAGTCATAGGCACGGCCAGAGGGGGCCTCGCCGCCCTGCCGGCGCTGTCACAGTCTCAGCTGAAACCAAAGGCTGCGCCTCTCCCCTTAAACTCTTCTCTTTCCTTCCAGTGCTACGATTTGTCGACAAATCGTAGGCTGGTTTGGGTTGGAAGGGACCTTAAAGATGATCTAGTTTCAACAAGCTTTCCAGGGGCAGGGTCACCTTTCACTAGGCAAGGTTGCTCAGAGCCCCATCCAACCTGTCCTCAAACACTCCTACGGATGGGACATCCACAGCTTCTCTGGGCCGCTTGTTCCAGTGCTTCCCCATTCTTGCAGTAAAGAATTTTTTTCCTAATATCCAATCTAAACCTATATTCTTCCAGTTTGAATCCATTCCCCCTTATCCTGTCACTACATGCCGTTGTAAATCTCTCCATCTTTCTTCTAGGCTCCCTTCACCAATATCTGAAATCCTCAAATTCTACCCAAGCAGGTGCCCCAGAAGGGTAAAAAGAATTAATAGATCTGCAGATATTACACTCTGTCTCTCAAAACCCCTCTCAACTGCCCATCCAACCTGGCTCTCAGTCTGTCTTATTTACAATTAATTTTTTCCAAGTTCTTTTCTTCCAAACACTCTTGCTCATACCATCATTACATTATTTTATTGAAATTCTGATCTTTCATATGCACATATTTTCTTTGTCAGGTTTTATAAAAACATACTTTCTAATGTTCTCCTTACCAAAGTGACCACCTCACATTCCTTCCATCATCCAGGTGAATCTTCTCGGTTTACTTCTGCAGCCTCCATCTCTTCCTCTGCACAGCCATCCTTGCTGCCTTTTAATTGTCTCCACATCAATCCTTTCCCTTTTGTCCATGCTTCGCATCTTGTCCATGTGCATACCTCTTCATCAACCCCTTTCATGCAGCCTCCAACGTGTGACAAGCTTTGAGTTGTTCTTCTCTGTCTGTTTTCATATTATCTGTAAGAGCAACCATACTGGTTAGCATTTTTACTTTGCTCCAAGAACTCTGACTCAAAACCATGCCTCAAAGGAAAAGGCTAGAAACTGGAATGATGTATATATGGCATCACCTCTTCCAAATGAGAGGGCTCATATGTAACCCTGTGTGAACAAGGCCTAGTTTAAATACTGGAATATGAGATTTCATATCTAACATAAAGTATGTATGACTGTTATGATTAGATATTCTTTTTTTTCTATCTGAATTCCAAGCCATTACTGAAAATCCCTGTAATGACCACAGTTCAATTTCAGTGAAGACTATTGTTTCATTACGTATTTTGTGAAAAAATATTTTTTCATGTTGATTTAGGATTTCTTAATCATTAGGATTTGTGCAAAATAAAAGGCTGAATCCTGCTGCTAGCTAGGGAGACCATCCACTTGCTCTTTAATGTGCCCTTTATCCTTAGAGACTGCTGACAATGCACTCAGATTTTGAGTGATTGATCATGGCATCAAACAAGTTTGAACATATTCCAGTATATCCCAGGGAAGCAAGCCACTATTTAAGTTTCTAAAGTGGTAAGAATTTTAATAAACAATAGAAAATCCATCTTTGCAATGAACGAGGAATATAAATTTCAAATATTGAGGTTGCTTCCAGCTTCACCTGAAAGCTACACATAGACGTTTGAAAAAGTTTAGTTCCTGGAAAACATCATAACCATCAAGTGATATATTCATGTCATATGTATTGCTAATAGTGGAAGACATTACAAATATCCAAGTTTAGAATGCAAATAATTGTGTTTCTTTCAGAAAGCAATGTATCTGAGTAGGAGGAATTTAGCTGTATTTCACATTGTTGTGGCAAGATCTACAAAACTTAAAAGTGGAGAGCAATAGAATAGAAAGGAATTCTTTTATATGTGAGTATGTCATCTATTACTAATATTTCAGTTGTTGGATCTGTGAATTGCTAAACTCATATTATAAACTGTAAGATATATTCTCTTTATGTACAGTTAGTGTATGCCATGCTGTTATTTGTAAAATGTGGTGATGACCTTGTAGAAGAGGCTTCAATTTTCAGCACAAGCAGATAAAGATACTCCTTCCTTAGTTCAGAGACTCTTGTCTCCTGCACTTGGTGATACATGGAACCTGAAAAGGAAAATAATACAGTACCTTACAGAGGAAGTTACAGAATTTATGATGGAAGGGTGGAAAGAAGAAATAACTTCAGTAAGGTGTGTTCACCTGCTAGTCAGACCTACGTGAAAGAGAAAAAAGTATCTGGAGATATACTAACAGCTGAATTATTATTGTCTTTTGAGTACAAAAGATGGTTTGTCCGCATGGCCTTGGATATTTGCACTGGTACTAAATAAAAAAAAGAAGGGGCAATCAAAGAGGTTTATCCCAATATACTTTGGCTGACCAATATTTCAGTGGAGTTGAGTCCCAGCATTCATGTCTTTCCAGCTCTGATGGGGTAATAATTACATCCATGTTGTTGCTGGCATGCATTATGATATTCCAGCAACTTTGATTACATTTTGAAGACATTTTTCTCATTTGGAAGTTGTTCAATCACTTAGGACCACTTCTGTTAAATCTGTACAGCAGGCATTAAGAGCTGAAATCAGCTGCATTTCCCATCTGTGTGTATTAGTCATTTTGCACATCCTTAGTATTGTTGACAACCATCTTAAAACTCTGGCAGGGATTACTATTATTTGTGAATAATCATGCAGAGCAATTAATGAGGATCTGATGATGATTGCAGACCCTACTGACACAGAGCAGATTATGCCCGTATTTGTGCCAGCATCAATCAGATGTAACTCCTTTGAAGTCCATGTTGTTGCCTCTGATTGACATGGATCTAATTGTGAGCAAACTGCAATATTGGATTTGGACATAAACATATGGCTCCAAGTCTACTATTCTATTTAAAAACCTTTAAAAATTTTTACATAGCTTGCAGCTCAAGCTTAAATTTATCACATTTCCCAGTAGGTGTTACTTTATTTAAATTACATTTCTGTAGATGATGAAGCATCCAGGCGATTTCTGTTGCATTCCTTCGAGCATAGTTGTTTTCTTGTCACTTCTGTCTGACGTGCTACAGTGTTGCTGTAAGTTTTCCTCCCTGTTCTGTGGTTCATGGAAGGAATTCTGTTGCATGTTTCCACCCCAACAGTTGATTAGCTGATTCACCCCCTCTTATAGGAGCTGCTAGTAAGCACTCTTGTCACGCTGATCCTGGGTTTTGGCACTACAGCTGTTTTCATGCTGTTTGCTGTCTTCTCTCTTCCTTCTACCCTAATTCTTGTCTGCTTTGTCCTTCTTTTTCTGCACTGGTACTTTGGAGCTGTTTTCTCCCATCCCTCCCCTCTCAGACAAATGGGGTTTTTTGCTGATTAGGGACAGTCATCACTTTCTTGGATATGTGAAAAGGGTAAATTGTAGCATTTGACCTGACTGGTTTTATTATCAGTCCTGTACAGATTAAATGTGGGAACAGAAAGGGTTGTCTTTACCCCTAAGAATGAGTAAGACAAACTGAACAAGACAAGCAATGGTTTTGATCAACAGGACTTAGAAGTAAATGGTTTCATCTTAGGTAGCATAAATGCCAGGGACCCTTTTGCAGTTTAGCAGAGAAATTATTATTTTACACTTTGATAAAAAGCAGGTCAGGGCAATCTGTCTGGAACCAGACAAGTTGTAGTCTGGCAGAGAGCAGGAAAAAAAAAAAGGAAAAGAAGCTTTAAAGGAGTCGTTTTGTACTCATTTGCTTGTAAGGTCAGAAATCATCCAGTTACTTGTGCCATATGACCCACCTCTGTGGTAAGACAGTGCTTCCCGCTGAGTCTAGAATAGTGACTGTGGGATTCATCCCCACCTGCGTTTTAGATTTTTGAACACTGCACACTTAAGTTGAAGACAGTTCTATTTTAAAATTACATGAGTAATTCATAACATTAAGTGAATCAAGGCTGGAAACTGCAGTGTCTATCCATAGGAACGTTATTCAGCTTTCTTTATGCAACCTTTCAGTGTTTCATAATTACAGGATGAGAATCCCACTCCTCTGTTTAATTCAATCAGTTTTAATTGCCTTGAAACCGCAGAGCATATTTAACTCTATTTTCTACTGACTCAATCTAGAAATACCTGTACAGGGAAATGATTTCTAATAGTTGACAGCTCATACTTCTAATGCCAAAAAAAGTCTTAATGAAATCCAATTTGTACAAGGAACAGGGATCACATTTTTATCCTGGGGATAGTTAAATGTAGGAACAATTTACCTGAGAGCATGCTGGATTCTCATCACTTCCACTCTTCAAATCATAACTAGATTTCTTGGTAGAAGAGGTACTGTAGCTCAAGCAAAAGTTACAATCTTGATAGCAAAACTACTGGGTGAAGTCATACTGAAATAATCTTACTACTACTTTGCAGTTCTAAAATGCCTGTTGTTGTTCAGTAATAAGTGAGAATTGCTATTTGACTGGTTAGGAGACTATGCCAAAAATCTTAATCAGATTCAGAAACAAGTGGAGTGATGGATTCCTCATGTACATTGAATGTATTTTGTATATATGTATGTGTATACATACAGCTGACGTTATAAGCAGTGTTCAAAAAACAAATATCCGGATGGCTTTAAGTAATGGTGATGTGATTAAAAGAAGTCACCTTTGGATCACATGAGTGCCCAACAGGTTTCCACAGTGTTCTGTCTGCTGCTGGCAGGTGCTGCTCTAGAGATAACCATGTACCAAGCAACATGTTCAACAGGTTTAAAGAAGTGTTTCAGATTCTGTTCACCTTGCCACAGACCTGCCTTTAGCTGCTGATCAAAGTGGGAGCTGTGATTAGTTACAAAAGTAATAAATCTCACCCCATAATGTTAATAGTAATTTCTGAAATTAAACATACAGAATTTGTACTCTACCAACCAGTGAAAATGTGAAAGTCCTACTGCTGCCATAAAATTGTAAAATATGCCATACTTTTACACGTGGAGACATCAATTTTTGTGCATCACCTGGCCATTTGTTGAACTAATATCACTAGCCAGAGAAGCAGTATTGCATAAGTCAGTGCAGTATCCAGACCCATGTTTCATTGCTGTCAAGCATGAGAAGATTGAAGAGAAGATTGAAGAGAACTGTAGTCAGGGTGTGAATAATCAAAGCTGCTCAAAAATAGATCATACTTTAGGGATATCTGTGCTACTAATTTTATAAGAGCCAAACCCCATACTCAGCAGTCAATTTGCCTAAATTTATTCCAAACTGCAAGGATTTTTTCCTTGTACATACCTCCTCCTTTTAGTTTGATCATCTGTGCAGTTATAGGATGTTCTAGGTATTTTTTTCTAGACTAGGTTTCAGGTATTGGATCACATTCAGATTCTAATGCTGCTTTCAGTGTGGCACTGGTGTCTGCACCACTGCAGTCACGCACTAGCAGCTGTCTTTAAATAAAGTAGCTGGTTGTGGTATTTATTATTACTTCTCTTTTCCTTCACCCAATCAATTTTCTTCATCCCAGCAAAAAATGTCTAGATGCATTTTTTAATTTTAATATAGAAAGAGTGTATCTTTCTATATTCTCTTTTGACTAAAGATTTTCATCACCACAGAATACCTGAAAATTCTGTTGGTCACCACTAAAAGAAGGAATGCTTAACACTCGTGCAATTTGTATGACTCTGGGAAATCTAGGATTGGTTCAGCATTTCTATGCCCCAGTCCAAAAATTCAACTAGGTTGTGGCAAAGTTGTACATTAAAGCTTTCTAATTTTTATATAAAAGATTGTTTCAAATACATATAGGAAAAAATTCTGCCGAAGTTTAATTTAGATTAACAGAACGTCTTTAAATAGGTTTTCAGTGGCACCCATTGGTAGCACAGGCATTTAATGTAGAAATACAGCTTCACTAAAACACAGGATTTAGACTAATTTAGGCAGCCTGGATCTCAGTGAAAGCCAGCAATAGTACTTCACATTTTTATCCCTAACTTTCAGCTTTCTCTGTATTTAAATAGATCTATCAAAGTATATTAGAAATAGCACAAATTGAGAATTGTCTTACTGATTTGTAATTTTTCATGTATACCATTAGGTGGCAGGGAACAATAAAGATTTACTTGATGAAATACTGTGCCATATGAATACATATGTTGAAATACAGATCTATCAGATTGTTCTCTCCACCCTTTTTGAATCAGATTTCCTACTGTGAACTGTCAAGAGCTTTGTTTAGCTAACCATTAAATGACTTACCAACAGGGCTCACTGCTTTCGTCAAAACTGCTTCAGATTTCATTTTTGTGCAATCCTTTTGTGAAATAAGAAAAAAAAAACAAGGCATATTCATCCCACTGGGAGTTCTTAAAAATTAAACATCAACACTGTTGTGTATCTATCCATTCTAACCTCTGCTTCTGATCAGGCTAAATCTGACTGTTGGAGGGAGCCCCTAGGCCAGTCTAATTCAGTAGGCAGGAAAGTTTATTATTCTTTTGAGAGCCTTAGATGTAAGGGCTATGCTTTTGTCTGGATCCAGCTATAAATAGGGACCTTTTACATAGCATAGGTACAAAAGGATTGAACTGACAAGTCTTAGACACCCAGGCTGACAGACAGATGGCTGCAAGTAAAAAGATAGGGAATTTATACTGCCAGCAACTTTTGTGTCTCTGAATCCAGCTGGCTGCTGATTTTAGAATTGCAGTGGATGTCACTGGTGAGAGAGTAGGTGGCAGGAATCACAGGGCAAGACTTGTCTGCTTGATAACTCACTCAGTGATTGATGTATGGGAAGTTAATTGCACTACTAGTGACTCTGTAGGAGATAAGGAAATCTATGCTCAGCATTTCCCAGAGATGTGGAATTAAATCCCTTGCAAGAGTAGCCCCTAAGAGATTTATTCTTGTTCCCTCAAACTTGTCAAGTGCTGTTGGTAGGAACTATGCCACAGATATTGTGCTTAACTGGAAAATCCCAAAGCAGATTTTTCCATATGTTTATGTAATAATCTAGTGCCAAAGAAGTAACAATTCCAGAAAATATTTTACAGCTGCAGTTTGCCATTCCCATTTGCTAAGCTAACACCTGAGAGGAAGAGAAGCATAAGAGAGACATTTTGTTGGTTTGTTATTGATTAGTCTGATATGCAGAGAAATTCAGCTCAATGCAGTTTTAACGTGACAGTGACAGTAAGTGAGTGAGTGACAGTAAAAAGATGGAAATTCATTATTCACAAAAAAATGTGTGGTAGCAACTCAGAGAACTCTTAATAGTGTGTCTCTTTTTTGTCAGGCAATTGCCTCTGGAAGCAAGGAGTCCTTTGTTCCTCCTGTTCAGCCCCAGCATTGCCTGAGAACACTGACAGTAACTACACAAGCTGTAACCTCACTGTTTGTGAAGTCTACGTCTGCTTGAATTAAAATTCAATATTTTTAATCTTAGTCTCTGAGTTTTAGTCACTGTGTTGTATCCACACAGTTCAGACATAGGCAATCTTGTGGGAAACTCTCTATCTGATACAGGAATCTTCAATAGTTAAAAATGCCAAACCCAATAATAATGATGGTACCACAAGATGACTTAAGCAGCAGGTTCTATTAATTTGGATTGCAGAAAATCAGATTCCTTCCAGATATAAATACTCAATGCCTGTGCACGTCACAGTCCCATGGCCACCATGGCCTAAAAGATGGGTCATAAAAGATGGGTCAGCTTCAACAGCAGGTTCTTTCCTTCACAAATAATAGCTACAGATTTCAGAAAGCTGCCAAGCAGGATTGAATCTAATTCAACATGCTATCAGCCTTAGCATCTGACAGCAGTATTGGCACTCCCAATGGATCAGTCTAGCAGTCAATCTATAGATTACCCTACCCTGTTTCTTCCTTCTAACTGTGTAGATCATGGCCCTCCCAGGAAAGATGCAACATAGCCCTGAAGATCATGGGAGAGGAGCTGCAGTGTGTTAGGAGATTGAGGTTGCACCCTGTGCCAAACCAAACAAGCTATATTTTTTCTGGTGCACTGTGAGTTGTTCAATATTCAAACATTTTTGTCTATGAGAGATTGAAGAAAAACAGGAATCCCTAAGCAAGTGTATTTCTCAGAGGGGCTTGTGTTCAGTGGAGCTGCTCAGGCTCTCCAAAGGGCAGGCTGCTGGGAGCAGGTGGGTGCCACGCAATGCAACATGCAGTGCAAACCGTGTGCACATTGCAATTTGTCCCTGGAGCCTGCAGCACACTGCGAGCCCTGGCGTGGATTGCGCAGAAATTGATCTCTGTTTGCACATCCTGATGCGGCTGCTGGGCTTTCACTAGCACAGAGCCTAACGGGACATTGGTTAATGCTGGGATTTGGTCTGGGGCAGAGGTGGTTTACTTATCTTTGTGGGGAAGGGAGGAACAATCATAACGATCAAGCTGATTGCTTATTGTGCCTTATATTTTTAAAACCACAGATAAGTAGTATGAATATTTGGATCTCCACAAAGGAAAGGTCTTTCCAGTCTGCATAATTCAAATGTGGGTTACCATATGCCTGAAGCTAGGAAACACTATATGTTATCAGCCTGTTTTCCTTATGTTGTTCTTTACAGTTTTATCAGAAATGTCAAGAGTTGCTTACTCAGCTGAGCTGAAATCCTGAATATTTCCATTTGTACCTTTGGTCCTTCCATTGTTTTACAATCAGATGTGAAAGTCTGCTCAAGAAGAGGATAAATATGTTCTGAGATGTTGTCATATTTTGATAATGTAAAGATCTAAACAAGATTCAGTCTTCCTGAATTCTCATTAGAATTTACAGTTGTTTGCAAGAGTGGGCACAACCACCTTTTTGATTTCTCCTAAGGTGTGTCCAAGAGGACAAAGTTCAGCCCCTTTGCAGGATTTTGTCATCTTCCATCTACTTTCTGAGGTGGATATGAAAAAAAAAAGAATAAACCACAAAAAACCAACTATTGGTATTGTGCATCATCTCCTTTTTATAAAAAGCATGAAACAGTTTGGTTTTGTTTTCCTTAAACTACCTAAATAATAACCTGTAGATTTGTACTTTCCAGTGCTTTCTTTTGAGGAGCCCTCAGTAAACTAAAACATATTTCAGAATGCGAAGAAGAGATAATATTTCACTGTAAAATAGTAGGAAAACCCTTGGTCTGAACTAACTCAGATTAATTAATGAAAACTGTTTCCTTTGAAAGAGGGATCTCAGGCAGGACAGTAGAAGCAAGTTAGCTGGAGAAGTCAAAATATTCTGGAGATCAGCAGAACAAAGTGTGTTTCCTAGGCATACGATGACTTTGTGAACACTCATGCTATCTAACATCTTGCTCTGTCTTCCTGATAGGCTTCTCACATCACCCAGAAATGAGATTAGTGGAAAGAAAGAAGTATGCTTCCTTAGTACACTTTCCTTAGCATGCCAAAAAGATGATGGCAAGAAGTAGGATGAGATAGAAAACAGGAGTGGTTTTGCTCGGGTCTGAAGATACTGGGATGATTTACATTGCAGTAGAAGAATGCCTAGGGTTGTTTTCCTTCAAATGTGCCAGGAGGTGGTACAAGACCTACTGGTGGTTTCATATGTATTGTCAAAGCTGCTGCCTACGACTGCACACATTCAGCTTCTTGTGAAAGACTGTTACAGGCAAGACCAAAGGAAAAATTACTCTTGCAAGCAATGCTCTGCCTGCCCAAAACAAACAACAGCAAGGGTGGCTTGTGTAGCAATTTGTAGGAGGAGATCTGAGAATTTTCATCCTTTCTTTAAGGCTGGGATCTAGGAAACTAACCTGAAGGGTAAGAGAGGAAGAAGGATGCAGTTGCAAAACAAAAACAAAGCAAAAAAAAGACTAACTGATAGAGAAGAAAAAATTGAGAAATTAAATTGCAGTAATGGGAAGGGATGTGAAAAAGCAGGCAGATGATGGAATGGCAAAAGAGAAAATTAGGGAAGCCAGTTGCAACAGAGGAGAGGGAGATATGGTTGAGATAGCTAAGAGGTGGAGTCTCAGAAGGAGCAATGAAGCCTTATGTGATACTGACACAGAACAGGAAACAAAATGACCTCCAGGTGAAGGAAAGAACAGATGGAAGCAAATATGAGATTCACCTCTGTATCAGAGAGATTCATCAAGGAGGTCAAGTGAGCATGAAGTTAGCTCATCAGTCAAAACCAAGAGAGTGAGATCAGAAGTTGCAACCTATCGGAGTAGGAGAGGCAGACGGATAGGGGACACCACTGTTGTCTAAAAACATCTTGGATATCCAGCACCTTGAGTGAGAAAAGCTGTTTGAATTGATACCAATAGTAGAAATAATGTGCATATAATAAAACGTTAGTAATCTAGAATTGGAATTAGAAAGTTCTGGAATTAGAAAGTTCCCAGCCATCAGATCAGGAGGCTCTGTCCCATTATGCACTGTCCTATTAGGAACAGGGTATGCAAACACATCCTAGATTATCTTCAGGTGGAGCTTGATAAGTTTGGGGATGCAATCATATACAGAATTGATCTCCACGATGAGTGAGACCAGATTGGATGTTGTAGGAGGACCTTCCTAGTCTCTGCCCTAATCTTATTTTCCTAATAATGATGCTGTTGACTCATATGTATTGACCAGGACAGGTGCAGACAGACACACATTTGCCTCACTCACTTTCCAAGCCAACTGGATGCCACCCACTTCTGGAATCTGTGTAGCTGGAGTGGCCCAGGGCTGTACCCAAGTTGTTGAATCTGTGCAAATACATGACTTTCAGATCTGAACTGGCTTGCTTTCGCCTAACTTGGAGTGTGGGCGAGGGAGTCCACACCTATCCATACACCCTCAGAAAGCTGTGCAGAGCTCACATGTTAGATGCCTCAGAGGAGTGTGAAAACTACGTAGATTAGGGATGCAGGGACTGTACAGGATGATGTAGCAGGGCTAAGGGGACTCAAGATCCCAGAAGAAATATAGTAGCAACATCTGCCAGTCCAGGGTGCCACAGCAGCATGGTCAGGAGCCACGTGCAAGATTGTGGTCGCTTCTGTATGAGAGTGTGGTGTTTGGTAGCAGACTGGTCTGATACACCACCATTGTGTGCCATGTCACCAGGAATGACAACTTACTCTGACATCTTTGGTTGCCCTCCCAGTTGTGCTGAGTTCCTAGACAATGCTGCACAGTGGAGACGGTGCTACTGTTCCTCCAGGTTAGAGCATCCCTTCCTTGTCTGTGATCACACTTCGTGTCTTGATCCCAGGAGCTGCATTGCTCCTCAGCAGATGTGCTGCAGTGAGCACAGCCATCTACTGCATCAAGTTATGTTCCAAGGCACCAACTGAGGTTTGTATATTTGGAAGCAAACATTTGTCTGTTATAGGTGTATGACAGATTACGTTTTATTGCTCGTAAGATCCTGGTAAGGAAAGATTATTGGACCCTTCACTGTGTGGTCATCTGCACAAACAAGACCTTTATTTTTCACTCTAGATTTCCATTTTTCCCTCTGAGTAAAAACCTATGGTTATGAGTGTGCGTGGGTCACACTGTTTCCTCTGTGACTGAAAGGGGACCATTCCCACGCTACTTGAAGCTTTGCATTCTTGGCTCCTGAGATTACCTGCAGATAGCTGTGGCCATGTCTTCCTTTGATGAAGATGTTCTTATCTTAGGTGAGATGTGGAGTGCTTCATCTTGCAACATTTCTGCTACCCCCCCAGGCAGAGAAAGAGAGAGAGAACACAGGAAGAATGACAACTTGTACTTTCAAAATCACAACTTAATAAGGACAGCAGTTGATAACAAGCCCAAGCAAAACCAAACTACTGACTCACCCTCCTCGCTCCTAGCCCACTGGGAAAGATTGAGGATTTCTGTACAAATAGTAACACTGACTTCATTGAGATCCCTTTTTTGCCATTAAAGGGATTGATGCTTTTTTAGATTATACATTTCTTATAGAAATTTATCTCCATTTTTTACCAAGTCAGGCTGCTTTTATCAGCAGACCTGTGGTAGAAAAGGGACGTATATTTCCTTGTGTGCCTCTGTTAATACGAAGTAAAGAACTGCACATTTCACACACCCGTACTCCACAACATTTCCCTGTCTGCAAATAAAATTGTCTGAGATTATAACTTACAAGTGCTTTCTAGCAAAAGTGAAATTTTAGGTTTTGAATTAAATACCTTTGTTTCTACAAAAGAGGTGAGAAAGGCATTCCACAGGAAAAACAAAAAAACCTAACCAAACAAAAAAAAAACTCCATAGAAATATTAACGTAGATAGTTTAGATAGGACATAGATTTATAAGTGTGATGTCCTGTGTGTGCCTTCTTAGGCATTTATGGGCAGGTGAATAAAATCACAGAATTATCTTTGTTTCCAAGCCTAAATCAGGTTTTTGTTATTAGAAATACATGTTTAGCTGAAAGCATAAGTCCAAAACCTACTGTTTAAAGAAGAGCAGGACTGCAAATCCAAGCATGCTTCTGACATTAATTAGAAGACATTAAAGTTAATATTGCAGGTGCAAACCAGATCCAGACCACTTCTTTATATGCTGTAGAGGTAGGATTAATCTCATTTTTACCATATGAAAGTTAGGCAGTGAATCTCAAATGGTCAGGTGTGCTCCTTAGCTGTATCAATAGGCAGACGTAAAGCACTTTGTAGTCTGATTTATCCAAAACTGAGGTAGGTGTCTGAGAGAAGGGAGGCATGTCTCCCTCAGAGCATGTCCCTCTCCATGCTCTAGAGAGAGTGCAAGTGACTCCCTTGCAAGATGGATCCCACCACTGGAACTGGCATGTTACTTTTGCTACGGGATCACTGTCTTATTTGGTGCTTACTAAAGCTTGATCTTCAGTATTTTCTCTATTTATCCTTTCCCTGTAGTGTGTAGGCTTCTCCATTATTTTACTATGTGCTGCTGAATTTAGCATAGAACACCGAATTTATTAATTTTCAGTGGGATTCCCTCATGTTCTCAAGTACAGTATTTGTTAGCTCTTTACAAACACTGATTAAAATCTTCAAAGATGTGTCAAAAAACAAAGGCATTATTACCGCTTCCTTTTACAAAGGAGGAATGAAAACACCTAGATTAGAGTCCTTGAAAGCTTCCTGCACTTCAGGTGTACATGGACTGATTTTTCAGAGCTTACAGCACTATACATCATTTTGGAAGTGTGAGATGCAGCCTGTTGTGACCTGTGCAGCCATGAGAGCCTACTGACTTCTGCAAACCACCCTTCCCCAGGTCGTGTATTTGCCACTGTGAAAAACTAAAACCTTTTACTCCAGTCAGCACTGTTAGTAGCAGCCTTTTCCTGGGACAATACTACTCTGGAATAGTGCCACTTGAATTTACATGGCTGGCCCACAGTCTGTAAGGTGTCATTCATCCAATTTCACTGTAAGGGCATTGTTTCTGGCCCTGCAGATCCATTTTAATTCAGGTTCTGCAATGATGGTGCTGCAACAAAAGCAGCTGAGCCTTAGCTGACAGCAGCCTCCTCCATTGCACAGTCATAACGAATTCCCACAGCATAGACCCTTCTTTGTCCCAAGTAAGGCAGGGATTCCTGAGGGGAAACCACAGGAGTTTGTAATCAGGTCATTAAAAGAGTTTATGATCATGTTCGGAAGGAGGCTGGAGTACGGTTTCACAAGCAATTTGAATTTACTTTTTTATTCTTGATTTTGCAAATGTAGGTTTCTTCTAACAATTTAAAAATATTGTCATACACTATTTTGAACAAGTCGGCAAGGGGAGAGGAGAGGTGTCTCTGAGTGAAACCTCTGCCTGGGTCATCAGCAGCGGTAGGTGCTTTATCTGGCACGCTTCCAGCAGCTAAGCTCACAGTCTAGGTGATGGCAATGCTATCGTCTCCTGGGCACTAGAGGGGGATGGATACACATGCTTCGTTGGTAGATTTCACAGCTGGAGAAATAGTCCTTCTGTTTTCAGTTCCAGAAGCTAAAGAAAGTGGTAACAAACCTTTCCTCGTTGCTTCTCTCTCCCTCTCTCTCTTTTTTTTTTTTTTCTGGAGTAGGAATTTTCTGTTGTCATTCTCTTGCCTTCTGTTCATTTCAGTCTCTGCTTCTTCATTCCGATGCATTATTTCCATTGACTTTAAAGGCTCTCTGGTGCTATGCCTTTCCACCTTCCAGGGAGAGCTCCTGTTTTCGCTCCTAACCTCTGCTCACAATCCCTCACCTCTCCTGTTCCTGCCAGTTTCTTGTACCTGCACAGCCTCCACCTTCATATGAAGCCTAAATATAGTAAATGCAGATTCTTACTCTGTCCTCAGCAAGACAGTGGTATCTCAGCCCCTTTGAACAAGATACCAAGATTATTATAACTCATGCTCCCTACGTGATCAGGTCTGTGAGGTGGGGAACGTTTGGTTACACAGAGCTCAAGGTTGTTGCAGTTTTTAACTGCATACATACTAAAGAAGATGTGTTTAATTAAAGACCTGTTGAAGGACTGAATCTTGTATTCAAAGCACGGTGAGGTGAGATCCATGAGTATCAGATCTTCTGGGAGTTCCCTTTGAAGCCTGATATTTGTCTTCATGGTAGAAGGCGAAGTCATCTTGAAAGCCCAAGATGTTGACCACAATCTTCCCTGTGGAGCACTAGGCATTCTTTTCAGACAGCTGGTTACACAGACACACACCAGGCTAAAAGAATCATCAGCAAATACAGCATTGTTTTCCAGGTGAGCCAAGCCATGGGAACTTGTTGGCATCGTGCCCTCCAGTTCAAGGAGAGCTGAGTAGAAGCTGTTGTATATCATGTAGATAATGTCAAAGACCTTGAACAGATTTTGATAAGAAATAAAGCTGTGAGCAGACTGTCTGGTGTGCTCTTATTAGCCTGAAATTCAGGTTACAGAACCATGAACCCTCTCTTGGGTTCAGGTTGTTTGTTGGTGAGTCATTAAGCAGGCCTTTGACTTATGAAGGTAAGCTGAACTCCGCATAGAAATGAGCTCTATTAATAAACTGCTTCTGTCCCTCTCTCCTCCTTTTTTTGTTCGTCCTTTTTGTTCCTCTCTCTAAGCCCCCATGGCTGTTTCTTGTTTTACATGATTTCTGTACATTTTACCTCTTTCTGAAATTCCTCACTCTTCCCACTGAGCTGAGGGTATTTCTTCCCCTCTCTGCACGCTTCACACCAGTAGTGGGAGCACTGAGATGAGAGCATAGCTCTTCTTCCCATTTCCATTGCAGAAGCTGCTGCATGGGCAAGGCCAGCTGAGCCCTGCTCCTTCCACCCCAGCCTGTGCTGCACTGTCTCGGTGCAAGTGGATCATCTGTAGTAGAGGTAGAGGCTTATAGGACCCGGGAGATGTTTGAGAAACCCATACATCTGCTCCCAAATGATATTGTAGATACCAAATGTAAAAATGCCAGTTTTGGATGTATTCTGCTTGCTTAACTCTTAAGAAGAACAGACAAAAAGCAAATGTCTGGAACTAATGTTTTCACTCAGCATCACAAACAACTAACCATGTTACCCTGCACCAACCGGTCTGCGGCAGTACTATTGAACCATTTTAACAAAAGAAATGCTACCAAAAACTTCTGCTCTGAGGGCTTTCCATGGAAAATATCAGCCCAAAAATATTCAGTTCTGAATGGTTTAGTTGGTTTAGGGACATAGGAGGGTGAGTTGTGTTTACTGTCGAGGGTGTTACTTCTGTGATCGCTAGTACCCAGGGACTTAGTTGGTTTGTCTTGTTTGGGCTTTGCTTTTTCCACTTTACTTTTGCAATTTACTCCTCAGTTAACTAAGTGGGGGGAAAATGTGTGTTGTTTTGTCAAAACTGGTAGGTACTAAACTCTTATTATTATTTAAACTTCTTTTTTCTGTAGTTGTTTGACTTCTAAAAGTCCTTTCAACATCCATCTCTGTTGATGTGCATTTGTGCATATATATATGTATACACATATATATGTACACAAGTTCTCTTTCCTTTGACTTTAGCTTGATATTCTAAGGAATTATAAGCTATCATACTCTTTGTTGACCTGTCTGTCTACCTGTCTGTCAGCCCCCATTTGGTGAATTTGAGCCCCCTTGCCAAGCAAAACTAGGTTAGATCCGGTACTTAAAAAACCTCAGAAATTAATTCCCTTAAATTTCATGGAAACCATCGGGAGAGGAATGGGACAGGAAATGGATACAATTAGCTTCCCCTTTTGCAGCTAAAGTATAAGCTCAATGTTTTTTTCATCCTGACAGATGGCCAGTCAGCACACACATCGCTTGGCACTCATCCCAACATGTGCTGCCTCTTCTCCAGCCAGACGGGTGGGAGACAGAGAGAGTTTTGGGGCATGCCATAGTGCATTTGGAGGTGGAGATGTGGAACTCTTGCAGTGAGAGATGTAGGAACAGATTGTACACATCTGTAGGAAACCATATTTTAGCATTTCTGCTGTCCAAGGAATATCTGACTTCTATTTGGAAGGAAGTGAGGGTAATTATAAGAGGGTACCGGGAGGGCTAAAGGGAAAAGGTCTTAAATGTGTAGGAAACTGGGCTACATTAGTCCTGCCGCTTAAGGCATGACACAGTAACTTTCAGCCTTTGTTATTGCCATTCTGGAAACAGTCCTGCACAATGGCTGTTGTCCAGTCAACAAATTTTGATTAATGTTGTTTAGTTCCTTAGTTAGGGAAGGACTTTATAGAGGGGTTTAATGCCCACCGCTTGCTGCAAGACTTAGAAAAGAACCTATAAGAAAGCAGTTAGTAATGGGGGAGCTCCGTCCAGCAATTACAGCCAAGGACTGGAGTTCTCAGTGGAACAGAAAAAGGATTGGGGTCAGGGACTGACAAGGAAGAGGAAGGATTTATACTGATTTTACCATTGATCAGCCTTTTATGTACCTATTTTCAACTGAATAAAATTTACCATTACCCCTGTTCCTTTAAGCCAAAAGCATGTAGTATAAACTGCTGTAAAAATGCTCACTAGAAATAATACAGTTGAACCTAGCACAACTGGAAAGTATGCTGGTGCTCCTAGACAATCTTTAAATACTTAGACCAAGGTTAAAGCACACAGTATTGTGAAATGCTTAGTTTTCTCTGCTTTTAATTCTAAAATGTTAAAAAATTACTTCACCATCGAGGCATATATGGCTTACAAATATACATCAATGATTTGTTCAAAATGTGTTTATTTAGCTCATAATATTATCTCATCTCTTCAAAATTAAATATTTTAGAGTTCAGATGTCATTTGTTTTCAAAGCCAGTCTGGCTTGATATATAGGTTTTCTATAAGTAGTACATTTAGGGTGGCCTCTCCTAGGATGGGCCTGAAGAAGAGCTCTTTAATAGCATCTGCATCAATGTCTCAAAGAGAGGTGATTACCTGAAGAATCCAAGCAAACCTGCTGAGGCTTCAAGAAGCATTGTTGAGATAAACTCCATCAGGGCTTTCTGAGCTCCCTGCTGCAGTGTTTGTACATAAGGGAGACATTTCAGGACACGACATTCTGTCAAAACAAAAAGTAAAATAAATCCTGAGTAAACACTTCTGTTCTGTGCCCTTCGTAATGATGGATGTCTGGATTTCTGGCTTATAGCACTACTTTCTCTATAGAAAAAAACACTTTCTAAAATATTTTTTGGAAGAAGAAGGTATGTGTAACTCAATAATTTGAATGAGCATTGGGCAGCATTGTAAGCACATTGGAATCTAGCCCATTACATTAAAATACAGCTTTGAAAAAAGCAGGTAATTTTGACTTGGTACAGATGGAGAAGAAGTTTTGTAGTGTTGTCTACCCACCACATGATGCTGAGATAGTATTCTGGGCAGGTGGAAATATTCCAGGTCTAATCTACCCTACCTAGGTAACATCAGGAGATGGAGATGATGGTTTGGAGCAGTGAGCAGGCTTGCAGCCTCAAGATGTAGGTTTCCAGTATACCCAGCCCCATCTCCATCCTACCATTGCCTCTGCTTACCAGACTAAGCTGGGGCACTGTGGTTCCCCACACTAGGTGGGTATCTTCGTTTACAGTCTAAAAAGAGCAAGAGGAGTGCCCCAGCCATTTCTGAAGAAGGAGAGGTCTTTGCCCTGTGGAGTCATGGTCTTGAGCCTCAGTCACATACCTCCCAAAGCATGTGGCCTGCTGGCTCACTGAGGGTGATTGTGGGTGCCAGAACTCAGTGCTATGGATGCCGTGTGTTCATCCTTTGCCTCTGGAGGGATTGCCTTGTTATTTAGCTCTCAGCAACCTGTTGCCTCCTGTCCTCACTCTCTAAGGATAATAACATCTTTTCTTTCCTGGAGTTGTTGCAGTCTGGACAGAGGGTAGAACACACTATTGGCATCTTTTACAGTGACTGACTCCATACCTACCTGGAAGAGAACGTGAATATCTTACAGCAGGGAGTGTTTCACACAGGATCATTCATTTAAGCATGGGAAGTTCAGCATTCTTGCCTAGTGCCCTGTACTAGGGCAAAACCAACCTGGTTGGGTTTTCTTCAGTCTGTAACTGGCTGACTGTTGTCAGCCTTCAGCAACTCTCTTCTTCCTAAACATCACTGCCAGAGGAGAAGAAGCCTCAGCCAAACCTGCAACCAGGCTAGCCAGAAATTAAGAGTTTGGAAAAGTCATCATCTCCCCCAGGATTACCAGCAGCTGCAAGCTGTGAGGAAGATTCCAAATGTTAGATTTTTCATGGAAAGGATATTGTCAGGATTTTGTGGGTTCAGGATGAAGTGGAAATAGTTTATATCCCTTCAAATATGCTTAATTTCCCCATTTGGTCTTCTTTTCTATGTAACCAAACACTGGTTTTAATTTACATATGATGAGACACTTCTTGTTCTGAGATCTGTTGTAATAATATTTAGTAAAACACATGTTTCCAGCTGAACTGTAACCCTCTTGGGAGTACCTTTTTTTTAACAGAAGCCCTGTCACAGCCTTGATGGAGTTTTTGAATATGTATGTACACATAAATATGTATATCTATGGCACTGATATAATAACAGCACTGTTTTTCACAGTCCCCATCTCTTCACGGTGCAATCCCAATTGCTCTTCAGACAACTGTCAAAAACACAAGAATGCTTTCACCTCACTCTGTGCTGTTTCTGTGTGGCAGAACAGTCCTACCTGCTCCTTCCTGTGACTTACTGCCTGGGTCCTAGTAGAGAAGGCCTTGCAGCTGGACCCTTAAACCACAGACACTGAGACCACTCCAAAGCCACCCAGCCAAAGCTCCCCTGGGAAGAGCAGGGATGCCAATATGTTCTGGAGAGTCTGGATTCTGTTGATGCGAGGTGCCGGTTTCCCCTCAGGGGCTGGGTGTACAACATCTTCTTCACATGTTGCTGCTGGCCCAGATGTGGTCAATCAGTAACCCAGCCAGAGTCTCCCACACAGAGGTGCTGCACAGATTCTGCTGTTATTTCCAGCTCTGGGGCCCTCAGCATAAGGAGGACATGGACCTGCTGGAATGATTCCAGAGGACAGCCCTGAAGATGATCAGAGGGCTGGAACGCCTCTCCTGTGAACACAGGCTGAGAGAGCTGGGGTTGTTCAGCCTGGAGAAGAGAAGGCTTTAGAAAGACTTTATAGCAGCCTTCCAGTACCTAAAGGGGCTTTACAAGAAAGCTGGAAAGGGACTTTTAACAAGAGCCTGTGGTGATAGGAGAAGGGGGAATGGCCTTGAACTGAAAGATGGTAGGTAGGCGTAGGTCAGATGTGTACGCAGAAATCCTTTACTGTGAGAGTGGGGAGGCACTGGAACAGCTTGCCCAGAGATGTGAATGCCACATTCACGGCCCTGGAAGTTGGCCAGAAGGCCAGGCTGGATGGGGCTTTGAGGAACCTGGTCTAGTGGATAGTGTCACTCCTAATGGCAGGGGGATTGGACTAGATGATCTTTAGATTCCCTTCCAACCCAAACCATTGTATGATTCTATCAGGAGGACCTACACTCCATCATGCTGCCTGCCACCCTCTTGCCAGGGGAATTTTTCTAATGATAGTAAGCACAATGTCTGTGTCACAAGAGATTACTCAGGGTACAAGCAAAGCTTTGCATAGTTGTATGCTTCTTTTCCAAGTAATGGCTGATACAGGTGCATGCCTGGATGTCCTGTTGAACTCCAGCTCATGACATGGCTCCAGACTGCTCTGTGCCTGGCCCTTCCCAATTGCTTCAGTCAGTTTTGGTGGTCTTAACAGAAGTAAAACATTAAGGGTGGTTATGAGGCTCTGTAATTCAAGAGACAGTTTACCATTGTCACTGCTGGTGGCTTCCTGAAATCCTTAGAACTGAGGCCTGTAAAAATATTAACATTTTGCCAAACATCAAGCCAAAACTTGAAAAGTTTGAAAAGGTGTTGCAAATACGTAGAAAACATTTTCTAAGTTTGGTGGAAAGTGTTGAAAAACTATTAAAAATAGTAATCGTGAAACAACAGCTGTGCAGGTTTGTTTGCAGCAAAGGGTGATTTGGGCTGTGTATAAACCCTGAGTACCTGTTTCAGCCCAGAGTTGGATGGTGAGTCTGTTTCATATGGAGGCTTAACTGAATTTAGGATTGAAGTTCTCCAGGCTGCCTTCTGCAGCTCATGGAGAAATTTTCCAGAGAATAGGGTCATCCTGATGCCTTAGGTTTTAACTTNCCCACCTAAGAGCTGAGTGACATTCCTGACACTGTGGAATGTGTCTGCAGACAGCATCAAGGGCTGCTGGCTCTCTCATACAGCACCCTGGGGAAGCAGCAGGCCTTAGAAGGCACAAATCCAGAACACAACCCTGTTTCTGCTACTTTCTCCTTAAGTGAAAACTGCATTTTATCCACAGAGACAATAGAAATACCAGCTAGTTAAACAGTGTAAGCTGCTGTAGATGAGGCCTTTCTCCTCTTATCATCCCCCTGGATATAACTGGTGGTTTCTTTCAGCCTGATTTTATTGTGAAAAAAGCTTGCACTGAAACGAACTCTGCTGGTTTGATGCTGCAGCATAGACACTCAAGGCAATACCAAGCATCTGGATGACATTACACCTCAAGGATCAGAATTTGAATCCCATTGGAAACAAATATAAAGTCCCACAGCCTTTGAGCAGCCTATAAACCATCCACCACGAGCAATATAATGGAACAACTGAAGCATTCAAGTATCCTTTTGGTGCAGCCCCAAGTATAGCACACTGCTGACAGTGCAGCCAACAGCAGTGATTGCTGTGGAAGGAGCCGGGGGTCTGAGCCAGAGCAGGCTGGAGTCAATAAGTCTTTCCATTTACTTTAGTGTACTTGGAGCTCAGCTTTTAATGACTCATGCACTCCATGGTGCTGACCGAGGCAACCTTCCTTCCTAAGGAGCTTCAACTTGGCATCAGAAGCAAGAGGATGCAATCAGTAGTGCTAGTTTGCTCTGTGACTGCTGTCCCAGGGTTTGAATGTAGGGATACTAAATTATATAAATAAAGGATATAAATAAATAAAAGCTGTGTAACCTCAACACAGCATCCTTTTCCTCACTGATGAAAATCAGATGGTTATTTTACCTTCTCCAGTGAGGAAGCCTTTGTTAAAATACTTCTAATGCTCACATCACGTACCCAGGTACCATCTCTCCTTTTCTGTGAAGTGAGGGTGAGGCTGCTGTATTACCTTTGAACTGGAAATCAGTTTGAAGTGACACAGTTAATTCTTTATGGCTTAAAATTTGTCTAATAGAGGTTGTTTTGGCTTACAGTGGGTGACCTACTGCACATATGCAAGGAACCAAAATAAACCACATCAGGCAGAAAAACCATTAAATCGTGGAATACAGGTTTTTGAGAACATTTAACTATGTGCGTAGAAAAGAATAAACATTTGTCTATATGTAAATGAAAATGTCAAATATCCTTCTAGGCACATAATCATCTGTGTAATTTCTTGGAGGAATTACCAGAATTAAAAAGAATAATTCCTTTAAGATAGGCATATTCTTTTGCACTTATGTTCAGGTCCCAGAATTTCCACAATAAATTCTTCATCTTCTGAACTTCTGCTAAAGATGCTCCTGCTGATGAGCTGCCCAGTTCATTCACAGCTGTCAAAGACTGATGAAGAGGATTTTTTTCAATAAACTAATGGCTGGAATCTCTCTCAGGTCAAAATCCACCCCTTCTTGTGCCATGCCCAGGACAAAAAGAGGGGCCCAGTTCTGTTGTATGAGGACAAACTGATCCTCCCAAGGCACGTGATAAAAAGAAGGTAAGTTTCTAATAAAAGTTGAAGTCTTCAACAGCATTTCAGAAGCTTTTCTGCATGTGGCTTCTGGTGCTTTCAGGGCAACTCTTCTCCTGCCCAAACAAGAGCAGCCTTTGCTTCCTGTGGAGCAGTGGGGACTGCAGTGCTGCTGGTGCCACTTGGTCTCACTTCCATGGTCTTCGTTTGGGATCTGGTACAGGATGCTTTTAGAATAGTGTGTCTCACACTGACATTTCCCAAATTTCTCAGCTGGGATCTTGATAGCCATGGAGGCAGAGTTCCCTGTGGCAGGAAACAGCATGTCTGGAGCTATGTGTCAGCAGCAGGGGAGGGCATTTCTGCCACGCAGGGAGGCATTTTGTGCTTAGATACACATGGGCAGGTGCTGAAAAGTAGTATGACCCTGATCCATGAGGTAACCTCAAACTTTACTTGCACCAGTGTGTTTCAAACTAGGCATGGCTGCAGGCTGCTGTAGCCCCAGGGCTAGCCAGTCCTGGGGACAGTCCTGGGGATGGAAATCCTGTGTTTCAGAATTACCTCATGTTTCTGTGAGATTTGAGAGAGACTTCAGAGAAGGTCAGCTGTTGGAGATCATGACAGTGTTCTCTCTTGCATTTCACAAATGATCATTTCAAACACAGAATATGAGGCCTTAGAGTCATAGAATTGATTAGGTAGGAAAAGACCTTTAAGATCATCAAGCCCAGCCATTAATCCAGCACTGCCAAATTCACCACTAAACCACTTCCTCAAGTGCCACATTTACATGCTTTTAAGTGCCTCCGGGAATGGTGTCTCAACCACTTCCATGGGCAGCCTGGGCATCTGGACATCGATGCAGAACAAGACAACATAAGACATCCAGTACACTTTCCTCCTTAACTTCAGAATATTTCTCCCAGACAGGCTGTGTAATTAAATTTTCCTCATACAAACTGATGAAGAAAAAATGGCAATTCATACTGCTGTACATGTGAACTTTTATAGCAGCTCAAGAGCTGAATGATTGAATTGTCAGGACTCTTCACTCAACATGAGGGAACACCAAGTAGCAGGAATGAAAGAAACTCAGCCTTAATAAGAAGAAATTGATACTTCAAGTTTTTGTTACTTCACACTCTCTTGCTTGCTCTTATACAGGGGAAAAGGTACTAAGTTTTTTTCACCAAGCATAATGTTTATGCATTCCTACCATCTGGGCTCTTAGCATGTCTTAGCAAAAACTGAGCATTAAAAACAACAGCTTGAAGGTCTTCATCTGCCAGATCTCCAAGCCTTTGGCATGTAAAGGCCCCCCTCCATCAGATGCATAGCTGCAATTTTGGGGTTTTTTTTTTCCATGCTGGGCCAATTAAAAATTTTCATTTATTTACCTCTGCATGATATTTATGTTGAAAAATTTTCCCCTTCTGAGGAGTTAAAAAGTGGAGGAAGAGGTGATTGCTCCAAAGTTGAGAAATTTAGGAGTGTAGTGCTGCTGAGGTGCAGCTACTACTGACTGCTGTGGAGGTCCAGGGCACATACAGCACTGAATACCTGGTGGGGTTTGCTTGTCCACCTCTCCATTCACTCAACAGCTCCCTGCTGCTGTTCATTGCTGGGGTATCAAAGAGCTTTTTAGGTTAAATGGCACAGCAACAGAGAAGTCCCCAGAAAGTCCCATCCTTCTTATTCATGGTGTAAAATTCGAGCTGGGCTAAAGTTCAATGGAATGAACTCCAGTTACAGGGCTATTGCCATCTGAGGTTCAGCATGAATTACATTGATTGGCTAATGGCTGTACTAGAAAGAGAGCCTGAGCTTGCTAAAATCATTCTTGCAAAGCATTTGCTTGTGAAAAGAAGTTCTGTCTCCTAACTGCTGGTGAGTGTGGTGGTGTTTCAGTAACCTAGGCAGCAGAGTTGAGCAACCCAGCTCCTATGCTCCAAGAGCACCATCTCATAGGTGGCTATTTTGCTCTCTTGGTTCATGTCATTACTTCACAGCTCCTATTAACTGTGCTTATGAAAATTCTACTTCAGATTGAATTGGTTCTTTTCCTACTTTTTTTCTTCCTGAGGTCTGCATCAGTCATATGCAGAGTCCTGATGTCAGCAACGTGTGGTATTGGATACCATTTCTAGTTATCATCATTTATTTCCTTTGATTGTGTATAGATCTAAGAGGCAGAAGCAAATGATATTTTTTTCTATCAGACATTCCTGGTATATATACATATATATAAACTACATATAATTATGTAATATATAATAGCTTTATGACTATTTACCAAAAATAAGAGTGAAGGTTACTGCCTCAGTATGACTGCCTAGGATGCATTACACATTATCAGCTTTCCTGAGAAAATTATTACTTAGAATTATGAGTCAATATTGAGTTACAGGTGAAACTGTTTGAAATGAACTTTCTGCGTGACCCAATTTTCTCAGAGGCAGAGGACCAGCAGCTAAATTTAGCTCTGTACTCGTAAATTAGGCAACAGTTAATTTTTTTTTCCTAAATCTTACCTATGGAATGGTTGCAGCCACATGCACCTAGATATAAAGCATCTAAGTCTTGATGCTACAGTACCAATGCTTCATACTTTCAAATGCTAAGGAAGCACACAATACAAAAACCAATTTTGTGATATGAGAAATCCCCATGGATTTTTATCTATTTTAGCTGCCTCTAGCATGCTGGCTTGAGAATAAGACACAGTCACATCAGTGTTATTTTTTCTGTTTTGCATTTATATACCTTTTCAAGCTACAAGACACCCACACCCACAAATACTCACTGCCAGCACATTCTCTCTGAAACCATCAGAATTACTGCTCAGGCACAAGTGTCACCATTTGGACAACAACACAATGTGTCCTAAGTCCACACACAAAATTAAAAGAACTCAGAGGAAGTTGGTTTAGATTAGATGTACAGAAGGAATTCTTTACAGTGAGGCACTGGTGAGGCACTGGAACAAGTTGCCCAGAGAAGCTGTGGATGCCCCATCACTGGGAGTGTTCAAGGCTAGGTGAGATAAGGCTGTGAGCAACCTGGTCAGTGGAAAGTGTCCCCTGCACATGGCAGAGGGGTTGGAATGAGGTATCTTCAAGGTCCCCTCTAACCCAAGCCATTCTATGACTGGTTTCTGCAGACAGTTCTTTTATATTCACACCATTGCTGGGAATTAAAATAATAAATATCTCATTGGATCCAAATGTATAAAACGTGCGCTATTTTTGGCTCATAGGTATAGCATTAATTCACCTAATGGAATACTTGGAAGTCTGAAGAGACTTGTCAGGCCATAGGGGAGCTTACATGGCAATCTTATCCTTACCTTGGCAATAGCCAAACATGAATCTTTTAGGAAGAGTGTATGATACATACCACTCTTCTCATGACTGTTTTTCTTGCCTTCAATAATTTGCATCTTAGGGAAATCCCAAACCAGAATGGGTTTGTGCACTTAATAGCTTTCAAATAATTTCTAACCTATGCTCTTGTGCAGTCTGCTCCCAAAGCCACATGAACATCTACATCAGCCTATGTCAAGGAGCTTTGTGGATGCCTGAAAGCGAGACAAAACTTGATGAAACGTGACATTTACTGGATCTGGTGCCTTCTTGCTCTTTTACTGTGGAGAAAAAAAAGGGAGTCAATCAATCCCTATTCACCCTCTCTATATCTTTCTGTGTTTTATAAATCTACTATTCTTTCCTATGGGCTATAAGAAGGAAACACCTTCCTAGGAAACTGAGAGCAGCCTATCGGGAGTCACACCAGGTTGATATATGCACGTATTCCTTGATTCAGTGACCTCTTATCTCTCTGGTCTCACTTGCAAACATTTAATTGGCCTATAAACATCTGTATGACTTCAGAACAGGAATCTCTAGGAGTTTTATACAATGCATTTTCTGGGAGGAGTTGGGTGAATTCCACGTCACGGGTACTTTTGAGGACAGCTGACCTCTCTAGCAGCCTTAAGAAGAGGAAACAGTAATAAAACCATTATCTTGCTAAAAGAGTTCAATTTCCTCCATCTTTCTTGAGCAATAAAGGCATACATTTCTCAGCTAGAGAAACCAAGAGCTACCATTCAGACTGCCAGCTTCGGCTAGGCAGATACTGGGAAATGTCAGGCCCACGCTGAAGCCTGCTCAGCTTTTAAACAAGCTCTGAAACGGTGTCTTTAGCTTATGAGAATGCCATTGTAAAGTAGGAGTTGGCCCTTATATATGAAGCAAGTCTACACGAATAATGAATCCAGTTAATTTAAACATGTTCAGCCTATCTTGAAGCTTAAGTGATTGAGGGTAAGCATGAAGCATGTGCTGAAAATACTTTGTTTGGTTATATCTGATAGAATCAGCATCTTTTTGATGATAGCCATTTGAATAAAAGTAGCAAGTTAATAGAGGGGCAGGTGCCCTGCAGTGAAATGTTGTCTATCACTGAAACCAGGCCTGTTTTAAATTTGCCTCTGGTGAGTGAGTTAGATGAAGGCAAGTGTCTCAGAACTTCTGCCCCAAATCTTGATGTGAAACAGGATTTCTAAGAAGCGCCCTCCCTAAAAACCTACCCAAGGCATCTATATTTAACTCATGTCCTGCTGTTCTTCGTTTCAAGAAACACTGGAGCAGCACTTAAAGTGACTTTTTGGCAGGTGCTGCTCACTGACTGAAGTAGGGGGAGTGTTTATCTTCATTTTAAACCAAGGACAGTTTGTTAGAGATTTTATGCAGCCCGATCATAGCTCAGCTGTTGCAAATGTGAATGCAAACATGTGCCATCTGGAGCTATAACCTAATACAAGACTAAAATATTAGCACAGAAAGTAAATAACAGCTCAGCGGTGCTCCTCAGGCAGAAGACAGGATGACACAGGAATATATTTCTTAACTCTTCAGTTTCTTATAAATCTAAAGAAGCAAGAGACTTCTTCACATACATATGCATAAATAAACCCAAAAGGGCTCTTCATGTTGTTTAAGCAAGCAAAGAAACAAACAAACAAACCCCCCCAAACAAAAACAAGCAAACCCAGCTGGATGAGTAAGCTCTTTCCACGATTTTTTAATAGCTCTAACCTGCCTCACAGTAACATGGGGTCAGGACCTTTTCATCACTTTGCACACCATAGCAAATGTGCTGCTTCTGGGATGTTTCTCCCTTGGTGACAGGTGAGGGATTGGTTTAAGTTGTGTTTGGAAATGGGCGTGGATCTGGAGACCTGAATAGCTTTTAAGCTGCCCAACACCAATTGTTTGCTTTCTTCACACTAAAATTTTTACAAGGGTAAATTGACGATTTTTATAAGGGCACACCTTGGGATGTAGAGATTCTAAAATAAACCAGAAGTGACCTTGTACGAGTTTGTGCCATTTTTCTCCAGCTCCCCCACTGAGGAGATGGTGTTTGTACAGTCACCCTTATCAGCACTGGGACAGGCACCATCTGTCATTTTAAATACAGATAGATGTACCACTTATAATTGCTCAGCCAGTGAAAAATGCTGCAAAACAAAGTTAGAAAATGCTCCTGGCTAGCAATGCCATCTCCAGAGTGGCACTGAAAAGGCAGCTCCTCCTTCAGCCCCCTCCCCTGCTGAGAAGAGTGGTTAAGATGATAAACTTTTTAATGTAGTATGGAGCCCACTATCACATTAAAGTTAAGTCTGTCTTATATCATTGAAGATAAAAGCCTAATCTAGTGATTAGCACTCTATAAATACCACAGATTAGCGAGTGAAGGTTAGATGGCAGATTAGATATGTGGTGTGTATCTTCAGACTTGCCTTTATACATTTCATTTATGATCAGATGAGCAAGGCCCAAGAAACTAAATCCCAAATTCTTTCATTTTATTTTGAAATTTATAGGGGAAAAAAGATAAGGAGATGTCTTTGGCCAGAAGCATAGGACTGTGACAAAATTAACATGCCCAAACTGCCCTCACGGCTTGCCATAGGATAACTTCTCTACCAATATTTCTTGAATTAAATATCTGTCTATTCAGACTGGGGAAAAGGAAGATAGCAGTTCTATCTCAAAATCTGGATTTTCTATGAGGTCAGAGTACTTAAAATCTGATAATTCTCTGGTATTACATACAAGGGATACTCAATCTGTTAAACCTTTACCTGACTGGCACCACTGAAGGCCAATAAGGGCAAGAGCCTGCCAGCCTTTAGGCAATTTTTTCTTTAGGAATAGGTTGGTCTGATAAAAGTGGGGAGAAAGAAAAGATGTCGAATTGTATACATGTATTGTAAATTGTAAATTAATTTTTTCTATCTCTATGTGTGAGGCTCTGCTGTCAAGATACTTTGGGGAAAGAGCCAGATTTTGGAGAATCATGGGGTCCAGCAGGGGTGAAGGAGAAAGACTGAAAACTTTGCCAGAGAGCAGTATAGTTTTGAGCAAAGAGTCCTGTGAAGTTATGGCTAAGGAAATGAATTTCAAATGCTCAAACCCAGAGAAGGATAGTCACAGTGTCTTTCTAGAAAGGACTAGCCTGCTGAGAGAGTAGAAGAACCTGAAACCTGAAAATGTTAAGTAGTACAGGTTAAAAACAGAAGGGAGGGAAAGGAGGGAAAGATCAGTCTGAGCACATTTAATAAGAGCAGATTATGACGGGATAAATGCTATTCACAAGTAGTTGTATGAAGATGTGGGTTGCTGAGTCAAAGGTGGCCACAAGACACAGGCACTTCCATGATGTTCAGTGGTAGTTTGAAAAACATTCAGACCTTCTTCTGGACCTGATTCTGTACACAGTAAATGATTTAGGCTTGAAACTTCAGTGTTGCAAGATCAACTGCCGCTGACTCTGGCATTTATGCTATTTCTGTCACCCTGAAAAACAGCTCTGAGATTTTTAGAACCATGCACATTTGCAAAAATCGTATTTTTGGAAGAGGAGTCTGGCTCTATTTGTCTCATAAAAGTCTGCACTTAACCACTTCTTTAAAAAACGCTATTATTTTAAGGCCAGTGGAAACTCCATTAAAGTGTTTCAGGAAATCATCAGATCATCAGAGCAATGGAAACTGAAATGTATGCAATGTACTGATTTCAAACACATTATAAAACTGGGCAAGAAATCAAGTATGTAACATTCTTCTTCGGGACCCACACAGTTCCAGAGTGATTTTATCATGCTACATGCCAGTGACTGCTCCTAGCTTGCAGTGGCTACTGGAAGGTATTTTTCCTTCAGAGATGCAGCCATTGTCACCTCTCAAACCAGCCTTTGAAACTAAGCAGAGACATACCTTTTTCTCCCTTAGCTACCTGGGGAAACACATGTATGAGGATCTTTGTCCTCAGGAGTGTGTCTGATACCTAGAACTCCTACCTTGAATGGAACAGACACCTTAGAGTCCAGCCATGTACTTGAAATTGTGCTCAGAAAGGCAAGGTTTGAAAACCACAAATCAGATCAGTTTAACTGCAAGCCTTGTGTGCACACATTAAAAGAAGCAAAAGACCAAGAGAAGCACGTGTCTGCAGTGTTCAGTTAGTGCTCAACTGTCCTTTCACCCTCCCCAGTTCCTGTGACAGGATGGTGAGAGCTCTGTGACAATCTTGTGGGAGGTCACATCCAAACTCAGATGGACAGAAGCATTTATACCTCCAGGACCTGTTATTCTTTATAGCTCAAATCCAACAGTGGAGGTCATTCTGGCCCAAACCTCTCCTCCTTTTCCTGCCTCCTCCTGCCTCATATGCTTCTGGTTCATTAGGTCAAGCAGGAAAGGCCCTAGAATTTCCTTCCATTAAGTCAGTACTTGATGCCATCTGTTGTGGAGATGTGATTCTCTTTTGGACAGGGCAGAAGGGTTTCTCCTTGCACAGACAGTTTACAGCTATTCCCATAGTGGGCCAGGATTTAGCAAGTTCTCAGCTCAGTGTGAAGTAGAACTGATCTGGGAAATGCCCAAATCCCATTATAGAAATGTTTCATGTTAGAACTGCTGCTCTGTACCCACACCAAGTACCCTGCCCATCATGTGTTACGCAATCTCGCAAGCGTGAACAAATGACAGAGCTCATTATTGATCCCATTTGAGACTAGAGTTGGCAGCAATCACATGTGTGGAGGTGACAGTACTGGGTACCTCAGCCCAGTTCCCAGGTCAGTGTTTGGAGAGGCTTTTGGGACAAGCTGTAGTAAGTTGACTCACAGGTCCCATCCTGTGGTAAGAGGTCTCCCCTTCAGAGCTCTGTGCTCCTGCCCAGTCCCCCACACAACTGCATGCGGCATTTGGAAAGGGCAGCACTCACCCTTGCTCTGCTGTCATCATGCTAACATCACTTCACTAATAAACTATCAACTATGGCAAAGAATAGGTTTGTTCTTCAGAAAAAAATGTAAGAATGGAACACCCACTCGAAAACAAACCTGTGGAAATTTTAATTTCACACACGTTTTCTCTTCAGTAACTATCCACATGGGATGTTCAGTTTATTGTGACTATGAGCATCACCTTTAAATCCCAAAAATCTGGGGCAAAAATGAAGTTAAAACAAACAGGAGAAAAAGTAATTCTGGTTTTATTTGTAATGTCAAAACAAGACATCGCTTTAAAACTTCTAAAGTTAAATAACATAGAATATATTTAAAAACACCGAGCAGGACAGCTAAAAAGATTTATTTTTGGAAGAACCACCCCCAGCTCCAGTCCATGTATCCACAGCAAGCAATATGGTTTGAAGAAAAAGCAAGCAGAGTTGTTTTATTAGCTGGCCTTTCTCACCTTCTGTTTCAGTTTGTGTTTCAGTGTGCCCAGAGGATTAGCAGATTGTTAATACAGCCTCAGAAAACACACATCTTGACCCAAAATGTCATTTCAGGCAGCAAGAGAACAGGAAAAAAATTAGTAGATGATAGAAAAACCTATTAAATAATCATGGCAGGAGAGGAAGAGGTCTCTGGAATATCAAACCTTCTGAAAAATGCTACTGAGAACATTTTGATAAGGATAAGGGAGAGATTAAGTGTGAGGTCTTGGTGCATTCTGTTACATATTAAATCCTCACACAGAAATCTCAACAGATGGAGGCATTTAGAAGAAGAGAACAACTAAGGTAGAAAACTGGTGAGCAAATAAAATTATTGGGAAAAAAATATTACTACTGGTTATTTTTTACTGTTATTATTTATTAAGAAATTAGCACTTCACTGCCTGAGCCAAGATCTTACTATGGAAGATTTAATCTCAAAGAAGATAAAATAGAGGAAGGTGGGAAGATATTTTTGCCCCCTTTAATTTTCTTTTCTAACACTGAAATAATTTATTTCCTGCAAATAAAGCATTGCTTTCACTGATGTCCACAAGAAACCACACAAGTGGTTGGGTTTGGATGTGCCTTAGCTGCACATAGCTGATAGTATGATTCGAAACTGCTTAAAGAAACAATGACATATGAAGATACATCAAAATGGGCATTAATTTACTTTATAAACAAATGTTTTCTTCTAATCTTTTCTTTCCTGACTTCTGTTTTGTGTGCTTGTTTGTCACTGGATGTTTGAGCAAGTAAAACAACTGGACCTTGACCTTCTTTGGAGTCATCCCAAAACAAATTAATACAAGATGTAAACAAGCTCTAGCAAATTACAGGTGCATCCTCGCTTATTGCTTTCAAAGCCCAGAAGGTTTCTAAATGTGAAAGTCAAGAAGGAAGGCAGATTAACCCTGATAACCAAATATCATTATCTCTAAGACAGTTGCTGGGATATGCCCTTGTGTATGTGTAGCATGTGTAGCAGGTGCTATTTATGACTGTACACATAACAAGAGCAGTGCTGATGGGAAAATACTTCCCTGGTTGTAAAGTATTGTGAAGCTTTGCTCTGCCACCCTGTTTCCAATTTCCCTATTTTCTTTTCTCACTCCATCATTGGACAAATCCAGGTACACTTTTGAGTCACTAAATGTGCAGATAGATTAGCTACAAACAGGATGATGACCACACACCTGGTAATTCTCTGCAAGTACCCAGTGACTTCTGATCTAACAATCACCTCCATGAGTATATTATTTCTTTCCACTCTAACCATCTTAAAGGTAAACCAAACTACCCAGATGTAAAAATCCAAGGACAGAGAATTATATGCAGGTTGACTTCACAGATAGAAAACAACTGATAAGAGACCAATATGACAGCTGACTGCAGCTAACCTTTAATTGGGATCCAGCAGCAGCACGTGCTTGTTAATATGCTGCTTTAAAAGCAAAAAATAACACAGTCCTGTCTTGTTTATGGAACAAGTAAATTAATGGAAAACATTAATCTCTGGTCTAACATGACCACGTTTACCCTCTAAAGCCACAGTGCAGTGAGTATTATTTGACACTGAGTCTCAAGTCAGACTGCTTTGATTTTGACTTTACACTGTGAAACCACTGCTTTAATGTTCACTTTGCAAACATAAAAGTTGGTCTTTTTAAAAAAAATCATTTACACATGCATGTATTTAAACACAAGCAGGCACTTCTCTCCAGTGTTACATAATTCTAAAACTAATTTCCCCATTTACCTTCACGGGAGACATATGGTGGGAAAAAAAAAGGTTAAACTGTGTAACCTCACTTAAATTTACTAACAGAGTCCTTCGCACCTTCATCCCTATGTTCCACTGCATGTAGATATTCCAGGTAGCTTGAATCAATAGTATTTCCAGGTGAAATGAAAACAGGGGATGCAAAGGTTATTTGGGGAAGTGCTGGGAAGTGCTGCTGTACAAGACAGAACTAGAAATACAAAGCAGGTTTACAATGACTGCTCTGCGGAGACAGATGAAATCTCTATCTCACTGCAGCAGAGGGGGTGGCCAAGGGGACCATCTCTGGTAAAGTAAGAACCTGAATGAAAAACATGCACTGGAGAAGGTGAGGTATTTTGCTGTTTTGGCTGGGGTAGAGTTAATTTTCTTCAAGTGGCTTATAGGGGGCTGTGTTTTGGACTTTTGCTGAACACAGGGTTAATAATATAGAGATGTTTTTGTTATCGCTGAGCAGGGCTTACACAGAGCCCAGGCCTTTTCTGATTGTTGTACTGCCATGTTGGCGAGGAAGCTGGGGGTGCTTGGGAGACTGGGAGGAGCTGGGAGAGATGGCCCCAACAGATCAAAGGGATACTCAGGACCATATGACATCACGTTCAGTATATAAGATGGGGAGGAGGAAGGGGGGGGATGTTTGCAGTGGAGTTTGTCTTCCCAAGTCACTGCTAGGTGTGATGGGGCCCTGCTCTCCTGGAGATGGCTGAACACCCACCTGCCCATGGGAAGCACTGAATTCATTCCTTGCTTTGCTTTTGTGCGCAGCTTTTGCTTTCCCTATGGAACTGTCTTTATCTCAACCCGTGAGTTTTCCACCTTTTACCCTTCTGATTTTCTCCCTGACCCCATGGGTGGAGGAGCGAGCAAGTGGCTGCACGGGGCTTGGCTGCTGGCTGGGGGTGAACCACGGCAGGTGTAAAGGTACTAGAAGCTGCCAAGCTAATGGATTTATATGAAAGAAAACCAGGAGCGCGAGGGATTTGCATGCAGGCACTCCTGGCATGGATGGGGCAATTGGGCAGGAAGAGAAAGGAACTGAAGACTGAGAAGTAGAACTGAACTACCCAGCACCTCCAAAGGAGAGTACAATTCATAGACAACTGGAGAAGAGCGCACGGCCTCCAAAGGTGGCAGAAATACACCATAAAAGTTTACAGTCCAGTCTAATTCTCAGTGCCCTGTGCAGAGGCCTGTAAAATAGTGATCTCTTAGATGCCAGTGAACAGGAACCATTCTCTTCTGACACCTACACCAAACTGCTTAAAAAGGGTGATGGAAACATTGCTGGAGTCAATGTTCACAGCACATAGTTCTGTTTTCTTTCCAGAAAGTTGGTTGGTTAGGTGGCCTGACAGAGGAAAAAGATAAAATAGCTTGTGGAGTTGATCCTGGGGCTTTCAGACCACACTTCGATTCAAGAAGCGAGAGACAGTCCCAGCACCACAGGTTGGCTGGGACAATGGGAGGCCCTCACAAAGCTCATTCAGTGCAACAGCACTGCAATGGGGAGACTTCTGGGTTCTCAGTTTGGAAACCCAGGGATTTATTTCTATCAATGATTTTCTTCAAACAGTTCATTAAAATCAGCTGTTGTTTGATTTGCAGCCTCTGTGGGGAGTACAGGCTGCACCTCATCCCCAGTTGGCACCAGCTCACCAGAATGACTGGCAGTCCCAAATCTCACAGCCTGATCACCAACCTCATTCAACAAAGCTGAAAGAGATATAATAGTTGGCAAGGAAGCAGCTGACCCAGTGACGAGAGGCATTAGTCTTTCCCACCCTTTAGACCAACACCAGCCAGCCCAAAGTCTTTTTATCGGGTGAAATTTCATCTGTTGCAGAGGAGTTCTGAAAGAGATGAGTCACTGGGAAAGATAAGGTTCTCAGTGAGGCCATAAATAACAAATCTAGACAGCAATGTCACCCTTACATTTTAGGCCATTGAATGTGAACATAATGAAGTGCAGTGTGCAGCTACTGAAGCTGAAGCTCAGAGAGGGGACACAGTTTTTCATACAACCTGATGGTAGATTTGAGACTCAAACCCATTTTTCCTGTTTATTTGCCTGGCATCTTGCCAATCAGGGCCTTTTGGAGGCCTGGGCTGAGCCCCAAATTAAATCTATTCATATTCTTTCTTGTGCTGTAGGACAGATCTCTCCTACTGAAGCTTTATGCATTTGGGAGCCCATTCATGTGCTGACAAGCCTGAAGTGGCCCAGCCTCTGACATACAAACAGAAACACTTTTGGGGCACAACTCCAAGGTCCGCAACACTTGCCAGAGCAGCACACACCTCCTCCTTTTTACTCCTCTGAGGTAATAAGCTTAAATTCAAAGTACCCCTCGGGAGGTTTCACCAGGCAGCTCTTTACAGTTCGTTGAAGGACTCCTGACCTGTTAGCAATTGGCCTGAGCAGGAATAGACCACCCACTTGTTCTTTCTGGTTTACTCAGATCCTCAGTCTGCCAAAAGGGCTCTACAGAGGGATATGGACAGGCTGGACTAATGGGTCAAGGCCAACTGTAAGGCTCAACAAGGTCAAGAGCCAGGTCCTACACTTGGGTGACAACAACTTGCTGCAGCACTACAGGCTGGAGGAAGAGTGCCTGGAAAGGTGCCTGGTGCAAAAGAACCTGGGCAGGGCGGGGGTGGGTGCTGGTTGACAGCAGCTGAACATGAGCCAGCGTGTGCCCAGGTGGCCAACCCGCCCAATGGCATCCTGGCCTGTATCAGCAATAGTGTGGGCGGCAGGACCAGGGCAGGGATTGTCCTGTACTCAGCACTAGTGAAGCCACACCTCGAGTCCTGTGTCCAGTTCTGAGCCCCTCACTACAAGAACGACATTGAGGGGCTGGAGCAAGTCCAGAGTAGGGCAACAGAGCTGGTGAAGGGTCTGGAGCACAAGTCTTATAAGGAGCAGCTGTGGGAGCTGGGGGCATTTAGCCTGGAGACAAGGAGGCTCAGAGGACACCTTATGAGTCTACAAGTCTACAAGTTCCTGAAAGGAAGTTGTAGCCAGGTGGGGATCAGTCTTTTGTCCCAGGTAAAAGTGCAGTATGAAAGGAAATGGATTTAAATTGTGCTGGGGAGCTAGAGTAGGGGAAAATTGCTTCACTGAAAGGGTGGTCAGACATTAGAATAAGCTGCCTAGGGAAGTGGTGGAATCATCATCCCTGGAAGTGTTCAACAGGTCTGCAGAGGTGGCATTTAGGGACATGGTTTAGTGGTGGACTTCACAGTGCTGGGTTACCAGTTAGATTTGATGGTCTTAGAGGTCTTTTCCAACTTTAATAATTCTATAAAAATTCAGAAACCTCCCTCTAAAACCAGCAAGTAACCATCCCTCAGCCACTGCTAGCATTGCCCTCCTTCAACCAACCAAGCCAAGGGGCCACACTTCTGAGGCGATGCAGGGTGAACCAAGGCCATTTTTGTTCTAGGGCTTGTTCAGCCTCTGCTTCTCTCGGGAGCTGTGTGATACCAGGGGGCCGTGCTCAGCCACACAAAGGTGACCTTATTGTTAAAAGAACTCACTTGGCTGAGGGGATACAGCTGCACCCAGACCTGGACTGTGCCCTGCCTGCAGGGGATGCTGCAGAGGGCAGTGATAAACATGACTGCGTTAGGCTGGTTGTGTATGGAAAGGTCAGAGCCTGAGAGTAAAGCAGCACTTGAAGGGAGAGAAAGCACGGGAAGCAAACATGGAATGTAAAAAGGAAGGAAGAAGAGGTTCAGTGGAGGAGGCTTTGCCTGCTGGAGGGAGGGTGCAGAGGGCTGCATGCCCAGCCCACTCCCCATGCTAAGTACAGTATCTGCCTTTGGCTCACAGGCCCTTCCCAAATAAAGGAGTTGTCACTGCCCTGGCTCTCCCGGAAAAGCTGGTATCTCACCAGAGCTAAGAACTAAATTACTCCTTATTTTTTCTCCATTTGTGTTTGTTCATCCACAAAGCACACGTCCCTCTTGGCAGGGAAAGGGCCGGTATAACGTGTTCACCACAAGAGGGTCTCGCGTGCTGGGACAAAGTGCCCTCAATCCGGGGAAAGATCAAACAGAGCAGAAATACACATTCTTACAATGATGTGGTGGTTTTAAAGAAATCATGCTCTTTTTTTTCCAAAGGATTCCTTTAAAGTGCAGGGTACCGTCCCCCACGCAGTGAACAAAATCTCTGCTACCAGCAATACTGTGGTGCCCTCAAGCGGATGCAGAACACTGAGAAATGTGCTACATTGCCGTCCCTGCTCCCTGCCTCGCAAACCCAGGCTGCAAACAAAGCACCTGCCCACCCCAAGAGCTCTTTGCAATGCCAGAGGAATAAATGTGCTTCAACATTAAGATTGCCAGACCAAAAATTTCTCACTCAAGAGAAACTTATTTTTCAAGAAATTATTTGATTTATGAAAAAAACAAATTTAAAAGGGGGATTGGTTACAGCACTACCCTCATGGTATTTCCAAGGAGTAAGCAGAAAATAGAGATGGTTTTGGGTCCAACCACAGACCAAATGCCATTTGAACTTGATTCCCTTCACCAGATGCAGTATTGCTGGCCTTCCTCTGGAATTTGGCAGTAAGATGCCAAATTGCCTGACACCAGCCCCTACCAATATGCCATCCAACCACTTCACAGTGCCAGCAGATGTGAAATACCCCATTTCCCACCTGCTGCTTCACTGGTGGCAAGCTACCCGTGTATGGCTTCCTCCTCCTCATGACTGTTCTTCCCATATACTGTGTCCTTGTCACATCACAAAGATGTAGGGGCAGCACAGGCTCCTACAGACACCTTTGAAGAAGACAGGGAAGATCCTGAGAGGCTGGAAAGGAACTAAAAACATCCTGACACCCAGGTCACATAATTTTAAAAAATCCCTAACTTTTAAGATGACACAATGAGCATGGCTGAGCTTACTGCTCCAAGGTCACAGGGCAAGTCATGCTACTGCTAGAGAGAACTTGAATCATGGGGAATGACACAGAACTTAACAGCAGTGTTTAGCTAATTTACCTCAGCTAAACACTCCACGGGCAGAGTTCTGTTGGAAGAGCTATGCGGGTGCTGATCCGTGTCATGCACATGCCCAGCTCACTGCCTGCCATGGCCCTTTCCACAGAGCTATTCCCCAGCAGTCCCAGCCCATCCTGGTGCCCAGGGCAGGGCTTGACATTTGCCCCTGCTGAATTTTATGGGGTTCCTGTTTATCCATTCCTCCAGCCTGCCCGGGAAAAGCATCCCCGACTTCAAGCATTAATCATCCACAAATTTGATGAGGGTACATTGCATTGCCTCCTCCAGGCCATTGATGATGTTGAATAGGACACACCCAAGCAACAAGCAGAGAACTGCAGGGGTCTGTAAAGCACAACTCATTAACCACTGCCCTCTGATCCCAGTCATCCAACCAGTGTTTCACCCATCTTCTAGCTGTCCATCCACTCAATCCCTAATATCCTGCCTTGATTACAAGAGTTTTATGAGAGGCAGGGGCAAAAGTCTTGCTAAAGCCAAGGGAAACATCATCTCTTGCTCACCCTTCATTTCCAGATCCAGCCATTTCACCAGAGAAGGCCATCAGATTAGTCAAGCATGATTTAATATTGTGAGCAGCTGTGGAAAGAACTGGCAATACAAGACTAAAGCTACATCAAACCATATTGATTAGAAAGAGCATTCCTAGGTGCAGGGAGAAATCACAGCCAACCAGAGTCAAACAGAAGCAACTGCCCAGCGGAGCAGGAATGAATACAAAACTTCTTAAATCAGTGAACTAAGTTCAGAAATGGCTTACCTAATTTAGTTCTCTGAATCAGCTGCTTTAGAGTATTCCTATGCAAAAGTATGCAAGACACTGCTAAAAAGCTGGTAAAGATTGAGCTCTCAAATAAGTTAATTAAAGAACCTGATTGAAATACCTGTGAGTCACTGAAGGAGTGCATGGCAATGCACTCTTAAAACACCAACAGGACACAGGGCTGGTAGCATGTGGGCCAGGCACGAACAGACCCCAGCAAAGCAGCATGTTTGAGCAGAAACAGCAGGTTTGGTCACAGCCTATAGTCACAGCAAATTTTAGACCCACTACTGGAAGACCGGTGTTTAACTCTGGACAAAAAACATTTGCCATCTCTGTCCTCAAGAAACATGCTGTTCAGACATCATCAAAAAGCTCTGTGTGCTTGAAGTCAACATAGGTAACCCACAAAACAAATGCCAACCCAGGAGATATTTGGTGAGCACAGAAATTTTTCCCTGAGGATCCATCAGAAGTGAGCTAAAATATAGTGCAGAGCCAGTGCCATGTCAGTATTGTACAGCTCAGATAACCATTACAAGAGCTGTAAATCAAAACAAAACCCTACCAAAAAAAGGCAAAGCTATGAACACAAAAGACTGTTCATAATCTCTTAGTGACAGATGAGGAAGCTGTCAGTACAGGTAGAAACGTGTTTAAAGGCACCTAGACTCTGACGAATAAATTTTTTTTTTTATAGAGAGAGATCTAAGAAAGCTAAAAGACCTTTCCTATAAGCTTGGAGGTAGACTGAGGACACTGTCAGCACCTGCCAGTTCTATGCCAAAAATACAGGCCCATGCAGAGAACAGGAGGGACTGCTGACATTGCCAGAGCAGCTCCTACACCAATGCCACTATCAATTTGACATTGACTGGACAATGGCATACTGCTCTGTAGCATCATCACTGGTAACAAACCCCAGGACAACATGAAAAGAAACCCTGCTCAGACCTGGCACTTTGTTCTGACCATGACAGTGGGATAGCTGAAGGAAGCAAACCTGCACTCTGGCTGCCACTGGTACACACCTGGTTTGGATACAGTCACAGCTCACATTAAAAGCTTGCAATCATTAATACAAGGGCAACTCGTAAGCAGCAGTTGCAACAGAAATGTAACATTAAGTTACTTGCAGAAATGAAACATTAAGCAATTAAAAGGCAATGTTTTGATCAAGGCAAGTAGTTGAGCTCAGGGTGTAGAAGATGCAGCAGAATAGCCATCTGCTGAGGAAATCTCTTCTAGCCTTTAGTGCTCACCAAGCACCAGTCCTGGCCCAACCTGAAATGCACTTCCCAGGGCAGGTCTGTGGCCACACCAAACCAGCAGCATGAGGAGAGTACTGATTTATGGGCTCGCCTCAGACCAAGCTCCTCAGGCTTCTGATTCCTTTCTGACCATTCTGGCCAGCAGGTGACATGCCCCACTGCCACTGTGGGCAGCAGCACTGCCTACAGGAAAGAACTGCTGTCTGGAGCCATAGGGGCTAAAATAGAGGCTAAATATCACCACGTGCCATACCATTTGGGAGGCTGGCAACCTCAAAAATGAAAAGTTCAAGACACAAACTAGAGAGGGACCTTTATCCTTACCAAATAGGTCCTAAATCTGTAAGTCCAGAAGCCAGGAGGTTTCATTTTGTTAAGCAAAGAGGATAGAAGGATTTCAAGATACTCTTCCAGAAATAATGAGTGATCACAGAGTCAAAGTCCCAGGACAAACACATGCAGATCAAGGAGTACAGCTCTTGATTTTTAAAAACTCAAAAAGCATGAATTCCAGATATAACATTTCAGAACTTTTATTTTAAAAAAAGGGGGGGGGGGTTAGAACTTCTCAAAAAAATTTTTTTTTGTCTAAAAGGTAAGCTCAGATTGACCTTGCAAAGGTTATCAAAATGAACAGGATGCTCTCATACATTAAAAAAGCAACAGGGGAAAATGGGAACAACATACACTTAACTAAATTTACATATAACCCCAAAAGAAACCAATTCTCTGCCTCAGTTTCCAGTGAGGATCATGATGTCTCCTTGGAGCAAAGGCATGGTGTTGTACAACTCCGTTGTCCTGGAACTGGAAGAGCAGCTGTATTTGCACCCAAGGGAAGGTGCTGATCACCATCTCAGAAGCATCACTGCATACCTGCCCCAGGCCACTCTTTCCTTAGCATCCAGTACTGGCCAGAGACAAGCTATAAGGCAGCATGGGCCTTAATTCTAACCCCACCAAGCTGCTTTTCAGTACTGTTGAAAGGATTGGCATATGAAACTGCAGCTTAGATAGACTCATTTTGAAGTGAATGTAACATGGTTGAAAGTCACCAAGACTAGTAAAAGGCAAAAAATGTGCTGATCCATGCAAGACTAACAAGCCTGATCTCAAAAGTATGTGTAGATTTAAAAGCACGTAATGATAATAATGTAGAAAGTGACACAAATTACAACTTAGGTATTAATGATAAATAAGACCCTACTAAAGAATTTATTTCCTTATGACAGTCAGGAGATCAGGATGCTTGGCATATATCTTCACATGCATCTTCTGGCATAACTTTTTACTGGTTGAAATGGGGGAAAAGCAAACCATTAAGACAGATGACAACATACAGTACTAACATTCATGTGCATCATGTGACTTTGGATGTTATCCTGCTGGTCAGAAAGAAATCAGAAGTCTGAGTTGCTCAGTGCAAAGCACGAGCTGTTCCAGTAGGCTGAAAAGAGGCACCATTAATGACACCACCAGTATTCTAATAAAAATTTATCATTACCTCTACCTTTATCATCCTCAATTCAGGATCAGCCATTCAGGTCTAGGTGGTAAGGAAAAAAGTTGCAGTAACCTCAATCATACAAAGAGCAGGTCAAGTACCTAGAGCCAAAGCCTTTCACTGTGTGCTGTAAGCTTAGCAGTTGGAAGTGAAAAAGGCAGGGCAGAAGAAGAGTTCTGCATTAGTCATTTTTTTATTAGTTATGAAGCATAACTGCTTAAGCCAAGAAAAAAAGGCTGCCTAGGGATTGTACTTATAAAAGTATTCCCTGAAAAGATCCATCTAAAAAGGCACCTGGTGAGACTTCTGAAATCTTTTCATTTTCAATGCATCTTCTTTGAATGTGGCCAACCAGGATGTGCAAAGGGCAAAGACAGGTTAGTAGGTGGGTCAGGAAAAAGCTTCACAAAAAAGCCTGACTCACTCAGCCAAGAAGAAGGAAGTCTGAGAGAAAGCAGGAGAGCAGTCACCATCCAGAGAGGCTCATAACAGCTCACAAGGCAGAACAGCGGGGATGTAGCACCTCCCTCTTTCTGGCTGGGTTTTTTTGCTTTGTTGTGTGTTTTGTTTCTTTTAACTGGCTCCACTCACACCAGGAACTACAGTATGGTTTTCCTTTAGATAGAAGTGGATGCTTCATCTAGTCCTGCATTCATATCTTCATCTTTCCTTTACGCTTAGCATGTCTTAGGGAAATTCTTCATTATTACACTGTGATGTTCTAGGTAATGCTTAAGATGAAAATCAATTAACCTCTGTGATACCATATCTCAATATAGACTTCAAGTTATAATAATAATTGCAAAATTGAGAGAAAGATATATTTCAGTAAACAGAATGAGCAAGCCTCCACTTGTAGTGACTCCTTGTAATCAGACAAGATGAATAAGCTTTTATGGAAAATGTGCTTGGATGTAGCTTTGGATGCACAACTCATGCATTAGCAATGTTTATGGATTGACTCATTACATAGCCAGTCTTTATGCATATACCTTCTGAGAACACATAGGTTTTCAGACATAATCAAAAACAAGATGTCCAGTATGTAGGAAAGTTTATTTTTCACTTGTCTTCCATGAACCAGAATCTCCCTGAACTCAAAAACATCCTTGAGCAGAGTTTGAATGGACAAGATTTAATACTCCAATATGGTGACAGACAACAAAGTGAACAGCAAATGCTTTGGGCTCCTTATTTTTCAGCACTTATTCCAGATGCTGGAAGGACCTAAACTCCAGGACATGGAGGCCTTATGTTTGGAGTTATGGCAGGAGTCCACCCAAACGATACCAGGCCCCTGTCTAAAGTGAAACCCAGAAGAATTTGAAAGGAACACTGTGAACTCCTTGAACTAGCACTTCCCCATGAAACCACCACTGGAAAGGTTCCAGCTATTGCCCTGAAACGGGGTGTAAAGACATGCATATAGCAAAGTGTGAGGCAAGGTGCTGTGGGAAGACTGAGCACACAGGGAACTCTGAAAAGGAAGGGCTAGCTAAACAAGTTTTGCAGGACCCACCCATGTACAAAAACCCACCAGTGTGCCAAAGTGGTTATTGAAACATCACGACCTGCACCGACCTAAGCTGCCGGCAGGAATTGCTGGTAGTGTTATCAGCAGGCAGAGTGTGAAGTGGCACCTAGTGCCAACTAGGTCAGGACGTGGTTACAAGCAGAGTCAAGAAAGCCACAGTGTGTACACAGAACCTGAAAGTGAATCTGTGGAACCAGACCTCTGACAAGCAGATCTGAACCCTGCTTCTACCACAAAGTGCTGTAGTTGACTACCCTTGCTACTTGCTTTCCTGTAGCCTTGCTCCAAAGCTGAAACCCAGGCTGCCATGATCCCAGCTTCCAGGTGCCCTCCTGAGGTACTGCATACGATCTCAGCAGGGAAGTTACAGCAAAGCTACAAAACCTGCCTGACTCCTTGAGGCAGTGGCTCAGGTGGCAGGTGGGAAGCGAGATAACACAGCACAGCTCTGGCCAAGCCGCTGCCAGTACACAGTGCCTGCTAAAACACGATCGCTTTCCATTGACACTGATGGAGCAAATACATATGAACGCTGCTTGCGAAAAGTGCCAGGCTGACAGGCACAGAGATGGAAATCAAGGACCAAGGACCCAAAGAAACCCAGCCAATTAAGGAATCTATTGTCACAGTGGGTCAGAGCACAAGGCAATGTGGTCTGCTAAACTTTTTTATTGTGAACCTTTTCAGCAAGGTAAGTGATTCCATTTCTGGCAAAAAATCCCAGGCACTTGGGATCAGAGATATATATAAATATAGGGGGAATTCCCAAGCCAGAGATTACATCTCACCACTTACACAGAGTGCCAAGGATCATCCTTACCTCCTTGAATATATCCAACCTCTTTCTGAATACACTGGTATCTTTAGCTTCCACAATGCTTCAGATGTACTTACATGTTGCATACTAAACCCTAGGATCTTCCTTTCATCCATTTCTAACAGTCTGACTGATCATTTCATCAGCTCCTAGGCCCTATGCAATGCTGATTCCTCCTATCCAGCACCCAGCCGGAGCAAGACAGTTTCCTAAGGAAGTCATACAGCTTTTAGTCTTGTAAGGAAGTAATTTCCATCTTCTTGGACACCTGCATTGGTTCTCTCCCTATTCTCTAGCTTTATTAAACCTTTTCAAGGACTGCAGATAGCATACAAACCAAATATGTTTACACAGCAGCACACCAATATTTTCGTGAGTTCTCTTCCTTTCCCAATAATTAATATTCTAATTGGTTCCTTTGGTACAAGGTTTGGGCACATATTTTCACAGAACTATGCATAATGCAGAAGAACCATCCCCAAATACCACTCCAAAGCCCCTTGTGTTGTATGTATGTTAGGATACTTTTTTCCCATGTGAATTCCTTTGCCTTCTGTCAACATAGGCTTTATTTACTACGGAAGGCATATTTGGTAGTCTAATCTTCAAGCTCCAACATGCATGAAGACCAGTATTATATTTACTACCTTCCCTTTCTGTGTTCCTGAGGCTAATTTAAAAATGACACAGGACGACATCTAACACAGCTCTTACACACTCCTTTAGACCCAGCAGTCAAAGCTGCCTGGGTCTGGAGAGCTTTATCAACTGCCCTAAAAAGCTGCTACTGGCATATCAATTTCAAATAGTTCCTTGGACTAATATCTTAGAGAGCATGGCTCGGACATGATAATTTCCAAGTTCCTCAGCTCTGAACACTGACACATGTGACTTGGCTTTTCTGTCAGTCTTTTCTTTCCAGATGACAAGCTAGAGCAGCAACAGGAGCATTCTCTAATGCATGGCAAACAGCAAGCCACGAGCCAGGGTGTCTTTGAAGCTTCACCTGCTGTCCCTAAAACCAATGCTTTGTTCGTATTTGCATTGCTCAGCACACATCACTGCAGTTTGGAAGTGTCTTTACCTTCACAGTACTGGACATCTGCTAAGTCCAAAACCAGACTGAAAGAGATTTAGGCAGACACTCACCTTTCAGTCAGGTACCCAAGACCTGCTGAAGACTCAAAACTTCTCATTACTGAGGAACCTTCCTGAAATGTTGGTGCTTCCTGCTGGATGGCTCAGGAGTCCCTCCACCACACAGCAACTGCTGCAATTCTCAGCACTTCCCCACCACTGTGGAGGGGACTTCACTGCCTTCTGTTGCACCAAACTGTGTCCCATTGCATGAACATCCAAACACCATGTGGGTGATAAGTTTTATGCCAATAAGAGTATTTCAAAGTACAATGCCACTCTGCAACAGAAGAGCATTATGAGTCACTGAACACAAGCAGCACTGTGCAGATCCATGATACTGAACAGCTTTCTGCCAAACTCTAAGCAAACGAGACAAGGAATGTAAAGAGGTAACACTCAAATATTTTATCAGTGACTTGGCAGTGCTAGGCTAACAGAATCATTTAGGACCTCTAAGATTTAGTCTATTCAAGACTACACAGGAAGCAAGTACAAATCTAATTCATATTTCCCTAAATATAGTTACTTAAAAGCCAATTAAAAATACAATTAACAGTGACATAAAATAGGGGAAAAGCCAGAGAGAGCATGTAACAAAGAGGAATTCAAAGCTTACCTGCACTCACCGCATAACATACACATTAAGTGGGTACAGTGGCAAGCCAGAGATCCTTACAAGTAAGGGTCAAGACCAATGGTCAGGTGCTGTTTAAAACTGACCTATTCCTTGTGTTTATTCAGGGTTCAGAACAGTGGTACCACTATTCCACATTAAATTAGTCATATCTTTTATTGCAAAATCTGCCTGGATTTTAGCAATTCATCTGATTAGAGCCAGAATCTTGAAATTGCATCATTGTTTAACTGTGACTACCTGCCAAGAGAAGGAATTGAGGTGAGGAGTCAGATTTTTATCTCAGGTTTCATTTCAGCAACTCCCATGAAAGTGTATGGGCAGGCTGTATAAAGACTCCTGTGTCCATACAGGTGTACACCTCTATATCCTACCAGTAAATCACACTGCATTGCCTGCTCCACTCTTTATGGCTTTTATCTTGCAAGATTTATCTCTTAATTACTTTATGTGAAGCAGTAAGCAAACAAGGGCACACTGTACCAGCTCCCTGACAGACTGACAAGCCTTGTGGGCAGGTGGGCACAGACAACCAAGTTGGGAGGAGATATATACATCAAGCAGGAAGCGAATACTCCCATATTAGCAGTTTATTCTTAGCTGAAACAAGACATGCCTTAGCAATAAGAGTGTTAAAGAGAGAAATATGATAAAAAGTAGCACTTGTTTTATCGTTGCTGCTGAGAACTCCATTTTGTGTGAGCAGCAAGGCAATAAATAGAGCATAGACAACTGGAAAAGAGAAGCAAGTAGTTGCCATAACTGGCAACTGCAAGGGATTAGCCAGTGATCCTTGCCGAGGAGCTCAGGAGCAAGCTAGACTTCAGACCTGGGCTCGAACTCAAGTTTTCTTCAACTGTTCAATTTTTGGTATCACCACTCCCAGAATTAGTTAAACATGAGACCATTATCAGGTGCTTAAAGACAGAACAGAAACCCACAGGAGTGACCCAAACAGTGAATTTGACAACTTACCTTCAGACTGACACCCTGCTCAGCACTCTCTACTGTTTGGGATTTAAACATTTCCCTCCTGCACAGTTACACATGTACAGCAGCAACAGCTTAAGAGTGCCTTCCACAAGACTAGATAAGAGTTTGACTCCTCCAGCTTCATGGTGATGGATTTGTGGATAGATTTTTCTTGTTCCTTGGTCAAGTGTCCTTAGAGCAGTTATATATAAACAGCCTCCTTTTCTTGTACTTGTCAAGGACTCAATTATAGGTGTTGTCACAAGAAGACTGACTACAAGAACAGAGCCTTCAAAACTTGAAACTCTTTAGTGTTTGAGTTCCAACTAACCATACAACTGTTCAGGCAGAGTCATAGAATCATGGAATCAAAAAATGTCCTGAGGTGGAAGGGACCCACAAGGATCATTGAGTCCCACTCCTGGCTCTGCAAAGGACACCCCAAGAGTCACACCATGTGCCTGAGAATGTTGTCCAAACACTTCCTGAACCAGGCTTGGGGCTGTGACCACTTCCCTGGGGAGTCTGTTCCAGTGCCCAGCCACCATCTGAGTGAAGAACCTTTTCCTGATATCGAACCTAAACCTCCCTGACGCAGCTTCAGTCCATTCCTTCAGCTCCCATCACCAGAGAGGAGAGATCAGAGCCTGCCTGTCTGCTTCCCCTCATGAGGGAGCTGGAGACTGAGTCATACTATACCCATTCATAAATGAAAAGGGAAGTCACCCTTCTGCAGTTAGCTTTCTTTTATAGTGTCAGCTGCTGAGCAGAGCTTTTGGACCACAGTTTTAGATTTAAAGGCTGTAAGTTCCCAAACCCATTTTTCCATTAAGAATTACAACAGAGAACTTACTGAAGAGTTCTCATTTACCTTTGTACACTTCACATAGCAGTGGTATCTCACTATTAGCTGATACAGTATTATACTGTACATGTGTCCGGTAACAACTTCTACACAGACATAATCTGTTTTACCAGCCATCTTCTCTCCCCATTACATACAATGTCCTGAAATGCAGTCTTGAGGGTGACAGTAATGCAGGATGGACATTTTGTAACCTTGAGAAAGCTTCTGGCAGTTACCTGTCACCCAGCATTTGTTATTTTCTGTCCTTTAAAGCTAATCACACATAGTGATCTGTAATTCACTTACACTTTTAAGACTCCAGCAGAACCTGAGAAGGGAGATAGTTGTCTGTAAGGCAGAAAAAAAAACCTGGAATAGATTGAAGACCGGTAAGTGGCAGCTGCCAAGGTAGACACATCCTGCAGCATGTTATTGAGGTGGGGAAGGAGTATAAACCAACTGCCCATCTGCAATGGAAAAAAATTATTTAAAAGGGATGACTGATAACAACCCACTGCCTCTCATCAGCCCCAGGGCTCTTTCATAAGCTCCCCTCTTCATGCCAGTTGTATTTCCTGTGAGTTCTACAGCAGTCATGGAATAAGAGAAAGGTTTGATAAACCATACACTACAAAATAAAAATAGCTATTGTAGCACTGCTGTGCAGTAATGTAGCACTTCTTCTCAATATTCAACACAAACTAGAGAAGCAAAACAGCCAAAGTTAACAATTATAACATTAGAATAATTACAAAGGTTTGGTTTTTTTTTAAGATCTGTAATCTAGACAAGTACTTGGGAAACTTTTCAAAGACATTTCTGCAGAGTAAAGATTTTCTTTACAGGTTGTTCCCTGAAGAGGCTGATACTTCTTTCCCCCTGCTCTCTAGAGAAAGCCAAAGCGTTTTAGTTCCCAGACCATAAGCAGTCTATCAAACTGTTAAGAATATGAAATGTGCAGAACAATAAAATTTCTTCACTGGCTTCAACTTTGAAAGTTTTAACACCTATATAACGAACTATAAACAAAAGGTGGAGTACAATTAGCATATGTACTCCTTATGCCTGAAATACCACTGAACTTCTGCAGCAGCAGCACTAGGTCTTAAAAGAAAAAAAATAGCAAGAACAAGACCATTATGGGGAGCAACACTTTTTCACTAGAAATATGGGATACCTACTCCCATCCTGACAGATGACTGAGATTCCACACCCTGTTTCATAAAATGACAATTAGATCAACACCTTAAGTTTATCACTCCAGGTTTGCTCTTACAAAGGAGATGTGCTGCTCTTGTGCTTGCTCCAACACTGGGGTAAGCACACATTCTTTGCCCCTGCTTCAGTCCTCCTCCTTATCAGGAATAGTCCCCACTCCTGATCACTCTCCCTGTGTAATGTGGAGAATCACTGCTAACTCAAAACAAGGGAGGGCAGGTGTGAACATACACTTGCACCAGAAATGTAATTCAGTTAAAACCTGACCAATTCAATAATAACCATGTCAAATCCACTTCTCTTACATTCAGTGCATTTTATATAATGCTTAATATTAATGCTTTTAAAAATCCAAATTAGTAATGTATTACCATCATGAATCTTGAAGGACTTTCTATTATTTTGAAATTTCAACAGCAGACAACACTTATAATAGCATTTTTAATACAAGAGCTATTTATTCATATAAGTTCGTAACAGTACTGATGATTCCATCATAACACTTAACCACAGGAACAGCTCAAAAACTGGGTGACACTTACATGAATCTACCAGTATTGTAACTGGTGGCTTATACTGTGTTCATTTCCTTGGTTATGGTCAAAACTAGACATGAGGTATTTGTTAGCAAAGGACAGAACACTGTAACACTCTGTTCATGCCTTAGGAGATGTTTTAAAAGATATTTAATGTTTTTCTTGTACATCAATTGGCATTTTTGGGAACTTTTTTATATTAGCTTCAGGGGGACAAGAGAACTAAAAGATTCTCATACAAGTTTTTGTACTCCAGACACTGTAGTGCTTTGTAAGTAACACAGACCATAATCACCAAGTAGCCATTGTTGTTGCTCAACCCAAGCAGCATGCAAGGAGTGAAAGAGCCCACGGTGAAAAGCATTCAATTAAATTCTTTTTAATGACTGGCAAGCATTATCAGAAGAACCCAAAGAACATACAAAAATGCAAACTATTTGCTGAGTGTCCTTTTAAAAGCTAGCAGCACAAAATACTTTTTGAACAGACCAGACATCTGTTGCCTCCTGAGCAGTAGTACATCATTTTGTTGTCCATGTTTTTTGACTTCCAGGTTTTGCAAATGCTGATACATCAAGAGTTTTACCACTGTTGCACTGTTCATATAAAGTCTGAAAGTCAACAAACACACAGGGTATTCAGGTGAACACAGTTGTATTGCACATCGATTCAAACTATATAACAAACATTACCACTTGAAATAAATCATCACATACTGAAATGCTCCATACCAAAATTCCTCTCTCAAATAAAAAAATATAAACACACTTAAGACAGCTTAGTTGTATCAGCTGTAATGCAATGCAGTGCCTTAAAGAAAATACATATGCTGACTTAGCAGTGTGGGCAAAGTTACAGAGCTTCACAAGTCAGCAGAGAGCAAACGAGTTGCAAAGATCTAAAATCCAGTTTATTGTCTCCAATATGGAAACACCAGCCTGGAAGGAGAGAGTTACTTGTGTACTTGGGGAATGCAAGCTTTACATGAGATACTCAAATGCCCACAAACAGGCACATTGCCATATTGTTAAAAGGATAACTATTTAAAAGGATAATTACATATTGTTAAAAGGATAACTACTCATATTTAAAACAGATCAAGTACAACTAGCAGTGTAAGCATAAACTCCTTTATATTTAATATACACTGAATTTGCTGTCCTCACCATGAAAGCAGCTTTGCATTCTCAACATCTTATGTATACTTTACCACCATCACTTCTTCTGAGACACAGGTAGGAAGAACAGAATTGAAAGTTTATCAAGCTTCTCTTTCAGGCAATAAACAGAGGCTGCAATACTTTAACACACAGGAACTAATTTACATGTAGCACTGCATTAACAGTTCAGCAACTTCCAGGAAGCAGGAACAGTTGCAGTCCAAAAGTGTGCACACTTAACAGATCAATTTAGATAATTTTTTCACAGTGAGGGTTCTTAAATTAGAAGACCCCCACTTAGGGACAGCTTAAAAGCAAAGCAGATGTACTGGGAGGTGGAAAGGAAAGAAAAAGCTAGAAGAAAAGATTCCTGGTATCATTTCCAATCCTTCCAGTTCAGAAGAATGTAGAGTTTCTACATGCTTGCAAGTAAAAGCACTAATATGCACAATGTTTTTCCAGCTATGGTTAAAGATTTCATATATGTATTGTTTCAGCTTTCACCACCAAACATTCTAACCTTTGCATGAGCATGTACTACGACACAAAACAGAAAAGAATTTACTTACCCTTGCAGCTCTAGAAATAGAATTGGGAGAATTCAAGCCAACAAGCTGGCCAAGGATACGTTTCATTTCCTCTGTTGTTCCTTTTGCATTTGGGACACCTGCAGTTAATTTATAGTTATGCTGAAATTGTATACATTATCAGTGTGAAAATTGCCAGTACAGTTTGTAAGAGGTTTAAGAATTAAAATATTGAAGTCTTTTCTGAAGCAGACATAGGCAGCAAACAAAATTGCGTCATGCCAACAGGCTCATAGTACACCTAAGAGTAAAGCATTTTTTAAAGCAGAGTTACAAATACTATTTAATAAAAATGTATTTTAAAATAAATGTACCTGTTTGACAATGACTTTGAATTTGAACATAGGGATGTACCAGCAACTCCGAAACAGAAATTCTTTCTTTAGGATTTCTTATTAAACAGCGCTGCAAATGAAAAGAGGAAGAATGCTTTGCCTATAAATTACAAATTGTCCTAGGAATTAACAGTATTTACTTTGGATGTTGAACCAAGGGAGTTAAGTAAAACTGCTTTCAATAATTACTTAGCTGGTATTGAGCTAAAAAGAGACTATAATACGGAAACAACATGAAGTAGCTCTAGCTTCATTCTTTTGGAATAAGGCCTGTTACTACAAGTAGCAGTGAGCACTTATTTGTTGAAAAAGTCTCTAAAGCACAACTCATTCAGCTTTAGAAAATATGCTTTAAATAAAGAAATTCCCATTATTTAAATCAAAATTTAAGGGACAGTTACCTTCAGCACATCTTGAAGATCCTTCTCAGCAATATCTGGGAACCCTATTTCATAACTTGGATCAACAATAGCATGCATTTTATTGATGTGACTTGTTATATGTTGAAACGGAGTCCTTCCATATGTCATGCAGTACAAAATGCATCCCAGTGACCATACATCGCTTTTGGGACTTATCTAATATTAAAAAAAAATTGGATTTACTTAAGAAACTGTCCCTTCAATCAATTTATCATATAATTGTACAGTTTTTGTTGTATAAGAGATCTTTATAACTATTACACAAAATCACTAAGGCAGCATGCCATTATCTACTAAGACAGTGATGTGGCTTCCTTCACTGATATTCCATAAGAAAACTACTCTTATTAACTACTTTTGAAAATCAACTTAATTGAAGAACTAACTTAAAACTAAACTTAGTCCTTAACAAGTCAAGCTGCAGGATTCTAATTTCAGATTTAAAAATAAATACAAGTAAAAGCATATTAAATTAATTAAATCCAGGAAATGGTGAGAGATCACAGCTATGTCTCCAAAGTGGAAAGCCACAATTCAATTCTCCTGGGTTTATAGGATTCAGATCCATATTTCAACCACAACACCCAGGCTGTTCCTTGAAGGATGACTTTCCGCTTCTCCTGTTGAAGCTGAAGCACTTTAAGAGAAGCACATATGAAAACTCTAGCCTGGTGTGATTTCAGAGGTGCACAGCATGGAGGGCCCAAAAGATGCTCAAAAGGCTTTTGTAACATGAGTCAGCAGTACAGCCTCTGATATGCAAAAGGCTCTTGTATTGCACTCTACTCTATATTGTTGATCAATGCTATTCACACTGATAACATAGTGAACTCTTGTATTTCTTCATAAAAATTTATTTTAAAATATTTCTGGTTATTTTTAATTTAGATATTATCACTATATGTTTAGCTCCTCCAATGCCCAAGCCTGTGCATCTGTTTTACTTTCAATTTCACTCATTAATTGAGCACTTACATTTTTCTAAACACCATCTGCCATATGCTTTTAGGTAGTTAGGGAGACTAGGCTTAACCTTCCACTCTGCACACCATCATCATGGCACAATAAATTTTCTTATGTTCAAGTTTCAGTGGAAGATTTTGAGAAAACCAAATCTGAAGATACATGACTGAATTACACTTCCTTCTTAACATGAAGGAAATAGGAGGAAAAAAGATCATACTACCTTAGAACGAGGCTTGCCATTTTCTCCATAGGAAGACCTATCTTCTATTGCTTCAGGTGGCATATAATTCATTGTGCCAGCCTACCCATAAAATGTAAAAATATTCTTTTAAGTAAAGTATGCATTAAATTTAATTCACTTAATAAAAACTTAAATTTCTGTCCCAAAACACTGAAAAGCATCTTGAAAGTTTGTTTGTATTAAGGCTGAAGGCCATTATTATTCTGTTCATTAAAAACATGTAAAAATCAATATACATGAATATTCATATATACATATAAAACCATTCAGCATAAAATTTCAATATTAATTGAGGTTATTACAATAATCAAAATTATCAGCAGGTACTATCAGCACTTCACAGAAAAATGGATGTGAATTTTCCAGAAGTATTTCACCTGAGAATCTTTAATGATACTCGTCACATCTGGCTGCATCTGATTTGCAATGCCAAAGTCAATTAGTTTTAACATTCCATCAACTATCAGAAAGTTTGCTGGTTTCAGATCACTGTGAATAATGCCTGTAAAAAAGAGTTTAAAGTAAATCCAAATTACTACCATACGGTTTAGCATGACTCAATTCCCGTAACCCTTGCCCAGAGAGAAGGAGCAGATTGGCTTTACCCGAATCTCCGCAGATTTCATAAAAGTGCCTTCCTTTCTTTCTAAACAGTTAAGACTTGCATGAGTTTGCAGTTATAATTACTACTTATTCAAATGTGCAGGTACCCCAGAACAGCTCCAAGCAATCTGAGTTGCACAGTTTGTCTCAGTTTGAGACAGACCCTCCAGCTCTGTGTGCACACAGCCACACTGAACTGCTGCTCTGGAGCAATTCAGTGGCCTGTCCATGCCTGTAGCTCTCTCTTCAATTAGCTAAGCAGGTACTTAAAATAAAAGAATTATACTGCTTAGTGTGATCAAAGGTACCATTTACTGATGAGTATACACAACTGACTTCTCACAAACTCTACTTGGACAACTTAATATGAACTTTGGTTATTACCTTCATAATCAACCAATCCATTTTGATATTTTACAAAAATCAGTGTCTTTTTTCAAAACATCACAGGTATGTATGTACCCTGAATTTCAGTAGGTTTTGCTGTTTGCTATATTATTGAATGTTCTGGTTCTGAAAATAGGTGATGCTTTCTACTATATGTACTAGTCTTCACCTCATTATATAGGAAAATATCCAAGTCTGCCCTATCCTTTGTGCTATACAGACAAACTGAATATAGATGCATACACTTTAATGACATAGATAAAGATGGGAGGAAGGCCTGAAGAACTCTTAAGAAAAAGCTGAAACACTTTGTCAAAGTAAAGATGACAGAGCTGTCATTAATGTCAAAGCTATTTTTGGAGAGAATGAGAGGCTAAAATTTGAGTCTCAAGTGGAATTGGGAATGTATGACGTAGCCTAAAACAGAAAAAATTTTCTGGCTGTTGTAAAAAAACAGCATTACATACATAAATAGTGATATTTGTAGATCCCTCTTGAGTTATCCAAGTCTACCTTTGCCAAGATGTACCCTGGTTTTTTGTTTCACTGTTTTTTTTTAAAGTACAGTAAATACCTATCTTTGAAGATCATGAAGATTACACCAACACTAAAAACAATATCACGTCCAAAATTAAAACAGATTCATATTATCTGCCATATACCCTACACAAATACCTAGAATTATTTAAGAATACCATATTCATGGATTGTGTGAACAGCTTCCAGCATATTTTTCCAATAGCTCTTTCGTTCCAATGGATCCATCTTTTTTTTCTTTTTAAGCCAGCTATTGAGATCAATATTTCCACACTCCATTACCATGTAGATATGTTGATCAGTGATTTCACTAAAAATAAATATATGTATGTTAAAAGTGAAGGAATTATCTTTTTATAGAGAAATCCTGGTTAAATAAAATTAGTATTTACTCACTAGCCATAAAGGCGGATGATCTTATCGCTATGTTGCTGCAGTTTACTCAGATGAGCAATTTCATTCTTATAGCTCTGAACAGTCTGTTGATCAGCTTCCTCTAGATTCACGTATTTGACAGCATACAGCTGCTTCTTGTCATTCAGTACTTGAAACACCTGCAAAACAGTATCAGTTAATAACTTCATTCATCCCTAGCTCTGACTTACTATGGTCCTTCATCTCAACTCAGCCAGAATATTAAAAAAGTCTAGCTTATCAAAAGGAAGAAACAATCCAAACAAAGTCAGCATGCAGAAAAAAAAAATCAAGAATGAAGACACCAGTTACAACAGAAACAACCCTTACCCAGAGGCTATCTTGGTGCCACATTGTATTTCACTAGGTGTAGTACATCATGAATCTGAAGTGCCACTAAGATAAAGATTACAAAATAACACTCCCAGACACACGGGTTTGATCTGCCTTCACACATTCGTTTTGTCAAACCAAAATTTGGAGGCTAGATCACATGGCACGTGAGAAGAGGTTAAGAGCACAAAGTCCATTCAGTCTTAAGATGAGAAGGCTGCAGGAAATCCTATTGCTGTCTTCACCTATTTAAAGGGAAGGTATGACAGACTCCTTTTGAATCATTGAAGTATGAGATGCAACAGACATGGCTAACAACAAGGAAATTACAATTGGATATTTTGATTTTTTTTCACTGTCACATAGTCCAACAGGAAAACTGCTTGTCCAGATAGGCTATGAAATCTCCACCCTTGGCAATACTCAAACACAAACCCATCAGTAACAGGCTCTATTTCGGCCTTGTTTTAAGCAGACTGTGAGAAAGTGACACACAGAGGTCCCTGCCATCCTACCTCATTCTGCAACTGTACAGTGGCAACACAGCGAGCTCTTCTTTCTGGAGGTCCCTGCTGACTGGAAGCCAGCTACTATTATTCCAATTGACAAGAAGGATGGGAGGGAAGACCCAGGAAACTACAAACCTGTTAGCCTAACCTCAGTTGCTGGAAAAATTAGAGAGAATATCCTACTGGGTACTACTGAAATGCAATGATCAGGCACAGATTCACAAAGCAAAAGACCTCTTTGAATAATTAGTTAAATTAGCTATCCTAAGAACACATCCTCCTAGAAGTTATGCAAAGACACATGGAGAACAGGGAGGTGATTTGAGAGAGTCAGCACTGCTTCATCAAATGTAAGTCTGTCTGACCAACCCAGTGGCCTTCTGTGTTGGAGGGACTACACCAGTGGAACAGATACAGATGTCATCTATCTGGACTTCTGTAAGGCCTTTGACATGGTCCCCCACAACATCCAGCTAAACTGCTTATGCTGTCAAGAAAATAGGGAACTATAACAAAACCAAGAGATTTTGCCAAAATTGTTTCTCAAGTTCCCATGACCCCAAATTACCACATAAAAAGCAGCTCACTCACCCCTTCAGACATAGCTACAACTCTACTTCTCACACAAGTTACAGAAGTCATAAGAGATGGTCTGTCTCCTTCACAAACTCTCACATCAACTTTGTAAGTTACCCATTTCCCAACAATGTAATCACACTACTCTAAACAACAGCCTCTCACATTAGGATGCACACAATGCAGTGCATCTCTCACAACAGAAGAGCTGATCCTACCAGGAATTTAAATGCTTACTCTACCATAGAAATTATCTTCAAGAGCAAGAAGCCTAAGCATAGCACTAAACCAGCACAGTTCTCAAACATTGTGTACATGCTAACACTATGCACTCATAAGATTATTTGAACATGTATTTACAATAGAACTACTACTGTGTAAATGAGTGACTGCCTAAAAGGATAAAGGAGCACCTTACCTTACTTGAGCCTCCACTACCTATTTGCTTTAATACTGTATAAACTCTGCCATTGATGGCAAGGCATTCATGCGAAGGTAGAGAAGCTGGAACCTGTGTACACACAGAAAAGGTTAAGAATAAATATTGGTATGTCCAACAGAACTTAAGAGAGCTCTACTTCTTGTTAAGTTAAAATGCTTTAAGTTGCCTTGCTCTGTCTGAAGAAGATAAAGTTATTTACAAACAGTAAAGAAACTTCAAATGAAAGCTAGATCCCCATATATGGATCACCATTTGGCATGTAACATCATTGAACTCTTGTAAAAGGTGCCAATGCTCTTCATACTGGAAATCGACAAAAGGGTGCTCTTTAATAAGGCTTCCCAGATCATTAGAGACACCTCCCTCTATACATATAATGTCAGAAACTGTATTATCTAACAGACTTTCAGTCCCAGCATGCAACTTAAGAGTTGTACTGAAGTAACCTACCATTTTATTTGAAGCTAGCTAGAAGTCTAGCTAGAACACTTCAGTACTGGGAAGTTGAAACAGCCTGCATTGGCCTTATCTGCTACACCAAGCAATAGAAAGGCCTCAAGTTTGATTTATTAATTCTTATCCTCTGGTTGAAACAGCCTGCATTGCCCTTATCTGCTACACCAAGCAATAGAAAGGCCTCAAGTTTGATTTATTAATTCTTATCCTCTGGTTGAAACAGCCTGCATTGCCCTTATCTGCTACACCAAGCAATAGAAAGGCCTCAAGTTTGATTTATTAATTCTTATCCTCTGGTAGGAAGCCTAAACTTATCCCCCAGTTTTATGTACAATTGGGAAGGTTCCTACCTGAATGTGCAACACGCACACAATAACCCATTTTTAGGTGATGTCAGGTCACAACAAATGTATCAAAATTTGTGAACTAGCAAAAATGGAGGAGAAATGCAATCTTTTACCTCCCTCAAACTCATAGTTTTCAACACACACTGCTTCTTTTCAGTGGTACTGCACTGTAGTGGGTAGTACCACTATAAAGCACTGCAGAACAAAAATAGAGACTAGTTCTTTCCTCTGTCATTAAATAGGATCTGAAAAGGCTTAGGTTGCAGACATAAAGGCTCCAGCATTTTGACAAAATTGAACTGATTTTTCAACACCTGACTTATTTCATCTAAATTCATATATACACATGAAGAAAGTTATTTTGGGAATAATAGACTACTTTCCCTTACTGATCCAGGAAGATGAACAGTAACTTCAAACTAAAAAAATATATACACACATTTATTTTACCTAAAGTAGTTCCCAATGAACATATGTACTGAAAAAAATGACAGAAAATTGTTACCTGCAAGCCAACCTGATTTTGAAATGGAGTTGCTGGAGTATGTGGTAAAAAATATGGGAACTGGCTATAGGGAGTAGAAATTTGACATCCTGGTAGAAGCTGGTCCTTTACAACTGGTGTGTTGAAACTAACACAAAATATGAACAATATATGCATTAGTATGTTTTTAAGATTATTTTAACAACAAAGTTGAAATCTCCAATGTTTATTGAAAGTTAGCCTCCACTTCATTCAATAATTAGCATTATTAAGACTTCAACTTCTTGATTTAGAAGTCCTTTTAGAAATACACTGAAACTACAACATACTTAGAAAATACATTTTAAAACACTAATTCTCTATCTTCAGACACTACCTGGCACTTCCCAGCAACTGGAAAGTGAAAGAACTATAAAGCTAGAAGGGCTGACTACAAGAGTTTGAGACAGTTACTTTTCCCCAGCTTATTATTTATTTAAAAACTTCTTAGATTACCTATTTTTTAAAGTAAGCATATTGAGACAGACAACTTCAAACACCCTCACTATTGCCTTAAGAGCCTTAGCTACACCGTGTATGAGCAGAAAGATCATGGATTTAAGAAAACTAAAGATTGCAAAAAATCCAGGTTTTTTTATTTGTTCTCTTGAGGTGTCTAACATCTATTTAGCTATATTGCTGAAGATACTTTATTTTTTGCCCACTGTTTACAGAAACTAATGCCAAGATCAGAACTAGAAAAGAATGTAGATACCTAGGATTTATTCGGTAGAGTAAAATCACAGGAGTTAAAAAAAAAAATAAAGGACAAATCTAGTCAAAAGCATGGTTCTCACTGAATACAGAAGCACTCAGCAATTCTGCACATTTACCATGTACATACAAACTAAGTAACGAGAACTTAATAAAGGACAATTATCAAATTTCTTAATGAAATTATGTGGTTCATTCCCTACATATATTCTGAATTTACAGCTATAGAGACAGAGGTCCTACCAACAGGAACAGTGCTTACTCAGCATACAACCTTGACCTATATGATTCATCATAGAGACTTATGAAAACAATAAGTAATCACATAATCAGAAAGATTTGCCAACACAGGCATAGGGGTTTATGCCTAATTTAAGGTCACATGGATAAACAAATGCTATCATTTCCTAACTTAAGTGCTTAATTCTGCAAGCCTCTGGATCTCTTGAAGTACTTTTAAAAAACCTCAGACACTTGCATCATGGGAACTAAACTGATATACAGTTATCAATCTAAAAAGCCTGTCAGTCACAAAAAAAGTTATCTAAAAGAAAGTGTCATGTAGCAGGGAACAGTGAAAAAGGTAAATGCTGTACTAAGGACTTATTTATTTGACAGTAAACATTCAAATGCAGAAAAGTTGACAGAAAAGGCAAAGGTCCCTAAACCCAATCTGAATCTCAAAGTCAGGCACTTTACAGAAGCACTTGGAATGTTTGCTATCTGAACAGAAAAATGTAAGAAACTCTGTAAAAATCAGCTTAAGTCTTTCCAGAGATCAACTACCATCTTACAGTAGGCTTACCAGGCCATATAATCATTAGATGTGGTGCTTGGTGTTCCATAAACATGTGATGGGTCACTTTTCTTTGAAACAGCATCTGACGGCGATAATTGTCTTGAAACAGGATAACCAGACTGTTCAAGGTTCATTTGTTTTCCCTACAAAGGGTAAAACAAGATATTCTATCACACAAGGAGCCACAAGTAAGAACACAGAAACATTTTCTTCAATATGAGAAGGTTGCTGCTAGCACACATGTAGTACATATTCATGTTACTTTACCTCTCCATAGCAGCTTTTCTGTGACACTTCTTGAGTTGGCCATTTTTTTCTGGCACTAACACAGTTTAGTTTAATCTGCTCCAACTGCTTTCTATAGCTTTCACCAAAACTAGATTGTTGCTGTTGACTTTCCAGACTCCTGGGCTCTGGTATCTTCAGCTCCAGATGCTGAACTTTATTTTCTGGAAAAAAAAACCAAAAAACCCAAAACCACAGATTAGTAAAAGGATTTATTATTCAATACTTGAAAAGTTCTACAATAATTTTACCTCATTTTCTACATCATTAAACAAACACAGTTGATTTATGGAATTAGGCCTTAAAAGACATTAACGTAATCTTCAGGCTCCATATTTTCAGTGTAGTAATGTAGCAACTTTCTTCAAAATCTTAGGATACAACTGTAACAATAACAGAGATGCAACTGTTTCCTTCATCAACACAGAATAAGAGTATGTTCATAAATTATACTACAACATCCCAGGATGTTGAGCAGGTTTATAAAGCATTGAAGATAAGCTTATTATAATACTCCAAACTAAAAGTCCGCTGTCCATGACAATAGGCAACCTATAATCCAGTGTAATGACTGAAACCAGAGGCCTAAAGGCACTTGGCACTCTGTCCCCTGGTTACTTCTGCACAGGTAGGACAAGAGAGAATTGGTGGCATGCGGCAGTGCAGGCAACTATGTCAACCAGCATCTCACCTAAAAACTGGAATGAAGCACAAACAGGGAAAGTATGACCTGAAACCCAAACTGTTCCCAATGCAAGTCACCATTTTTCAACTGAATTGTTTTGAAAAATCACCATTTTTCAGCTGAATTGTTTTCTTTCCTATAATACATATGTACTTATAGAATCTTAAATCCAACTCCTGCAATATTAGACATTTTCATCTAATTTCTTCAGCAGGATGAGAAAGTCGCTTGGGGAACTAGCTTTCTGATGAAACACTGAAGTAGCAAGTAACCATAAGAGGTCAGTACATGTATTCCATATTCCAGGATGTTGGTAAATTATTAGTAGCAACCTTCTAGATTTTACTGGCCCTGAAATCCTTGCTTTAAATCCAAGCTGGTTATAACGTTTTCCAGGAAGACACAACATAACAATCTCATGCCACCCCTTATTTCTAGGTTCACACAACAGTCAAAATCCATGTATTGATAACCCATTACATACTGAAGTATTTATTTCTGAAATACACCAAAACTGGCCGTTTTTAAAAGAACTTTAAGAATCCTTCTCCAAAATTTGTTAATAATACAGTAAAAATCTCTGCCATTCAAATGATAGCAAAACGTTAGATTTCTTTAAAGGATAATTCTAAAAATGGCAATTCAGTTAAGGCTAAAACCCATGTTTAATCCAAACCATTTAAAGTCATTCAAAGTATAACAGCATATTTGATTGACACTGAAGTTTAATACTCTAAAAGCACACATTTATTTAGTACAAGTGTCATTCACACACAAGGATTCCAGCAACACAAGTTAAATTAAAATGCAATGAATACAGGGAAACAAAGGTTGAAATTATCCAGGATTTTTTGCGTGACAGGAAAAAAAGGGACATAGGAGAAGCAAAGCACTATAATTTGTCTCAAAAAACCCCCTAAATGGACACTTCAAGAAATTGACAGTCTTTCATTTGAATTTCTCTCCACCAACGCCTACCTTTTTCCTTTGGAATAAACTAATACTGTTATTTGATAAACTGGCAATATTTTTCTACTCTCAGGCTGGCAAATGTTAAGCTGAAATCTCCCACCATTGCTATTTCAAAGCCTGTTTGTTACACATATTGCAAGAGGTAAGAACATAATGAATTAGCACTATACTTGACATTTTACTTCCATCCCAGCACTTCACAGTTTTGGACATTGTCACAGTTGAGATTTTTGCAGGTTTTGGGGCTGTTTTTTTTCCACAACTATCAAAGATACCACACAAAAGCCAAATTTTATTTAACCACTCCCCAAATCCAATCAGACCAACTTCTGCTTTTTGAAAAACTTTGTATTTAGCAACACATTTTTAAAAAAAATACGGAACAGCACATTTTCAATGCTTTTTCTATTTCAAACTACTCAGGCATGACAATAACAGTTACCTTCTCTTTTCGTCACACGACTTGTATCCACTTTGGTTTTGAGAGTTACAGTTGAATTGGTAGCTGTTTCTGAGCTGCCCTCATCCAACATCTGCAACTGTAAAGCTGTTTTTTCTTGTAAGGACTAAAGAACATAAAAAGCATCTTAAAGAATCAAAGGAAACTCAAGAATAGTATCCAAAAGACATTTCCTTACAGTAACTAAATGGCAGATGCACCACAAAGCAAACATGCTTCAGGGAAGAGTGCAGGTTACACAGATAAGTATTACTGATGATATTTTCAATTACATCAGCACTCTGAATTTCCATAATCCAGTTTCTATAATAAAGACACCTAAATGCTTTCTATTCTGGAATTTTCTTCCAGGAGGTGGGGACATGAAAATGTAAGACATAGCTGACAACCAATCTCTATCAAGAGCTGTAATTTATGGCTCCATAGAGCACTTTAACTTAGTTGAATAGACTTCATTAAATAGAGTACTTCCCATGGTAAAATTCATGACTACAGCTGACAGAGGTCCTGTAGTCAAATCAAAATCTGTTTATCCCCTCTTCATTCACCATATTTCTAACACCACTCCCATTGCTCAGATGTACTGTTCAGAGAAAGCTTTTTTAATGCCCGATTATGCATAACAATTTTCAAGTTTAAAAGCCACAATGAATGTTTCTATCCACAAATGATTACTTAAAGGGAAACCCTACATTATTTCTTTCTTGAATTGAAAAAGTTTTTATTTCTCTTACTAATACCATAGGATAGCTTGAGTTCCTTTTATGTATTTAAAAAATATTTAAGTTACCTGCAAATCTCCCAGGCTGTAGGAATCACGCCCACTAGATTTTGGTTCTGATGGTGGAAAAGGTGCAACGAAGGCTGTTTGTTTGGAGCTGGACATTTCCCTATTGAAGTAACATTGTTAATTACATCATATGCCAACACACAGTGTGGTGATGGCCTTTATTGTAAATGAGATGAGAAAAGTAGTTGTGTGAAGACTTTTGGCTACGAGCTTCAAATACTACAGAAATGCAGGCCCACTGGGACAGCAGAGTGAGAAACAATATAAAGAAGTCCTATAAAATGAGGGTTTAAAAATATTCTGGAAGTTACAAGACTACCTTAGCTCTAATTTTAAAAACTGGACTACAAAAAAGTAAAGATATTTTGAACAAAATTTATTTTGGCCTTAATTTCCATTTCTTTTGAGCTTACTGATTAGCCAGAACATGAAATTTAAGTTTACATGCTTTCATACAAAGAATCTGAGTAGTAAGATCAGAAGTAGGTTACCACAGTACCTGTTGTGCCTATAATGATTCTTTTTCTCTAACCTTCAGGTCAAATTTAACATTAACATCTGACATTCCCACCATCCAATAAAAGCACCATTGAAAAGGAGTCTTAAAATCTGTTGTGCTGTAAGTAAACCCAATAACCATACCTCTTCATAACACTAGCCGTGAGTGGGACATCTGAATCCTCCATGTCATCACCATCATCAGATAGCAGGGCAACAGGAACCCTCCCAAACTGGCAAATCTAAGAGCAAAGTCAAAGTTATCAGGTGTGTAAAGCAGAATAAAGAGTTCAAGATTTTTAAGAAAATGTTACTTGTTTTACCTGGTTAGATTTGTTTAGTGGTCTCAATGGATTGTGGTAATTAACTAGGGCACCCAGTTCCTGTGACTTCTCTTCCCTGAAGGAAAAAACAAACTCAAACAAAAAAACCCACAAAACAAAACACACAGCACTGTAGTGTATGTGTTTGGTTTTGGTTTAAATGATGTTATAAGACATTAAATAAGAAATTAAGACATTACCTAAATGAAAATCTGGTAACAGTAGAAGAATTTTCACTAGAATCGTTCCTTTTTATGCTTCTGTGATTTCCACCTATATTCTGAAGTCCAGACTCCTGTGTACTTGATACTGTAGGGAAAACAGAATCATTCAGATCATACCAGACAAATTCAACTGAATCATTCTAAGCAATTAATTGGGTTAAATTAAACCAGCTGACATCACTGAAAGCAAATTTGAGAATGGTCATATAAGCTGTGAGAGGTCAGGGAATATCAAGGTAGGCAATAGCAAACAACTCATTCAGCAGCCCTATCTTAATCCAGTAGAGAATCTTGCTTGATTATTGAAGATTTGGCAAATGTTTTAGGAAGTTGCACATTAATCTTAAAATGAAATATCAAGTCAACTTAATAAACTTTGTTAAAGTATGTATTTCAGATATACTTTATGGTAAGCAGAACCAGAAATCAAATTATTTGAAAAGTCATTCTAGAACCTCAAATCCACAAATAAACAGTTCAGAACGACACTGTCTTCCACATTATTTTTTCCTACAGGTGAAGGGAAGGACATTTCTCAGAAATGAAGAAACCACAAGAACTCAGAATACACTAATGAAAATATATCAGCACTTTAATGAACACATTCACATGTTATAACACAGTTTAATTCCTCATTTAGGGAACAATGAGGAATACAAGCTATTTTAAGCACCTTCAGATAAACAATAATCCCTTGAACTCAACTATTTTCCTGGCAAACCCTTTTTTAAAAATTCAAATTAATATCTGGTTACTTCGATTAAGATCTCTTCCATGCTACAAGATTTTTTTTTTTTTAAGGACAGACACCAAAGATCAAAAAAAAAAAAAAAAAACAAAACAAAAAACTAAAAAAAGGCAACAGGAAGTGCTTAAAGCCAGGTTGAATGGTGCTTTGAGCAGCCTGATCTAGAGGAAGGTGTTCCTGCCCCATAGCAGGGGCTCAGAACTAGATGATCTTCAAAGTCCCTTCCAACTCAAACCATTCAATGATTCTTACTAAGATATTATATAATATCTTCTACATCACATAGGCCTTGTGTTCCACCAGTATAGGAAATTATCTACTTGACCACCAAGATTCATGGCCATCCACAGCATTCCAAGAAATCACAATTTAAGGGCTTTTTAATATAGTATTTATCTTAACATTTTTAAATTTGTATCAGTTCATTAAAATGAATTTTACTTTTCTTTTGAATTCTCCCATATCCCCCTTCCACTTTCAGCCAGAAGTCAAACTTCTGGCAGGTGAACGGTGCAGTATTGGCTATTTCTAGTATTTAATGTTTTATAAACTGCTTATGCCAATAGACTGAACTACTCATTTAAATAGAACAAGTGGCTCAATGTACAAAGTAGTTTTATTACCGACCCAGGACCATCATCGTCTCACAAATGCATCCCACACTTTCTTTTTTCCTAAACAAAGATTTTTTTTTTACCACCAAGCTTGCCACTGGACTCTCACATCCAGCTGGTGATCTACACCACTTTCATTCCTTCACAGTCTGAGCCTATCTGCTTCTCATGATATTCCTGACCACAGTTGGACCCCATGAGGGGTCTTTTCCCCATAACGATCTTTTCCAACCAAAACAATTCTAAAATGATTCTGTGATCTACATTTCTTAAATAATAAATTACCTTTTCCCATCTAAACATGTTTGATTGCACCTGGTATGTCAAATACTTTAGATTGCTGTGCATGAATGAAAGAGAAGAAAAACGAATTAAACCAAAGGTTTCTAGACCTGATGCATGGTTTATATTTGCATAACACTAACTGCATATAACTGTCAAAAGCATCTGTAGGATCTTTTGAAGCTGTGAATAAATGCATTTACATATACAGCATTCATATTTTCAAATAAAAAACCTTCAAAAGCAGCTCTTCAAACGGAAATACAAAACAGAAGAGACCTAAATGCCAATACACTAAAATAGCCTCTGCTGTTCCAGCAGACCATACAAATTCACTTAAAGCCAAATTCAGTGATTTAGGCCATGTATGTCCCAGAGTTTGAGATATTTCAAGTCTGGTGTTATTTACCTTTTAAACTTTAAATAACTGAATTAATAGTTAGCATTTTTCAAATACCTAATTACAAACTCATGTACATGAAAAAATAAATGAGCCTACTCTTGCCCCAAAAGTTCACTACTTCCAAACTGGCAGGCAGGGTTTTGCCATGCATTCTCACAGGTATTGCCTTAGCTCTGCAGCAGCCAGTCAATAATGTCAGCAAGAAATTGTACAGTCCATGACAGACATTGATATTCTACAAGATATTCTCTTGTGGCCCAGTACATCAGCAGTGGCACTTATGATGTCTATATCTGATTAATGATAAACAGAATAAAACAGAAAATAAAGTTCCTTAAAAATTAATGCCACAGCTGAATACTATTAAAACTGTTCACCCCCAGCTAGTGTTTCACTCAAAGGTTGATTCAATAGGTGCCAGGCAAATCTCAAACACCATTCCTGAAGATACATCCCTAAGGAAATTAAATCAGACCTATTTTACATTAATTCTGTCCTCATAAAATGCAAAAATATGGAAGTGCTAGACATCACTCTTGAAACAGTTAGCTACGCACACTTCAATGCTGAAGTCAACCATATTTTTTGCTCAATTCCACTCCAAACAAATTTATCTATTGAAAACTTCAAGAAATTATTGTTCCCTTTTTAAAGTTATATACCCAGCAATAAGGATCACTTAGGATTTATGATACAGCCAAGCACTTCAGTTTTGTACTGATAAACAGATGGGTTTTGTCCATCTGTAAAATAAAGTTGAAATGGATTATTTTTCCCTAGATTTGACTTCACTTAAATGATTGTCAAGGCTTCCCCAGTCTGTCACAAGATAGACCTTGAAGCAACCTATATATGTATAGTTTAGTCTGTATGTTTCAGTTCTAATTCTTCTCTACCAACAGTAGCTCTTACTTCACACTTCGAGCTCTAAGTCTCCATTACAAACTACAAATGCCTGATGACAGTCAGAGGAACACCCTCTGCAGAATTACAGAATCTACCATCCCACGGCTCCTGCAAACTACAGTCCCTGCACTGAAGACGAAAACAAGCACTGAAGGAATAAGATTCACAATATAGATAAATATATCTGTTTATTGGACAATAGAGATTCTGAATTTGTATCTGTAAGGGACAAATACTAGTGACTTTTTTCCAATCTAGAATCACGTTATGCAAAAACTCAACCAATATTTTAAGAAACTGCAATTACCTGCAAAGTTCTCCTTCTCCTCATCTGAAAGTAACTGCTTTTTTTTCAAATGAAAGTTTTGCAGAGCAGTTTCCAACAGTTCCAGGGGAACAGCAGAGCATTCTACAGCTTTCTGAAGGATCTGCTTACACTTCTTCTCATTTTCTAAGTAGTAAGAAACACAGAGTTAGAAATCACAGAAGCAAAAAAATAATTACACTAGGACAATATTTTTTGAAGGAGATGGTTACATTCATGTTGTCTTATATTAACTTTGCATCCTTCTAAGAAGCCATTTTTCATTAGGGACTTCTCTCCTTACACTGTCATTTTAAGGAAACTGCCTGAAAATAGTTACAAGTGAATCACACAAGTCAATTTTTCACATCAAGTTGAATACCAAGTCATAAAATATGCATTCTCAGTATTTTTTTAGTGTCATAGGAACTGTAAGAAAATACAACACATTCTAAAATCCTTTTTTTCTGTAGTATCAGCAAGGAAATATGACCTTTATGGAATTCCATTCAGATCAGACCAGATAAAAATTTTATTATGTATATATTATAAAACATCTGTAATGCACTTAATAGAAACCAAATTTAAAACCAGATGTTGTTAAGTAAAACATCACTACTCTGGACAGCATTACAGTTAAGAAAAGAGGAGAGAAAAGCAAGGATATTTTTTATTGCAGTTTTAGACATTACTAAATGCCATAAACAGGTAACTTTGAAGAGAACTGGGATGGAAAAGGGAGTGTTTTAACAAAACATATTGAAGCAGTCAATTTACATACATAAACATGTACACAGGCATCTATTAGAAAAAGTAAAGTCAAATAAGGAAAAAAGTGTACTGCAACCACAATACTTTCCTTGCTTTAAAGAACACCTGGGCAAAATGATGCAATGTTTTGCTACAGGTGTAAATGCCCCTCAAACCCCAAATGCCCTTCTTCCTCCATTCCAAAGCAGCAAAACATAAACCACTTTGCTCTTACACACATGCCACATATATATAATTAAGTATATTCCTTATAATATATAAAGGTATATTAAGAGCAACATGTCCACAGCACTCAAAACTCCACTTGTAAATTAAGTTAGACATCAATGTTGCCTGTAGTTCAGGCTGGTGGAAGTGTAGCGTAGGTATCAGGAACTTATGCTTTAAGTAACCTGCTTTAACAATATTAAATGGATGATGTCAGACACTGAAGCAAGGAAACACCAAAATTAGATAAGCTGTAATTTCATTTAAATCAATTTTGTGCTAATCTGTTAGAATTTGGTTTTCAACCATATAGTCAAATACTGTTTTTTCTCCCAAATCATTAGCAAGTGGATAGGCTTTAAGAATCTTTAACCAGCATTCTGTGATTCTACCTTTGGCTGTATTTAGTAACCACACATTGCTTCAACAAGACCTGCTACTCGAAAGTAATTCCTCCTAGTATTATGTGCCTCATTGAGTAAGAAAGAGCATGACACCGAAACACATATGTGAAAAATCAACTGCTTCATCCTCCTTAACAGACGAGGATCCAGGGCACAAAAGTAAAGCCAGAAGCATTTCTGAGTTTCAATCAGTCCACTTCATCACATCCCAAAAGCCTGAATCAACCACCTTGGCATAAGACTTGAAATAGCCAAGAGCAGAGTTTTATCAACAGTCATGAGCTCTGACCAATTCACAGCAAATCATCTACAAGTACACCACCCATGGTACCCAAATAAAGAGAGCTCCTCATCTCAGGTATTTAAATGAAATTGTAGTCAGTATTTAAGTAAAAAAAAAAAAGCCACAAAAACAGAATGGCATCTTTACTGTGTCACTCTATTTCCAGGTCATTAATATTCAATTATTAGGAAATCAACATCAATTTGCCAAGTCTAATTTCACAATTTCAACTTGAGCTTTTATCTTGAGCAAAACCGTGAGCTAAGGAAGAGAACATACAATTAACTTTTTCTTCTTAATGCAAAAGGAAGTACTGACAGGTGTCCCAAGCACTGCTGAAATCTCTGCGATGAAGAAGTTACAAAGCACTACCCTCCTCCTTTGCCTCTGGCCTAAGTGGACACAGTGAAAAAGGAACAGCACTCTTAAGTAACAATATACAACTCACATGTTCCACTAATCCTCTTTGAAGCACCCAGCAGGGACGCTGTAGCTCCATACACATTACCAAAGGACACCTAGATCAGCTCAAGGGTAACAGATACAAATCAGAGAGCACACTGCAGATAGAACAAAGCCAATCATAACTGGCTTATTTCCTTTGGGATTAAGACTTCATTTTAGGTTGATTACTTGCTGTCAAAGTAAGATAAACTATTGCACGAACACATCCCATAGCTACAGGATGAATTTAGTCATTGGTAACCTGTAGCAACATTTCTACACTTTATTTAATTACACAATAGGTTTTATTACACTTACTTAACAATATTTTTGTTATTGCAGTATTAGTGTTTAATTATCTGTTTAAATAAACATCCAGTGCTCACTAAATACATTATTAGCTTATTTTTAGTTTATGTTTAAAAGTTCAATACCACAAATTTACATTAGAACAATACCGGTCAGATAACTTGACTTATGCATAACACAGAAACTGTAATTTCAAGACAAACACAGATTTTTGTCTTCTTTTCCCCACCCTGTACAGGAGTAATTCATAAAACTTCCACCATCAATTATTTTACATAGCATGTACTTCTGAGTGGGGGGTGGTTCGCAGCCTTTCCTGCTCCACTACCAATCAACTTACCAGTTAAGAAAAACTGGAAAATCTGAGGAGACAAATGAGTATCTACTTATTGACTTTAACAAAATGGCTCTGTCCCATGCCCCACACTTTGAACATCTAAACTGTATCCTAAATTACAGTTAAGTAGTAGTACTGGAGCAAAAATGTATAGACAAAACCACTACCAGTGGAAAATAAACAGAAGTAAAGAAAGGAATAACTAATCAAATGTATTTGGAATCTAGAGTATAGAACAGACAGATTAATTTATTTAGTGTAGCTAAGTTTGAGGAGAATTTCTCCTACTAGGCAGTATACAAAAACTTGCATGATACTGAAAAAAACATGAAGGAAAACAAATCACAAAACTCAAAATATATCCATCAAGTCTTTTCCATTCAAATAAGAAAACAGCTTTCATGGAATGAGCTTGCCTTTCTGTACAGAGCAAACTGTCAAAGGAAGAAATAAACAGGGTGACATAGATTGCTGTTCAAATCATGGAAACAAAACAAGAGATACCCAAAAATACAAGCTTATGGGCAGCCAACACAGCCTTGCTATCGAGTACCAGGGCAACCAAATTGCATATTGACAGTGTATTTTGGTTTAATAAAAAACATATTCAGAATCTATACATGCTGTTTGGAAGAAGACAGAATTTCCTCTACAAGCAAGCAAAGTATTTGAGCCTCACTTTTCAACGCAGGAAGAGCCTTACTCAAAAGCCTTCCACTGCAAGATCTAAATTAGAAAAGTAGAAGCTACAAACAATTTTCACCTGGTTTGAAAGTTATTTCTAAAAAGGAAAAAAAAATGAACTGTGTGTATATTTTCATTTTAAAAGTGAACATATATTCCCAGTAAATTTCAATTTAAAAAAATCCAGGTTTTTTTCTTTCTGATTTAATACTTACTGCTTTCCTTACAAATTATGTAAGGGAGCAGAAGTTTAAAACAACAAAACCGAGAACAACACGGAACAGCAACACCAAACAAGCTGTTTTTTTGGGTTTTTTTACACACCTTGTGATAGCTCAAACTGTGCAAAAGCCACATGCACAAAAGCAAATTTCTTGCAGTTCAGTCTGGCCAGATGAAATTGGTCCCGTGCCTCCTCTGGATCTTGAAGACTGTAAAGACAGCATATTCATAGTTACACAAGGTGAAGAGCCTCAGAAGGATGGAGTTCCATGTGCTGGATGAAACCTTGAGACAACTTGGAAAAAGCAATCCACCTACAGGATAAAGATTTTCCTCTTTCTCAGAGCAATCAGTGAATTACAAATAAGCAAAGAATCTTAAAATTCTAATAACTGAAAGATATCAAGCTGAACCTTCCCAAAACTGAAAGGACTCAATCCTTAAGATATTGCACACTTCATAGTTCATTTACTTTTGGCAAATTTTAATCCTAGTGTTACATTCAGCCATAGATTGCTGAGTAGGTTAATGCTTGCACACAGCACACCAACCTTTAAATATTCAAGAGGAACTACAGCCTAAGTAAATACCAGTCAAGATACAAAATGCCTAAATCTACATCACTATGAAATACATTAATGTTACATTTCAACAGATGTAAAGAAAAGGGAGCCTAGCACTTTTACCAGCAACATCCATAATCAAGAAATAAATTCTCTCCAAACTTCCCCCTTGTCTCAACATGTAAGCAAAGGTACCACTTAGAAGTGGGAAGAGCGAAAGATTTGTGACCATGGTTCAGAATAAAATTACAGAAAAATACAACATAGAAAGGTAAAGAACATGTTTTCAGTAGAATTCTGTGGAATTTTGAATGAGAGAAGTTTCTCATAGTTTAGGCATGTTACTAGAACCATGTAGGTTTACTGAACTCAGCTCTGATCATCCAAAGCAATAGGACAGGCACAGAATAACCCACCTGCAGGCAGAGTCTGAGCAAGAGGAATTAAGCTATGATGTATTACATTCACTTTCAAAGTTTGTTAAAACTTAAGTTCCTGTAGAAAGCAGCAACAGCTTGGATAGCACAGAACAAGACCAAACACTAACAACAGGCACCAAGTGCCACATGCTTGGTGGCACTGTGCTACAGCCAGAAGCATTCCATGAGAGCAGGCCTGGCATTGCTATGTACAGTACAGAAAATCAGACAGAGAAGCATTGTTTGTCTTCGACCATTTCAGAGCACACTCAAGGGTTCTTCAGACAACCTTGGTATCATAATAGGTTAAAAGGTATTGGCACAGCCAGACTACAGCTAAGGAAGATCCCAGGACATAAAAGGTCCAGTGCCAAGAATGGAATAATCCAGTTTCTCACCTACAGGTTGGGCAGAGAAGTGGTTGAGAGCAGGCTTGGGGAGAAAGACTTGGGGATGATGGCTGATGAAAAAGTCAACACGAGCCAGCAGTGTGCGCTCACAGCCCCAAAAGCCAAACAGAATCCTGGGCTGCACCAAAAGGAGTGTGGCCAGCAGGTCAGAGGAGGTGATTCTTCTCCCCTGCTCTTGGGAGATCCCACCTGAGACACTGCATTCAGCTCTGAAACCCCCAACATAAAAAGGGCAGGGACCTGTTGGCACAAGTCCAGACAAGGGCCACAAAGATGATTAGGCAGCTGGAGCACCTCTCCTATGAGAATGGGCTGGGAAAGTTGGGGCTGTTCACCTGGAGAAGAGATGGTTGCATGGAGACCTCATAGCAAACTCCCAGTATCTGAAGGGGGCCTGCAGGGAAGCCAGAAAGGGACTTATTGTCAGGAACTCTAGTGGTAGAACTAGGAAAAATGGGTACAAAATGAAAGGGGAAATTTAGGCTAGGTATTAGGTAGAAATTCTTTACTGTGAGGGTGGTGAGACCCTAGAACAGATTGATTGCCCAAGGAGGTCATGGATGCCCCAACCCTGGAAGCTTTCAAGACCAGGCTGGAAAAGGCTTTGAGCAACCTGGTCTAGTGGGAGGTGTCCCTGCCTATGGCAGGAGGCCTTGGGACTAGGTGATATTTAAGATCCATTCCAACCACTTAATATTCTACAATTCTACAATCAGAACAAAACAGTGTTGATGGTAGTAGCTACTTATATCTCAAGCCATTGCCACTGCTTCTGAAGTTCGTGATGCTGACTTGTTTTTCCACCTTGTTTAGGTGGAACATTTGGGAGAACAGCAAACAATTCTGCTGAAAAGCACATTTCTCCTCGCACCAAAGGCAGTATCATCAGAGCACCTATCCGTGTCACTTAACCTGCAGTATCAGTATTGCTTTGCTTACAATACCAAAAAAATAAACCAGAAGCACTCTACAAAATCATGAGATAAGAGGATTTTCTTTAACAGAAGCTAAAACCAAGCAAAGACAAATATATAGTACTAGACAAACTGACAGCCAGGAACAGAGAAGGTAAGTGTAGAACACCAGGGAAATTTTGAAAAAAAATTATGAGCAATGAGAAAAAGTTATGAGCAATAAGTAAATATGCCAAACACAAGAGATCCAAATACACAGTCACTGATTAACTTAAGATTAATCTCCAAAAACTACAGACAATCAACATTGTTGGTTTTTAGGTCCAATCAGCCAAAAGCAATTTCATTGTTGGTGTGATTACAGATGTAGTTCATAAATGTAGTTTCATATAAAGAATTGATATATATGCCACTGTGGACAAGGAAATATTAGCTTATAATAAATGATTAAGAACGAGCTAGTATCTGAAAGTAATTTCCAAATGAGGAATCATCATTTAGGGAGATGCTTATAGTGAAGTTTCATTGGGATTGATGCTATATCAGATTTTGGTGGGCACATTTTTTAAAAGGGGTTTGGAGTGGGTCGTTCATCTTTTTAAAACAAATTTTCACTAGGCAAGTCAAACATATGACTGATGATATTTGCCAGTTAAAAAATATGCATCAGAAAACAAAAAGAGCAGATCTGAGCTACCTAGTGAGATAGGGACATTCTACAATAATGCTGGCTACAAAAGTAGAAGTTATTTTAGTACAGCTGTAGAGTGCATTTCAATAGTGAAACAAGACAGACTAGAAGGACCTTCTAGTCTAAGAAGGGCCCTAGAGGCTGTAGCAGTGAAACAACTAAAGACATTTCAGTGAGACACCACTGAAACTGAACTGTTCATACTATTAATGCATTAACAAGCTACTGACAGCACCTTTCGTTTTGCTTTCTGCAATACATCACACAGAATACTGAACATAACTCTAGTACACTTCTTAAAAGTATCCACCTTTCAAACCATGCTCTGAAGATCAAGTGAAAATAGGTTCAAGTGATTAGGGAGGTAGGAAACAATCTTTCAGAACTTAAACTCTCCTACAATGAGATAACAGATGTGACTTGATCACTATTCTGGAAAAGAATTTCCAGAAACTACAATCCAGACACCTATGTTACACAGTTTCGGCTCTGAGGAAAAGCAATTAACCTCTGAATAAGAATGCCATCTTGCAATGTTTCTTTAAACCTTTCCAGAACAGATTCTTTACTCTACTTACACAAAAACACTTTCCCTCTTCAAGATACTAAAGATTCACAAGGTCATTATTCACTCCTGTTTCTCAACAGGAGATTCAACAGATTACTTTCAGTGTATGCTTTCAGTAACAGTGATGCAGCAAGATCCATGCAAATGACAGTACAGAGAATTAGACATTTATCATCCTGCAAGATGAAACCATATGCCAAAAAGTCAAATAGGGGAAGAATATGCAAGAAAAAGATTAGCTATGTTCACTGGCAGATCACCTGCTCAGCTCTAATTGTTAGATTGCTGAATTGTTTAAATACAGCTTTTCATCAAAATATTTGCTGTAATGATATTTAAAGTGACAAATGAACTCCTTATGAAAAAAATACTAATTATAACCCTGTCCCAAATTATGTCTGAACACATCTGAACAACCACATTGTTCAAATTTGGGCTGAATAAAGCAATAAATGACCACAACCAAAACTAATTTTCAAAGTATGGAACTAGAGAATGACGTTCTGAGACATTCTTCCTATCCTAAGGCAGCTAATTTAAAGTAACGGTGATAAGTCTTCTCTAGTAAGAGAGAAAGCATACTAAAATAAAGCTCAAAAGAGGAACTCATGTACATCAACTTGTACCTTACATAGAGAACCAATAAAAAACAAGAAGTGTGTTAACATCTCTAAATCAAATAGCTCTAAACAACCATGTTTATTAACACATACAAAAAATGCAAGTACTGTGGAGGCAACAGATAAGCTGACTAAACAAAGCTACTTACCTTCAAGGAACCAGAACAAAAATATCCACGCCCAAAATAATAACGTGTTGCAGAAAACACTAACAAAACAAGGTATTCCTATCTTAATTCAAACACAGAATGATGAGTTCTTATATTGAAAATTTATACTTACGCTTTCAACTCAGCAAATCTCACAAGGATGCGAGCATAGCTCTCATCTTGACTATACTTTTCTGCAGGTAATGCAGTCACCGCTTGACTGTAACGACCAATGAGTCTATTGAGTAGGTTAACATCCATCTGAGGAACACCCTTTTTCTCTAGTTTAAGCAAAAAACACAGCCAATCTTCTGGATTATTTCTTGTCATCATTATCTGATTAACAGTTCCAGAGTTATCTGACAGAAAAACAAAAAAGGAGATTGATTAAAATAGCAGCAAACATGTACAGAAGAAAACGCTTTGTATAAGATTTCATGCAAGACAGTTACAGACTATTTTTTAAACACGATTAAAGCAACACAGCTAAGAAATAAGGAGAGATGAAATTTACTTTGTGGTCATTAATACTGAAGAAACACTAAACCTGAAATCCTTTCAGTTAATGCTTCTTACACTCACTCAGTCTAAGTTAACATCTTCTGATAAGTGACAGTAGAATAACAAAACCAAATACCTGTTGTATCAGCTGAGATTTTAGTATAGTTAAACTCATCTGTGATATTCTCTTCATTTCTGTATTTGTTTTTCAAGTTTCTAACTCTATTCATGATCGATGTAATCTGCGGCAATCCTCTTTCACTCAGGTCTGCCTCCTCCATCTGCAGGCACAAGGTTAAAAAACAGTGAAGTTACTGAAGAACCCTGTTGTAGCTCATTTTGATTGGAATTACCCTGGGAAAGCCTCTGGAGTATCATTTGCAGCTTGAGACTCAACCACATGATGTAACAAATACTCTATTAAGCCTTTGTCAATGTAGTTATACAAGTAAGCTTCTTCGCAGAAGACAGCCTGGGCAAATGAAAAGAATCGGTACTGAACTGATCCACCCAAATCCTAATCCATGCTCCACAGCAGCTCTTTCCAATAAGGTGTATTCAGCATTTGAACAAAATGGGGAGTAGGATGCATTGTCTGAAACAGCTTCCAGTCTGTTGCATTAAATCACATTCTGAACTCATAATTAGGCTGGCTTTAGTTTAGCACACAATGTTAATCCAAGCTCCTTGCCACAGGTTACATTTTTCACAGTGGGGTAAGCACAAAAGAATTCACATTCTCCTTTGCTCAAAGGACAAAGACAAGTGAAACCTATTTTTAAGCTTCTAAAAGGAGATTTAGAGATTCAAAAACTTCTTACAAGAAACTTATGCCAAATCCTCAATGTTCTAACAGTTTATCATCAGCTGAGATAATACATGTATACAGCTGAGAGATAAGAATCCAGGCAATCTGAGCAGAGCAACACTGCTAAAATAAACTAAAAAAAGTTAATGATTTCTTCCTTTTTTGCCTACAATAAACAGCTTTTCCCACATCCATGTTCCATGCATCTAATGAACATGAGAATTTTACTAAAAATTGTGGTGAATTTAGTGCATATTCAGGGGATTTGCCTTCCTAATTACTGTGAAGTTGGGCCCAGAAATAGGGAAAGTAACGCACTTCAGACGGATTGAATAGGTTCAAAGAAAGACCAAGTTTAGTTCTATAGTGAAATGTTGGTCATTGTTCCTTTTGTACTCATTTATAACAAATCAAAAAAAAGTTGCTGGAGGGCTCAGAAACTTTAGATCTATTTTTAGGTGAATTATTGATAGAGAAGGAATTGAATGGAATGAAGTTCATCTACGTTTAACCCCACTACCTAAAAAATACATCAGGCACCACTCTCAGGAAGCCTCACAAATAACTTCTAGAGCATTATGCACCAGAAGCTGGCATGTCTTTAAAAATACCAGACTCCCAGCTTTCCCCAAGTAGAGACCACAAATCAGAAAGATTATCATGCTTACAACAGCTTGCTTATAAGGCAAAAGTAGGCATATTTCATGTTTATCCTAAACTAGATATGGCTCACCAAGAATATCAAGCCTGCTCTAGTCTATATAGAAGTGTTGTTTTGTAGGTTCAAAACACAGTTGCACTGTGCAAATCCCAAGACTTAATCCAGCAAAAGCACCATCTACATTACCACTATGAAGAGTCCTCAGCACCTTAAGGGTCTGGAGAGACACTCAAATAGCCTCAAGCAAGACCTACAATGAAAAAAGCCCAAAAACCTATGAAAGCTAAAGACTGCATGCTAAATCAGTAGTGTCTGAAATACAATTTTTGTTACACTGAACAGACACAAAAGAAAGAACCCTTCTCTCATTTATATTCAAAATTGTATGCTGAATTAATTTTAATTTCAATGCTTGTTTGGAACTTGCTTTAATATCTATTTCTCCCTAAGAGTCAATTAAGGCTGTTCTGAGAACAGGTCTGTAAACTGCCCCATCTTTTGGGGATCACACTGCTAAAAATTACATAGGTGATTACTATAGCAAATACTGTTCACATGCCATTCTACAGATAATACCTATTTACTTCATAAGGAAAATTTTGGTACACATTGCAGTTTTGCCTTTTAAAAATACAGTAGTAGGGGCTACAGGAAATCAGATACCCCAAATCTTCTCTTTATGGGTGATACTATTCATAGAGATCTGTTTCTGAACTGTACCCATTCCCTCAAATTATGGATGAAGTCAGCTTCTCCAGAACCTGAAGCACCAAGACAACAAAAAGAAATTTACCTCATGTTAAGTAATACCACTGTATCTCATTACAGCTGTAACTGCTAACAATTCCCAGGTGGATCTGGGATTTCTTAAACAGTCTTTGTATTTTCCTCACCACTGTCAAAGGTTCATTATTCTTCCCGCAGTGATAGCTTCCCAAACACAGTAGACAAAAAGAAAAATAAATTTCTGTATAAATTAGACTTTAAGTCTCAACAATATACATCAAACTTACATTTCTGGTGTTCTGCTTAACTGCTCAATGTTTGACGTGTTATGGAGAAAAACTCTCCTGAAGAATGGATATGCCTTGTCAAAAGGTAAGATGGATGAGGGCGAGACTACCTCAGATGATCCCAAGAACCCAAAGGCAAGAAATGTAGCTCTCCATCCTGAAGAAGTTCCTGTGGATCAAAAATTGATAGCTTAATCCTTGAAAGCTTGCCATGCAAGCTTGCCTAATCTTCATGATATCCCAGAAAAACAGTTTTCATTAAAATCAATAAAACCATTCCTAGTTAGCAATGAAAACAGAACAAAAAAGTCTTAAAGAAAACTTTTTGAATGAGGACAAGCACTTCCAAATGTATCAGCTTGCTGTGACATTTAGAAACTAAAAAGTACACTAAGGGCATATTCATCTACGTATTGTCATGATTTGCCAGGAACCTTTCTGCTCATGCCAATGTTCAACTATAAGCAAGTATTCAGAGGTTCATATTTTCTTAATCTGCTGTGTAATTACTCCTAAATCATTTGCAATGAATATCCTTGGTGTATATATATATATATA
>VZRS01012612.1:998253-1060276 GCA_013398055.1 Ifrita kowaldi
CAGCCCGGCTGCCCTCACCGAGGCCGCCGCCGCCGCCGCCGCTGCGGGGCCGGGACGCGGCTCGCACCGAGCGCGTTCGCGCGCTGCCCCCGGTTTGAATGTGCCCGACGCCCCAAGAGCGCCCTTCCCATTGGTCGGGAGGCGGGAGGCAGCGAGCGCTGATTGGCCGCGAGAGGGAAACACAGGCGGCCCGCCCGCTCATTGGCTGGCGGCCGCGCCGNAGTATTATGCTTATAGTATTATATTTGCAAGACTGATAGCATATTATAAAAATCAGATTTGATTTGTTTGATAATTTTCTAATTTGCTAAGTTGCTAAATTTGATTAGTTGCTAATCATTCACTTGCCATAAACATCCCATGAGGTATTGATATTAAGATACCTACACTGGCCTTTCATTGAAATTTATTTCATTCTTCTTTATTCATCTACATTTTAAGTATCTCGTCTAATCTAGTGATACAGGCTCACTCTATACTCAACCAAAAGATTTCAACAAGGAAATTTAATCTGAACACCTATTTTAGAATGTAATGGATGATCCCATGAAGGTCCCTGTGTTTCTCTACTAAGTAAAGAGCAATTCTGACTCTCAGCTAAGGCTAAGTGAGATGTTATTTTTTCAGCATTGCCTTACTCCTCCTTGCATACACACATTTTTGGTGGCTTTGTTGTGTTGGTGCTCTTATGGTCCACCAGAATCCAAATCTAGTGAAAATGTTAAGAAACAGCACAAGTTGCATGAATCTGCTTTGCATCTGTCTTCACTTGAGGGACATAGAGATAGATTATTTTATTAGCAGGAGTTTTGAAGAGATCAAAGGAGAGAAAAGTTGTATTGTTCTAGTAAGTGAATAATGCCATAAGGAGCTATCATTTAATTTCTGTAGCTGGGACAAGAAATCTTTATACAATATAGATTCCTGGCAAAACCAAAATAAATAGGAGAAAGAAAATGGGATAGATCTTGGGAAAAACAACAACAAGAGAAGAAGAGTCAGAGAAAGAAAGGCTGTAATACTCATAGAAAAAAATAAAGGAACCTCCATTTAGTATTCTTCAATGAAATATAAAATATGTGTGGTTTTTGGATTGTTGGTGGAACCATTCTTTATTTGCTTATAAATGCTTATGCTTCTCATTTTATTTAATACAAAGTCATAGATATATAGGGAATTTAAGAAGTATATGAACTGAAGTCTCCACCTACAGGTAATTCCAATTTGAATGACAGAAGCGAATTGTGAATTGCAAAATCAAATACTAGATTGGATGACAAACAAAAGGAGAGAGAGGTCAGTCTTTTGTAAAGAGTTACTATCAGGGGAATCTTGTTTCATTATTTCAAATGCCTCATCATATGGTAGGATTTCATATCAGTTTGGATAATTGTATTGCAAATCCAAATGTAGCAAAGGTACAGATGAGTCACAAAGGATTTTTCAAACGTTGGTAAAATCTTTATACCACACTACGGTGTTTTCTATGATAGGTATAAGAGAGAAGCCATCTTCCTCTGGTTGAAAATTTGCCAGCCACTAACCCGTCCTCTCAATTTGGTATTTGATGTTTAATTTCTGAAGCCTATGAAAGGCTTATCTAAAAGAAAAAAACATGGTAGGTCTTTGGTTGCAACTGTTGACAGACATTCAGTGTAGCTGATTTGGTGGAAAGTGCATTTGGAGGAAGCTTTGCTGAGTATTTCATGGACACCATTAACTGAGAGTACCTGGACTATTCCTGACTCCCAATACATTGTTACGATCTATGGATGTCCATGAGAAGAAGTAAACAAACATTCTAGATGGCAGAGTCACCTCAACGACTGAGAAGGTGTTCTGAAAGCAGTGAATAAGTAACTACTAAGATTTTGAGCAGCAAAAATAATCACCAGATGTCTCGTATTCCCAATCCTCCTCCTACGTGTTATGTTTCCGTGACATACTACCTATTTGTCACTACTGACTACTTTGGGATTTATGTGTAACATTTTGTTGCTTTTGTGTATCAGTGGATCTTATCCCATGGCATTTCTTCAGTTACAGATTGGATGCATGCTTTGTGACTGCACTTGAAAAGTAAGCTTTTTTCCTATATTGATGGGCATATTCAATCAATAAAATAATGAGGATCCTTGTTCTTTCAGGCTTCTTTGTGTTGTCTGATTCCAGTTTCTGCTGGAGGTCTATAAAATGCACTGTTTTTCACACACACAGAATACCGATGTGGAAACTGGCTGATCAACAGATTTCAAAAGGAAGCGTTAATAAGAAGCATTCAAGCTGTTCATGTCAGGAAGGATACGTCAGGGATTGGCTCTAACAGTGGTGTGAGTATTATATTGGTGATTTAAAGTGTTTGTTGATTAACTTGATACAAAGATGGTGTTAAGGCTGTAGGCAAATGATTGGGCTCTTGACTAGGGCCTGGATGGAGGTTAGACTGACTGAGGGGAGATGGAAATCTAGAGAATGTAAGGAGAAATTGCTGAACATAACATTGTAAGCAGCCTATGAAAGCTACAGATAAAACTGTGAAAGCTGGCTGGATCTCACATGTTAGGGAGGAGTTGTGAGGGACAGCTAAACTTCACAGGTATTTGAAGTAGAATATTTTGAAAAGGTCATCTTTTGTGTAGCAGGATCATGCACCATGAAGAGTACCTACATAACCACGTCAAGAATACCACCACCACAGAAGTATAAGATCACTTGGGTAATGGTGCCAGCCATACCAGATGCAAATGTAGATTTATCAAAACTGGGACCAATGGGGAAAAAGGAATTAGAGGCAGGTTCTGTATGGAGGAGGCTGAGACAGAGAAAAGCAGGTGCAATACTCAGTCATGTCCCTGAGTGCCACATTGTCCTGGTTTTGGCTGGGGTAGAGTTAATTCTTTTCCCTGTAACTGGTAAAGTGCTATGTTCTGGATTTAGTAGGAGAATCATGTTGATAGCACCCTGATGTTTTGTTTGTTGCTCAGTAGTGCTTACCCTACGTAAAGGACTTTTCAGTTTCTCATAGTCTGCCAGTGAGGAGCAGCACAAAAAGCTGGGAGGGAGCATGAGCAGAACAGCTGAGCTGAGCTGGCCAAAGGAATATCCCATATCTGAGAACATCATGCCCAGTGTATAAACTGGTAGGAGTTGGCTGGAAGGGCTTGCTCTCTGCTCGGGGTCAGCAGATGGTGAGCAATTGTATTGTGCATCACTTTGTTCTCTTAGGTTTTATTTCTCTCTGTTTTATTTTTGTCTCCCTTTTTGCATTACAATTATATTGTTATTTTTATCATATTTTATGTTACTTAAATTATTAAACTGTATGTGTCTCAACCCATGGGTTTTACCTTATTTTTCCCCGATTCTCCTCCTCATACCACCAGTGGTGGGGTGGGGAGTGGTGATGCTGTGAGATACTGGGGTTAAACCGTAACAGTCCTTTACAGTTCTTTCTGGTTCCCAACATGGGGAATGACATCTTGAGATAATGACAAATCTGACTAGAATGTGTTAGAACAATTTTATTACAAACATTTGCTCTATTAGTTTAATAGTCGCCGGTCACACTTGATTTATTTGCTCTCAAAGTTGGCGTGCATGTTCTTTTCATTGTGTTATTTCATACCTTACATGCAGTATCTCACCCGTGGGAACTGGGCTAAAGTTATCATTGCTGTACTTTGTAACACTGCCTTATGGCACAATAGAATTGCTGGTCGTGAAACTAATCTAGTATTTGTACTCAGCATCGCTGTCACCACTGTACTTTGGGAGCCATCTATTGGAAACTATTAACTTTTTACCTTCCAAGGGCTGTTCATCACTATTCAGTACTCTACACGGGAAGAGAAAGTCTCTGGATCAGAGAAGAAAACAACAGGCACTGTGGTTACCCCACCCCTGAGGACAGACACCACAGCTAATCCAACCTCCTTGACAGGCACTGCAGCTGAACTTGAGAACCAACCCATGCTGGTCTCAGCTGCTCCTGTACACAAGAAGAAATGGACATGAAAGCTCACTTAGTAAAGGACAAAGCAGGGTTACCAAAAGAACAGGAGGAAGAAGCAGAACAAGAGGTAACCCCTTGATCCCTATCCCCGATGATCTGCAGGAGGTGTGAAAAGATTTCAGCTGTCATCCAAATGAGCACATTGTCACTTGGCTGCTCCAATGCTGGGATAATGGATCTAGTAGCCTAGAGTTAGTGGCTAAGGAAGCCAAGCAGCTGGGATCACTTTGTAGGTAAGGGAGTATTGATAAAGCAAATGGAAAGAGGACACAAGTCCTCAGCCTGGGGTGGAGGTGATTCCTATCAGGCGTGGAGGAAAGGAATCCTTTCAAGAAAGACATGTTTCAGGCAGGTGGACCACTATGAAGACAAGTATCCAGTATGGTCAGGAATTAGCCATACTAGACGTGATTTATTCTGACCCAAACAATACACAGTCACCCACAGATCAAGATGAAGTCCAATGTACATGACCCATGTGGCAGAAATTTGTACAGAATGCACTATCTGTGTATGCCATCTCATTGGCAGTAATTACCTGCAAAGACAAAGAGGCACCAATGATGGATTAAGTGGCTCACCAACTCCAGCAGTATGAAGAAAATCTCTCTTCCTCCCTATGAACTTGTATCTTGACTGTAGAAAAATTGTCAAAAAGTGGGAAAAGCTGTTCCAGGAGTTGCAGCAACAAAAAGAGGATAGGTCCTACTCCTCACCTGTACAAACCAGTATCTCAGCTATTAACAGTGAGTATTCTTTTGCTCAAGAGGGAGAATATAGAGGGTGTACACCACAAGATACCCTCTGGTTTTACCTGCGGGACCACAAAGAGGACATGAGGAAATGGGGTGGAAAATCTACCTTGACTCTAGAGGCATGGGTACATGGGTTGCAAAGAAAAGCAATCACAAATGGGGATTCTTCCAGGAAAATTGCTTCTCCAGTCTTCAGTGGGCAGTTCCCCAGTCAGAGTGGAAGGGCTGGTCTTACTTCTGATCCTATGGAAATTAATTCTGATTTTACAAGTGAATGGAGACATCTATGAGCAGTACCAGAGGGGCCCTGCGTGCAGACAGGTGAAGGAGGGAGACAACCAGGTTTGCTGGACTATGTGGATCCCAATGGCCTGCTACATCAGACCCACAGGACTGTAAGGCTCTAGTGAATACCAGTGCACAGTGTACACTAATACCATCAGATCAGAAGGCAGAGTCCACCTGTATTTCTGGAGTGATGGGAGATCCCAGAAACTGTCTGTGTTGAAGGTTGAATTAAGTCTAACTGGGAATGAGTGGCAAAAACACCCCTCTCTGACTGGCCCAGAGGCTCCATTCATCTGCTGTGTAGACGACTCAGGAGAGGGTATTTCAAAGACCTAAAAGAGTATTGGTGGGCTTTCAGTATAGCTGCCTTGGAAAAGGAGGAAATTAAGCAGCTGTCTACCTTGCCAGGTCTCTCAGAGGGCCCTTCTGTTGTGGCGTTGCTGAAGGCTGAAGAACAGCAGGTGCTGATTCCTACCACTGCAGTGTATTGGCAGCATTATCGCACCAAGACTCCCTGATTCCCATCCATGAGCTGATTCATCAACTGGAGAGCCAAGGAGTGATCAACAGGACTCATCCTTTAATAGTCCCATATGGACAGTATGAAAGTCTCACAGAGAGAGGAGACAAACAATGGACTATCATGGCCTGAATGAAGTCATGCCACCACTAAGTGCTGCCATACTGGACGTGCTGGAAGTTCAACACAAGCTGGAGTCAAAGGCAGCCAAGAAGCATATCACAGTTGACATTGCTAATGTGTTTTTATCAGTCCTTTGACAGCAGATTGCACGACACTGCTCGGGGGACATCCAGTACATTTGGAATCTACTGCCCTGGGAGTGGAAACACAGCCCTACCATCTGCCATGGAGTGATCCAGACTGCACTGGAACTCCAGAACACCTGTAATACATGGATGATAAATAACTGAAATTATTGCAAGTGGCTTGGTGACCACCTCTGCCAGCTCCCTCAGTATCCTTGTGTGGATCCCATCTGGCCCTATAGACTTACATGTGTCTGTTTGGTGTAGCAGGTTGCTGCTTCCCCTTGGATTATGAGGCTTTGTTCTGCTCCCGGTCCCTGTTTTCCAGCTCAGGGGGCTGGGTACCGAGAGAACAACTGGTTTTACTATTGCAGACTGAGGCAAAGGAGTAATTTAGTACCTCAGGTTTTTCCTTATCCCTTGTCACTATGTTCCTCCTGCATCCAGTAAAGGATGGAAAACATAAGAACTTCTTTGCTGTGTGGGTGACCACCACTGGAACAGATTGCCTAGAGAGGTTGTGGAGTCTCCTTCACAGGAACCATCTGGATGCAATCCTGTGCAAAGTGCTCTAGGATGACCCTTCTTGAGCAGACTGATTGGACCAGATGATCCAGTGTGGTTCCTTCCAACTTTACCCATTCTGTGATATTCTCTGAGATTCTCCTCAGCCCTCCTTTTGTTGATATATCTATAGAAACATTTTTATTGTCTTTATGTCAGTAGCCAGATTAAGTTCTAACTGGGCTTTGGCTTTCTAATTTTCTCCCTGCATAACCTTATGACACCCCTGTGGTCCTTTCAAGCTGCCTGCTCCGTCTTTCAAAGGTGATCCACTCTCTTTTTTACCCTGAGTTCCAGCCAAAGCTCTCTGTTCTGCCAGGCCAGATTTCCCTGCTGCCTCACCTTTTGGCACATGGGGATGGCCTGCTCCTACACCTATAAGAGTTCCTCCTTGAAGAATGTCCAACCTTCCTGGACTCCTTTGCCCTCAGGATTTCTCCCAGGGGACTCTGTAAACCACGTTGACACTGAGTACAACAAACAAGATGATTGCTCACCTGCCTACTAGATAATTAGTAGTCTGCCATGGACGACTTTTCAGCTGGAGTTCTTCTGTGTTTTGTTCTGTTATCTGGCCAGTATAATGCCTGTATGAGGCCACACAGGAAATCCATGATGATAGGAGAGTTGTGGTACCTCCAGTAGGAGGATAATACCCAGCTGTACACACTGATTTCATCAGATCCAGCCGGTGCTGTTCAGCAGCTTATTTCGTTTATGACCAAACTGAGTTACAGATTTATGTGGGCTGGAAATAACTAGAAAAGAACAGAGTTGAGAAATAGTAAAATGTTGCTTGTGCAGGTTCACAGCTTTGGGTCATGCTAGATCCATAGGTTCTGTTGAATGCCCATGTAAAAAGAACAGAAGAAAAAAGATTTATTTTTATATATATATATGTATCTGTCAGGAATTTCCTTTCGAGTGTCCATTTTATAGAAGCTAAGCATGGTACAGTTCCCTTGTTTACTGCAGCACCCTTTATATTAGTGCATTCTTGAATATTTCTAAAAATGTCAGATAATATACATTGACTGCAGTAAAACCTATTAAACTTGTTATGCTGGATGCTATTCAATTCCCTAGTGCAATTTTAAATCTGAGGTTTGATCTATAAAACTGTAAATAATGCTGACTACTACTTCTGTGATTAAGGCTTTGGCGAAAGTGGTCAGTTTAGGCCAATTAGTCAGTTATAATCTTTTCTTCCTACATCCTGGTCCAGCTGGACATGAAAGAAGTCCAGTTCAGAAAAGACACACTTGTACAGGGACGGTCCTCTGACACCTCCCTGGAAATCAGCATATGCTAATTTGTGCAGAGTTCCTCTGCATAGCCCTTAGACTGCGTATGGTTCCTATGTGACTACTTAAGTGTGGCCAGAGAATCTTGAATCTATTTTTGCCACTCCCTAATGAGTGAGAAAGCCCTGAGAGACTCCTACATACTTTTTAATGAAAACAAGGGGTGTGGGCAGAGGGATATAATCGGTGAATGGCACCCAGTTTAAGAAATCTGAGACCTGTTGTTCTACATCTGTTCTTGGTATTTTTCCTCATAAATTCCTGACTTGCAACTTAGCTATTGTTAGGTTTTGGAGAAAATACTTAAATTATCAGAAAGAACCAAGTAAAAGTAGTTTTACTTGGGCAGGTCAAAGTAGTAAATTTAAGGATGTGCATGGGTGAAAGATGCATTTGGGTGCAATACCAGATCAGGGCTTAAAGTTATTACAACATGTCACCATTGTTCACTGCATTATTAGAGTATTTCAGAGAGGAGGTGGCCATAACGCAATAATGTATATCAGTCTTTTTAACGTGTACCTTTCCAAAGAGGTGTAATAGACATCTGAACAGCAATCACCATTATAGCTGTAATGGGACATACAGGTATGGTATCAGACACTTCTTGTTTCAGTGTCTTGAAAAAAAAAAAGATTAATAGCAAACCACTTTGTTTATTGCCAGGTCATAGGATCCTGCACAGAAAATAGAACACAGATTTGTTTCTGCTAAGTCATGAGTCCATGTGACCCTGTGGGGTCTTTAGGAGGTTAGGAGAGCTGTAACATGTTGGCCATGGTGCTCCACAGACTGCTGGTACCATTGCAACTGTTAAAAAGTCTCCTTTACCACAGTGAAAGCAAGAAAAGATATTGTGTATAATTGTGAATTTGGTCCTGCAAAAGTGATATTAAGATCTGGATTTGGGTAACCTAAATTATTCTCTTAGCCAGAAGGACATGAAGTGACTTCTAAATATTTAACCAAAAAGCCATTTCTTATCAGACTGTTTTTATATGCACTTTCTATTAGCCAGTGTACCTGTAATATTTAGTAACAGAAAAAAAAATTTTAAAAAACCAGCAAGAACAACAATAACAACAACAGAACGGTTAATTTTCCAGAAATCTTCTGCTGGGATAAGAGTAGAATTAGAGAAATGGCATGTATTTCAGGATAACTGCATCCAAGAAGGCACAATCAAGGTCCAACAAGCTTAGGTAGGGTCTTCAGAGAATAAATCCAACATATAGTAACATTTGCCCTGCCCTCAGGTGTAATTATTACACTGTTTCTATGCTACCTCTTACTTGCCAGCTTCTTCTTTTCCCAGCACCCCTTTTCAAGAATTTTATAAAAACTGAGCTGACAAAAAGCTGATAAGGAAAAGGCCTGTGTTTTCGTTACAAATCTTCCTCTGTCTTACTAACATTTAGCTAGGGCTTAAAGTGTGACTTCTTTTCTTCTTCCTTATCTATGAAAAATTATGATGATAATAATGGATTTGTAATCATCTCAGTTCCTCATGAGGAAGATACTATTATAAATATGTAAATTGAGTTACTGTTATTATCGCATATATAAAAATATATTTGTACTGGAACAAAGTGTCCCCTCATAACTAGAAGAAGTAGGGTTCAAAATTTATTTAAATACTCAATCATTAATACTCCACCCTCTGAATTATCAGTGCATCCAAACAATGTATCATTAAGCCACAGAGATTGCACTTCTGACCTAATAATTAAACCTTTATTAATGACCTTAAGACGGAAGTAAATAAAATAGTAGTGAAATTGATAAGTGAATGGGAGGAGTTGGAATAGAAGTAACATATAACAACCTTAGAAGAATACAAAATTAAACCAGATCAGAAAACAAAATTATTAAAAAAAAAACCTGTAAGCATTGAAAAAAGAACAACTAAGTGGGTAATCAGTAATGCTGCAAGGGAAGTAAAGGTGATGTTACACAAGGACTTAAGTATGTCATAACTGCCCCCCAAAGCAATGGACATTTTAAGCAATTGAACTCTGAAAAAGTTCTCATTAATCTTGCTTTTCACCCTTTACCTGATTTCTCCCTTTTCTCTTGAAGGTCCCTACTTTCATAATGCAGATAAAGAATGCAGAGTACTTCTTTAATGCCAGTGAAAGCGGGATGCTCCACTGAAGCAGTGCAGCTCAATACACATTCCTTTTGATGCACTCTGCTGCAGGGAAAGTAAGCTGGGGCCGTGGGATGAAAGGAGTATCTCACACTGGCTCACCTCTTTTCTAAGCAGCATGATCAAAACATTCAAGGCCAATTACTCTCAGAATCATCTCCTACCCCTGAAAACAGATGAATTATTTTCTGCCTTGAAAGTTCTCATTGTTTTTGCTGATAGTAATGAGAAAGTAACTCCAGTGTTAACATGCAGCATTTGACTTTTGTCTCACACTTAGCTTTAGTGGAAGACTCCAGTGACACAGAACACTTATCTGCTCATTTCAACAGGAGATTTTCCTGTGTTAGATGAACGATGAGCATGCACAAACCACAACTGTACAACAAATTAGTGATCTGCTACCAAAGAAGCTTGACAAAACTTTTGCTGCCAGAATTAGGAGAGAGATCAGAATCAGATTTTCTGATCTTTTTTTTAGCAGCCCTGGACAGACTGTGTCAAAAGCATCATGGTGGCTCCTGATTACCACTTCATCACAAAGTTATTGTTATTACAAATATACTTACAATTCGGAAAGAGTTTAGAAAAACATTTTAAAATGCAGGCATTTGGTAAAAAAATTACTTAGGGACAAAATCTAATTAATTTATTTATGAAACCAGACAAGAAGTAGGAAAGTATCGTACCATAACATTGTTGGACTGATATTTAAAATGACAGCAGATTCTAGTGCCATACAGATAGATCAGCTTTGTGTTGCATCATGTTGGTGTTAATTGTCTTGAGCACTCTTTGGATGTACATGGTAATTACTATCCCTCAGTATTGTTGAGAAAGAGGAGCCTGTTACTTCCAATCATATAGGAAATAGGGATTAATCAGATTTTGCCAGGGAGGAAGATAGAACTTGAGATGCAAAGTGTCTCAGGAAAATACCTGCTTGTGGATACTGCTTAAGCTGACGTTACATAGTTCTTTAATTACCAATACATCCAAATAATCTCATCAACTCTCTCCACAAAATGCACGGTGTAGAATCTGTTTTCTTTCATTAGCCGTGCTGGGAGATTATTTTCCTCAGTTTATTTCCTTCAAAAGAGTCAGTAGTTCCCTTGAGTTGAATTTTGTGGTTTGATTTTTAATGTTTCAAGAAAATAATATTTTCTCTGCAAGTTTTTAAGTGTGGTAGGTTTTAAATTAAGGCTTATTTTCTATTTAATGAAAAAATAAAACTTTGGTTAAATGAAGATAAGCATTTAAGACAACGGAATGATTCTTTGGCTATTTTTGGGATATGTTCCATTAAACAAAAACCGTTTTTGTTTTCATAATATGTAAACAGTGAAGAATGGTAAGATTTGAAACATCAGGGATTGTTTCCATTGCTGGAATTAAAAAATAGTTTTTAAACTTCAGCAAAAGAGAAACAAACTGAAATTTTAGAATAGACTCAAAATGGATTTAAATGCTGTTTCTGTAAAGCATAAACGGAAAAATTGAAGCTGAATGGAAAAGACATGGAATCATAGGTCGTTTAGGTAAGAAAAGACCTGTAGGATCACAGAAGCCAACCATTAACCCAGCATTGCCAAGTCCACCACTAAATCATGTCCGTAAGTGCCACATCTATGTATCTTTCAAGTACCTCCAGGGATGGTGATTCAGCCACTTCCCCGGCAGCCTGTTCCAATGCCTGACCACCATTTTGGTGAAGAAATTTTCCCTAATATCCAGTATAAACCTCTCCATGCACAACTTGATACTGTTTCTTATTTTCCTATCACTTAATTGCTTGGAAGAGACTGAATGCTAAGTAAGAGAAGGAACAGGAGGGTATCCTTCTCTCTTGTGGGGTGGTCTTCTCCGTGATGCTCCAGGAGATGCCCATTTCAGTCCCTTTCTTCAATCTGCCCCTTCTTTGAAGTGATGAACTGATTTGATTTACATATAATTGCTATTATTAAAAGCAACAATTTGTGCTATTTGCAATGCAGCTTGCTGCTATGATCAGTTTTACTACAGCATATTAGTCAGTCACTGATTGTTTATGTTATCTCTTTCAGAAAAAAAGTGACTGTGATCTGACATCCAGCTCTCAGGATGTACTGCTGAATATAAATCTCCAGGTGTCTTTCCAAAACACTTGTCCAAAGGGCATACCAGTACTGACAGTCTAGTCCCCAAAACAGTTATTGAAAGGGCTAAAACTGTGATACTGGGTGATGTTTTCCCAAAAACAGAACGGGCTTTTTTTTTTTGCTGAAAATATGATTGAAGATTACACAGCAAGCAAAGTGAATGAAAGTTTTTAGTGGGCAGATTGCCCAGAATGGAGCCTCAGGAGATATTTAAAAGAAAAAAATTGGATCTAAGCCTGACAAACGTGAAGTACATTTTAAGATCTTATTACTAGAAATAAATATGTAACTGATTTTTATCACAGCTGTAAATACCAGCATGGAGTGCCAAAAGATCCACCTCAGGACATCCTCGTTAGAGCTCTTAATTTTAGCTCATCTTAAATGAGCTAACCTGGTTATTGAAAGCAGTCCAAGGGCAGTAACAGATAGCAACATGGGCTTCCATGCACTGCTGGGAGCTGTTGAGCTGAGAAGCCATGCACTATCCTGCACAGTTCTCCATGCTGTCACTCTTGCTTCTGGTACCCAAACAGCATTTTTTAGGGAATACCTATAGTACATAGCACAGTAGAGACTACTGCCTGAAAGAAAGTATTGCTTTCTCCGTAAGAATATGACTAATATAAGAGATCATGATAACTTTGTATGGAGTCAGGTCTCCTATTCTGTCCTGACAGGTTCAAAACAAAGGTGATAATGAAAAATTGGGTGATTTCCCTGAGAACCAGATGTTGCAGGTTGAATGCACACTTCCCTAATTGATGGGGTATGAAAGCAGAGAAAATTAGGAAAGGAACCATAGTTTCAGCTGCAAAATGTACTTGTGTTAACTCACTCAGCAACACCTCCTCCCGAGGTTTCTCAAGGAAGGAGGTTACACAAAAAGTAACGCATAGATTAATGGCACAAAGGAACCAGCCACCGAGAGTGATTGAATCCAAGGTATGAGAGTTGAAATTAGCAATTAGCAAATGTCCAGACACACTATACCAATTAAAAAAAAAGATTAGAAGGCTTTGTCCACCCTGTTTCCACTGGATGTGTGAGCAACATGAATAGACATGCACAAACTAGGTTAATCCAGTAAGCAGAGGTAACACAGCAGTCAAGATGTGGCAGTACAGTGTGGACCAGTAAGGAATGTATTCAATATTCACTGGACAGCCCTGTCAACTGCTGATGGTACAATTATCAGCACTGTGGTTATTTGAGGTACCCAGAGCACAGCCCACATAGTGGTTCTTGCCAGTGCTGCTGCTGTCCATCCCATTTGTGGGTGAGCATGTGGAGAGACCAGTGGAGGCAGTGGTTTATGGTACCCAGAGGTTACCCTTGGTTACCTGCCAAGATAACTCCAGGCTCATTGGAAGGGCTGACCTACATGCGGTAGTCTTGTAGCAACACTTGTTTACATTGTGCATGGAATAGATACCCAGAGGTAAGACAAGACAAAACAGAACTTCTTTTAAAGGCAAGGACATAAATAGTTATTCCATACTTAGAGTGCATCATAAGAGGATTTGTCCCCAGGGAAAAAATACAAGAGTAATTGAAGGGGAACCACCATGGCAGTACACATTTCTTATGCTGTCTAGCAGAGAATCTCCATAAGTTGTCCAGTTTATTACCTACTGCCCTGGGAAAATTGAAATTCAAGATTATGACACTTTAGAGAACCTTATGACCATTGTCTTAAGCAAGCAAATGTTCTTAACATTTCTGATATTGAATCCTTCAAAACTGGAGTAACAGTCACGGGTAGGCAAGGTTGCTGACATTTTGACCCTACCTAGTATGTATTCCATACATACTAGGAAAACTTGATTATTGGCTACAGGAATTACTTGGTAGGACATTGGCACTTAGCCTCATTCTCAGTGAGGAGGTTCCTTATGCTGCTGTAGCCATGTGGTGCTCCAGTGTACGAGCATGAAAACTGGTTTGAAAAACCTGTGCCCGTTTGCCGTGGCAAGAAGAGAATTTAATTATGACCAAATTAAATATCTTGATTGTCAAAAACAAAGATCCCATAACACCAAGAAGCAATGCAGGGGCTGTCTTCCAAAGAGAGAAACCTGTCAGGAACCCTTCAAGCTTAACACTGTTTGAAGAATTATGTTGGAAACTTTAAGCTATTAATGTGTTAAATCCAATGGATGTTTAGAAAGTACTGAGCCCATTGAAGATGGCCTGACTTTTGAACAAGGTAGCAGCAAAGATCAAGGACTGAGCTAGCATAGAGGAAAAGTGGGCAGAGGAGGTGACTGCAATATGTTTGAATTAGCAATTAATATGACCTCTCAGTGAGTGATGTAAAGGAAAACTACTGTACAGCTGCTGAAAGTGGTTTCAGCAGATGATCTCTACCATTTCTGTAAAGCCCAGATTCTGAGTGTTTACAGGTACTTCTGCTTTCCTAGCCACTAACCAATACAGGCATATCCTGCGCCTCTGTACCAACTCTTTCACACAAAAATGTCATCTAATACTTTTAAGATGCCTTAGGAAAACAGATTACAAATAAGAGTTGTTTTATTCACTGAAGTTATTACTTCCAAAAATAAATTAAAACTCAAGATAATAGAAGTTAAATTTTAACATCTTATTAGAGCAGGAGTAGTGAATTATTCACTGTAGTGTGGAAATTCAACATAATCTAAATGGATAAGAAGGAAGGTTTTTGTTCTCCATGTTAAACTGAAAGAATCAAGCATTCATGGTTGAACAAATGCAATTCCTTATGGCCTATACTATACTGTGAGTGCTCTACAAAATGCCAAGTCCCATTTTGTCCAAAAAAATGCTGCTGTCTCTCTGACATCACAACATCTGAGTCCCTGATATATTGCATTTCTTCACCAAATAGACCCACACAGCATCTTAATAAAAAAATCTGCCTAGTTCTTACCCAACATTAGGCAGACATAGAAAAATTTTCTGACATATGAAACCATTACACTTCATGTTGATTTTTTCATTGGAATCTGAATTCCCATGTCTAAAAGTACCAGCGTGCTTTATACTAGCTGGCCAGAAGACTGTCAGAGCAGCCAGTAAGATCAGATCTGGTTTTGCCTTTGTCTTTATCTTACATGTCTTCTGATAGGAAACTGCATGTGGTCGCATATTATTACCATGAAGGTACATTGAAGAGAGGAACAGAGCCAGTTACTGTGGGCTAAGGTAGGGTCTGAATTTAGCCTAATCGCCCATGTTACCATGCAACACTGTCTGGTTTAACCTCCAAAGAATATGGTAAATAGGTCACCTCTCAGTGAGCTCACTTTTACCACAAGGTGAGAGTTGACACATAGGGAGATACTGATGAGTAGTTGATATGTGGGGGCTTCAGATCCCTAGATTACTGCTTGCCATTTTGCCCCTCACTGTTATCCTAAGTTTGATTGCTTGTGGGTCAGGGACAGTAACCGCAATTGAGAAGAATAATTATTTCCAGTCAGGAAACCTGCAGCATCTAGCTTGAAGCTGGATGGTGTATTTCAAGATTTCTCTATGAAGAAAAATACTTCCCTGTTTATTTACAGAGATGGCATATTAAACCATAATTTTGTGAGTGCTGCTACATATTAAAGATAGTAGGATCTGATTACTTTAAATTAAATACTTTTTAATACTATCTGTGGAATGATTTTCAGGTTGATTTTTTAATATAAAATACACGTTTTCTGAGAAAATATGTTGCAGAATACCCTGTAATGGCCAGAAAAGACATTTTCTAAGACTGCTTTGGATGTTTGAAGAGAGAACCATTTTATCTGAAATTTGCTTTCTTACAATCTTCAGTTATCTGCCCCGGTTGTCATGACCTTCCAAAGATAATTGAGTGTCTTTTCAATTACACTGGCCAGTACTTGTGGGTGTGTCCCATTGGGTCCAGTGTGTATGTCCAGTTTATTTAAATAGTCCCTAACATTATCCTCATCCACCAAGAAAAAGTATTTCTTGCTCCAGAACCTTGATGTGTCTTGGGAAACTGAGACTTATATCAGAGGATTTTAAGGACAGAAAACTGAAAACTATGACGGTATCACAAAAACAAGTTATTCAGTTCTCACATATAAAAATCAGGTGGTTAGTGAGTAGGACTCAGACACGATCTTATTTTTACATGTGGTGCTGGGGAGTCTCAAATTAGTCAACAGCAAATGACTCATTTCAAAAAACAAGTCATTAGAACACACAAAAAAGTGACAAAAATACCTCAGACTTGAACAAAATGCCTTGTTATTTAAGGAGGAAAGGAAAAAAGGTGTTTGAGACATAACTTGATTGCTGTTAATCTTTGCTGGGAGAAAAAAGTAGGTATTACAGTGGCCTCTAATTTAGTGGCAAAAAGTTCCAAGGAACCAGTGTCTGGAAGATGGAACTTGAGACAAAACACAGCCCTGAGCATAAGCACTGAAATAAAGCTTTCAAGAGGATTTGGGAATAATCATCTTTGAATCAAATTTACTCTGAGAGAATGTTTTTTGTCAAAAGTTTCTTTGTCTCAATACAAATGTAATACAATGAAAGGCAGTGAGTCTGATACATCAACACAAATGTTAAATTCACAGTTCTGTCTGACTTAAAACGATTACATAATTCATTCCAGAGGTCCTGACAGTGAGTTTGAGGCCAAAACCAATGTTAGACTTCAAAAAATACAGCCTGTGCTGATGGGCATGGTTGATGCCGTACATCTAAAGAATACCCGTCAGGCTGAGGTATCTCTGATCACTGTTGAGGCATGAACACCAAAATTAGGTGGGAATTAAAAACACACAGTGCATGGAAGATAGAAACAACCTAGTAAAACATGAGATCATTTCATCAGAAGGAGAAGAGATCCGACTAAACAGTGAACATTTTGAAACTCCCACTCAACAGTGTTTCAATATAATTTTGTGCTAATGAAATTTCCATGGAATTATGTCCACTTTTTGTCATTACGGACTAATCATTTGAATGTGTACATTACTCTGCATTCCTAGCAATGCAGCATTGACTATGGTGTTGATTTTGTCCTAGATAAACATGCCAGAATTATGAAATGCATTGACATGTTTGTTTTATATTTATTAGTTACTTTTTGCTTCCTAAAGACTTACCATATGCTGAGTGACTGGACTGCATAGCTGTATAGGAGATGTAATTCATATGACATGAATATTTTGTGGAACCCTTTTTTGCATTAGGGTTTCCACCATTATGCTTCATAGTCTTATCTCTTCTCTACTCCGTCTGTTGAAATGGTGAATTTATTAAAGATAGTTTTAAAATGAGACTTCTGAGAGATGGTTCTCTCAGATGTGACCTTTATGTTGAACAGGGAATGCATAATTATTGCAAGACTTACACAGATTTTTATGAATTTATGTATTTATCAAAATCTTGTATCATAAGAAGCAAAAAGAAAGAAGAAAATAAGCTCCATTAGAGAATTGACGAACTCGGGAACAGTTCCAGAAGAATAAGCTGAGTATTCAGCTACAATCCCTTTTTAATATACTTCTAAGAAAGGTGGTTGTATTGTACTCATAAGAGAGGCCACAGTTAGACATGCTCGTGCACTGCCTCTCTGATGGAAAGATTTTGGTTGTATATTCATGTCTTCTCCAACAATCCCATCCTCTTTGAGAGAATTCTTTCCCAACTCTACATTGTAAAAGTATACTCCTACTCTCTCTGTCTTTATATCATTTTTCCGAAGCAGAAAGGCCCATCTCTTTCCTCACCTGCATCTGTCTTATTTGCATCCAGATGCTGCTCTACTGCTGCATGTTTCACTCCTTTTCCAGGAGGTAGCCCCAGGTCCCTGGACACCCTAACAGCTGGATTGATGCTGGAGCCAAGACTGGTTGGCCCTTCCGTCCTTCCTTCCTTCCTTCCTTCCTTCCTTCCTTCCTTCCTTCCTTCCTTCCTTCCCCTCTTCCTCCCTTCCTCCCTTCCCCCCTCCCTCTCTCCCTCCCTCTTTTTAGTCTTTCCCTCCCTCTTCTCTTTCACCCTACTCCTTATTCAAAATCCACCAGTGTGTGTTTATAGTAGAAGATAAGAGACTAACTCATATTGGTTTCCACACCAAGTGTATAATTTACTAATAAAACTTTGTAAGTTTTTGAGGACCCTCTAAATTCTGTTGTTCTTTTCCAACCACATGCATCTATGACTATGGAGTGCTCCCTTTCCCTAGGAGTGGGACACCACACATACAAAATCAGGCCTTGAAATGATAACTCTAGGTTATAGGAAAATTCTGCAAATATCTCTGAAATAACAGCTGTCTGGAATGGGACTTTCCAAGTGTCAGTAAGATCATCAGTGGTACTCAAACACGTCATTTATCCATTGAATAAACACATGGAAACTGAATTGCTGAGGCTGCTATTCCATCATTCTCAAGGGGTACTCACATGTGTATGTATCACAGAATCACAGAACTGTAGAATCATGGAATGGTTTGGATTGGAAGGGGGCCTTGAAGATTGTCTAGTTCTGTCCCCTCCTGCCACGGGCAGGGACAACTTCCACTAGACCAGGTTGTTCACAGCCCCATACAACCTGGCCTTGAACACCTCCAGGGATATAGGAAGTATTAGCAAAGGTATGTATGGTGGCATTGTTAAAGAATTATGATGTTTGCCTTTTGGGACAAGAGAGATTTTAGTCTCTTACTGATAAGGTCATTATAAAGCACATGATTTCAGAGTAGCCACAAGGAATCCCACTGACCTGCTCTTACCATGGTGCCAATTGCAGGATGATGAAAGAATGTGCAGGCTGCAGTGAAAATATCAGTGTGTAGGGAAACACCTGGATGTGGTCCTGGCCATGTCTTTGCAGAATGCTGAGCTTACAAAGCGAGCACTTGCACACTATACATGTTATCTTTTCATTAGCTGAGCAGATAGTGGCAGGCTCTGGTTGCATACATTATCCCCATACACGCTCAGCTTGTAAATCTGGCACACATAGACAGAAATTCTACCTCCTCCCTCTAAGTCTAAGGGGAAGCAATCAGGGAAAATGAGGGTTTCCTCCTGCTCCCACATCTGTTATTGCACAGTGACGTGGCTTAGGAATGAAGGAATGCCAGGCAACCCTGTGTGTCATGTCATGTGTTGTGCACTGGTGTGGTATGCATATCCACTCTGCTGTTATGGATTGATTTATGTTGTGCATCAGAGATTTTGGATTTATAGACTACCTACAATAAATGTTTTGGGTGCAACATGTTTCCCCTTCAATTTCCAAGTATATAATACCATTTTTAGGGTATCCAGCCAGTACATACAAAAGCAAATGTGTAGAACAACAGAAAATATTTTTTAATAGAAGAGATGGAAAATATTCTCCTCTTATCTAACCAAATAAAGCCTTGTTAGGAATTGTTATCAACATGATACGCATCTATTCCCATTTGAAATAATGTGCATTTGGAAGCCTGCTCTGAAGCAGTCTGGGACAAAGTAAACAGAGAGCTCTGTTAAGAATTTGTTTTTCTTTATTAACTAGTAAAAACCTTTAATTACTGGGAAAACATAAGGAGGATTTGCTAGGGAAAATAATAATAATATAACATGTATGGCATCATGATTGTGTTACCAGAAATGGTTTCACTATTGCTTCATACTTGGTAGGTCCTGGAACACATTAGTAACGGAGACTGAAAACAGGCAAACTATGGAAAGATAAGCATAATTCCATCTGTTAATGCAAAGGAGATTTCTTCATTTGCCTGGTGACTCAACAGTGTATTATGGACTGCAGTGTATGTTAGTTATGGAAATTGCCATTGAAAACAAGTACTCACTGGCCTCTCACTGACCACTGCAATTCCCCTGGTATGAAGTGGTCTGAGGTGTCCCTTGCCAGCTACAGGGAAAATTTAGTCAAGCATGAAAAGAAAGTGAACTATGAGAGGAGTTCCAAAAAAACAAATGTTTCACAAGCCTTTCCAAATCCCTCTCAGTCAGAAAAAGCTTGCTGAGAAATGGCACAAGCCAAAGACTGTAAATATAGCGTGTTCCACAGTCCATCCATTTGGGATAATTTTTCAGTGTTAGTTAAATCATCTTAGTCTACTGCTGTATTAGAGCTACAAAATTATTGGAAGACGTGGGTACTCTTCCTTACTATACCTATATCTTTTATATTTCTGAAAATTGCAAACACGAATTTAAAAAGGCCCTAGTTTCAGGCTTAGATCACTTTCCTTCCTCCTCCATAGCTTACCATGTACAGGAAAAAAAATGAAGTGGTGCAAGAGAGATGCTCTTTTCCCATCTTTACACAAAGACAAATACAACCCATAGCTGTAAACCAGTAATAAGCTCAGTGCATAAAGCTGGATACTGCAGCAAAATTCAGGAGTCTCTTCCTGTCCTGTTCTAACTCACTCATGACAATGGATCAGTGGACCTTTTTTATGTCATAGATTCTCTAAGACACAGCTTTTACTTAGTTTGGTGCTTGTAGCATTCAGCAGAACATCTTCTAGTTCACCCTCTGCCAGAGGCTGGCTTCGAGGTCCATGGTCATCGTGGTCTCTTCTCCTACCTCTCCACCATTAACATGCAACCTCTCAGTTACTTTCACCTGTGTCCTACAGGGAATGGTTGAGAGAGCCTCTGTTCCAAGTTATGTCACAGCAGATGATGGTGGCTGAAGGAGCTGGCTGTTGGTTGCTCACACCAGCAGCTAACCCAAACCATACCACGACCCAGACAGCAGCAGGAAAGGTGACTTGGCATTGATATTGGATGGCATCACTGTGATGAACTGTGTAGCAAATGGAGAGGGACACACGGAAGTGGAAAGTGAAACATTGTGCAAATGTCAACTCATTAGGAAGTAGTTCAGTACATGGAAGAGTGACAAGAGAAAAAGCAGGGAAAATAAAAACGTGAAGAGAATTGTATTAATAATACTTTGAAACTAGTTTAGCAACATGTGTTTGCTGCTTCCATATGGCAAAGCAGGAAGTTAACTGCACAGGATTTCTCCTTCACGCTGATGAATTGAACTCAGTACAGTTACAGTCTTTGGCTTGTGCCATTTCTCACACTGATGACAGGTTTATACATGCAAATAAGAAGTGCTGGACAAGAATGGCCATAGGGGAATGAAGCCAGGGGGAAAAAGGAGTGCTGTGGGGAAAAATATACAGCAAATCTGTATTGAAAATAAGCTCATAAGTAGGGACATGAAGCCCACTGAAGGTGTGAATAAAACCTGGCATCAATAGATACCTGTGTCCCCAAAAATAAATTGGCAGCAGGGGAATGTTCATGATCCTGAATAGAAATCAGCTGCACTAGCAAACTCCTAAAACAATCCCTGTCTTGCTTTCAGCCTAAACCAGCTGGGCTTCTTCCCAGCTGTTCTGAAGATTTTTTCAGGGAGTAGGACCCAAACAGTCTCAGCCTGTCTTCATAGGAGAGGTGCTCTATCCCTTTGATCATTTTTATGGCCTTCCTCTGGACCTGCTCCTGTGCTAAGCACCCCAGAGCTAGACACAGGTGGGGTCTCATCAGAGCAGAGTAGAGGGACAGAATCACCTCCCTTGATCATCTGGTCATGCTTTTTTTCATACAGCCAAGGAAATTATTGATTTTTTGGGCTGCAAGTGCACATTTCCAGCTCATGTCCAGCCTCTCACCCACCTGTACCCCTAGTCCTTCTCATCAGGGCTGCTGTCAAATTGTTTCTTTGCTGAAAGATTGGATTCCACCGAATGAAAATAAATGAATCATGCAGACACACAAATATGTCAAGCATGTGGAACAGGTATTTGACCATTGCCCTGTTGCTTTGTCCTCTGTCTGGCTATATCTGTACCAAGTTTAGTGTATGACTGATATAAACTCATCAGGAGCTACCTTGTGCACACCACACCTCAACCTATTTACTTTGAATAGGCCGGAAGCAAGGACCGTATTACACTGTTTGTATTGATTTGGGAACCACACCTTATGATTACCTTATCTTTGGGCTATGATTGTGAGGCATCCTCTGGTATTTACATTTATGCCCCTGGTTTTCTGTGCAACCGGGGACAACTTATTTAAGCATGCTATGGCTCCCTTTCTTCATCTCTAAATTGGGGGCAATTCTTTCCTCATGAGATTGTTATGAAGACACATTAATTATCGTTGATAAACAGATTATATCCTAGGGTGAATGAGATAGATACATGAAAAGCATTCTTATTATTCATATTATGACAACACATTCTGCTTGTACACAGGGAATGTATACACCAGCTCAGAATGGGTGAAGTTTACATAAACTATACATAAGGGTGGGATTAATTTTCTTTAGTCAGCTAACACCTACTAGTCACCATTCTAGGCTTTTTATATTATTGATAAAGACAGAAAACCTCAGGCAAAGACTTTTTTTTTTACCTAAGGGTGGTAGAATACATCATCCTTATCTAGGGTGATAGCAAACATCTTCCTCTGCAAGTATCTATTTCTCCACACTGGTTATGGAACCAGGAGCAGCTCATAGAAGATACGCAGGTACACAAAGGAAAGTGAAATTAAGCACAAACTTACCATTTTGATCAATCAACTGCTACTATTTATTACTTTTTCATGAGAGTGATAGGGCTAAAATATCACCTACATTGTACCCACAATATCCTTTAAAGTCAATTGGACAGCCACATAACAAAAAGTATACAAGTGTGTACCCAGCTTTATTGTTGTACCTGTGGGTTCTTATTACACTGTGCTTCTAAGGGTACAGACACGACACTGGAGAATCACCTGGAAGCTCTGGAAACTCCAAGTCCTGCAGACATGAGCTCAGGTTTCTTCATTGAGTGCACGGCAAGCCCTAGCCCCAGAAATTGAATACACAGGAAGAATCCATTTAAATGTAACATCAGAGCTGAGCTCACATTTGGAAAAAGGAAAGGACTAGTAGCAAGAGGTGAAGGAGGTGGAATCACCTCAGGTACCCATTTAAACATCAGTAAGATCAGTGAGTCATTGTTATAGGGCACTATACTTATATAGGAATACTATCCTGACAGCCTCTAGCTATAACATGGACCAGATGCCATTTTCCCTAGCCTTTTCCACCTATGGCCAAAGCATTTTTCATGCAACCACGTCAGAGTGGCTTGAAACTGCCAATATCCGACTTGCCTGCAAGATATTTTTATCTAAGCTTATTGTGCAAGGCCTTTATGGTAAGGGCTGTGTTCCTGCTGTAGGTGTGATTTCTAGCATAAAGGTTCCAGTTCTAGTCACTATGGCATTACAGATAAACTGTTACTATTTGCAATTCATAGAATATTTTCTCAACCTCCTATAATCCATAGTTGCTATACAGTGGATGTATTCCACTCATAGATGAAATTCCGTTCATACATGTGTTAGACATACAGAATATTCACATTTAGGACATAGTGCAAGATATTCTAACATGTTTGATATTGTCATGCAAGAAAAGCTCTATACATTCATATGGAATCTGAGCCCAAGTGGCAATAAAAGTTTCTATAAATGCTATACATGGTTTAGTGTTTGGTTTTCTAGGTGAAATGATCTTCCAAAACTCCTGTGATGACCATGTTGGATATTCTGGCTGTATTATTATTAATAACTGCTGTTACTAATCACAGTATTCCCATTCCTATACAGTAGTATGTTTGTGGTTATCATTACATCTGTACATTCACAAATATTCCTTTATGACTTAATCTGTATCATTCATGAATTTGAGTGAATTTGGGATTATAAGCATTACCTGATCATAAATCCTGTATTATGTACTGTGAGATAACATATACCGAAAGTATAGCTCAGGACATGTCACATTGTAACCTGTGTCCTTTTGCACTTACCAGGAAAAAAAAAAAGACAAATTACATTTAGGAATAGATTTCATTTTTACTTGTCATACAAAAAGTTTTCTGTCGATTCTGACACATTAAATGCAGTACACATGGAACAGAATACAATTTGCATCCCACCTAGCCACTTCACCACTCACCAAGTAAAGCTATCCCTTTTGAAACACTTGAGGTAATATTATAATTTAATGGATGCAGATCTTTAATTATTTTGATAATAGTAAAAAAACCCGAACGACACAGAAATGGAAAACTCAGAGTCTAAGAGTATTAAAATATTAAAATACTTGGCCAAATGACTCCCTTATATTAAAGTTGATTTTCCTCTAATCGTGAAACACTCATTAATTCAATGTGCATTAGAGAAAACATGTTCAAATATTAAATTGGTTGATTTCACAAGCTTGTAATTCATTAACATGACTCTGGTTCAGGACTCAATTAAAAAGGCAGAAATTGAATTTCATTAGAACACAAATAAAATCTGTAAGCAATCAATGGCCACCAACTGGGTGTTATGAAATATAGATTTTGCTACATAGGCTTACTATTTGAAGATCAGAAGTCTGACCAATAAAGGTAATGGTACTAGCCTATAAGATAAAGCTTCTGTAAGCATCTGAATTATGTGAGTTTAGGAAAAAATTAGAGATGCAAAAATTAGTTAATTTAATTTATATGGATTAACAAGTAGCTAAGTGACAGTAAGGGTAACTGCAAATGGACCATCAGCTGTATGGAGTACAATGATCTCTGAAATACCATCGACAGATCTGGCATTCACAGTTCTACAAAAATACTAAAAACTTGCAAAAGCTTTGGTGAATGGTAAAACATCTGGAATGTGCCTAACACTAACCATCAAAATAAGACTAATCTGCAGTCCAATGAGACTATTTGCAGTCCAATAAAAAATCAAGTTACTAACAGAAGAAATATGAATTGAATACCTACATGGAGAAGGGATTACTGACAATAGACTGATCTATACAGTAGGGCTGAGAAAGTATAAAATTTGCAACGGGAAGTTCTGACAAGAAAAAATTATGATAAATAACAACTTATAAGTAATTAATTCAGAAAAGAAGAGAAATGGAAACTCCTGTATGCCACCGAGACAGAAGATATGACTTCTTTTTTTCTTTGCTGCAGAAAGTAAAGTGGAGGCTATTTGATAGGCAGCTAGTCTGGGCTGAAAACAGAGCAGAGATGATGACAGCAACCAAGAAGGATGTTTCAGCTGCTTCTCAACACAGTAACCAGCAGGTCTGAGGACCATGTCCTCTGCACTGCAGCCACTAAGCAGCTCTGGGCTGGCACTGGGTTATGCATGGACCTGCATTTTGGCAGAAGTTTATGGTGCACTCCCTTACCCCTGTGTCAGCAAAATACAGGAGGATAGGTTCTCTTATAGTCAGGTACTGTCCTGCACTGCATTTTCCTTTAGGTACCAATATTGTACTGTGTAAAACTGTAAAAAAAATCAAAAGTATAATTTCCTTTCTGTAGTTTAATAGTCTCTGTGGAGTTTGAATACAGCACTGGAGCTAGCCCTGTACCTACAGATACCCTTCCTAGAGCATGCTGGTATAATGAATGCTACTATATATCATATATACTGTATGGATACTGGTACTGTTGCATGGTGTTATTTGGTCCAAGATGCAGGACTGCATTTGTTGAATCTCTTAAAATGTTTGTCAGGCCATTTCTTCAGCTTGTCAAGGTGACTCCGACAGCAGACATATCATCCAGCACAATGACTGCTCTCTACATTTGGATACCATCTGTGAACTTGTGGCAGATACATGCTGTTCCATTGTCAAAGCCATGAATGGAGATGTTAAATAATATTGCTCCCAATATGAATACCCAAGGAATACCACTTGTAAACAGACACCACTTCATTTTCAGCCTGTTGCTCCAGCCTGTTTTTTTACTTACTTTAATTCACCCAGATAGTGAATTAAACTAGTGGGTGAACCCATCCACCCTCTCTAGTTTAGCTCCAAAGATGCTGTAAGAGCAGAGACAAAAGTTTGCCAAAGTGAAGCATCCACTCCTCTGCCCTCATCTTCAAGTCCAGTCATTACAATGTAGAATGCAATTAGGTTGGTCAAGCACAATTTGAAATTGGTAAATACATACTTTTTTCCCCCAATCACTTTCTTCTCTCTTATGTGCCTGTACATGGTTTACACAAGGATTTGCATCTTAACCTCCACAAGGATAAAAGTAAAGCCAGGTGGTCTCTATTTCCCCAGCTCTTCCTCCTTGTCATCCTGGAAGATGAGTGTGACATTTGCTTCTGCAGTCATTGGGAACTTCTGATCACTGTAACCTCTTGAAGAGATAGAGAACAACCTTGCAGTGATAGCAGTCATGCATGCTACTTAGCTCTCTGTTCAAGTTGCTTGAGTAATCTCTAACTCAGTCTTCCTCTAACACTGGTTGTATTCCACCAAACATATGGGAAGTCTGAGAAGAAATTTTGCCAGTAAAAATCGGGATGCAAAAACCTCAACCTTTCTGTCTCCTTCATTACTAGGCTACCTGTTCACTTGGCCATATTCTTCTTCTTGCTGCTTCCTTCACGTACTTCACCAATTTTTACTTTGATTAGTCTTTGGTTTTCTTAATTCAGTCATTTCAGACTTGGGCATTCCTTCTGTATTTATCCTGAGCAGCCCATGTCTTCTTCTGTCTCCCACAGGATTCCTTATTCCCATGTAAGCCCTGTCAGGAGTTCCCCATTCAGATAGTCTGGCCTCCTCACACCTGCATCGTGTCCTGCAGACAGAAGTTGATGCTTCTCATGGTTTGAGACTCACTCTCTTGAGATCCTTTGCCTTTCAAAGGAGCAGCTCCCAGGAATCTGCACAACAATAATCTCCCTGAAGTCCACTTTTTTTAAGTTCAGAGTTGATATCGCTACTTGCCTCTTTAGCTTTCCATCTTCAAATCTTATGACTTACTAGGTCTAGACTAAACAATCTTGGTTCTTTTGTTATTAGAATCAGCTAGGCAGAAACAAAAACAAATTTTATTACTCAACAAGCTTATCTAAAAAGAAGAAAATTTTTTTTCGTCTTGACATGTATCAATAAATTGATCCTCAGAATATATTACTATAAATATTTTATTGTACTCTTATAATGCAGCATCCTTGGCCTTCCTCACATTGGCCACTTTTTCAATGAAAAGGCAAGTAGTATATTTCTGTTGGTGTTTCTGCTGTAAACACAAAATAGGTGTCCATAAAGACTCTACTGAATTCACTGGAGTCTGTTCACTTACACAAGATCTGTTCCAAGTACTGATTCATGAGTTCTTGAAATAATTCAGATACAGAACTATCCTTTTGTGTCCACGAGCCTCTCATTACTTGTGATTTTTTGGCAAGTATTGCAGTATTGGCCTTTGTCATTTGGACATACTTTAATATTGCCTCTAACAGATAGATTCTCTCCCAATGTCAGGCTTCCCAGGTTTTGGTTTTAAGCATCCTGCTCCATTACATAGATAAGACCTAACATTTTGAGACAAGACCTGAGGCAAAATAAAGATTTGTGGGTAGATGCAGAGTTCATAAAATGTGCACACAGATAAAATGTGCTTTTTTGTGCACCTACTCATATGCAATAATTGTCTTTTAAAAAACACGGCAGTTTAAGGTGTCGGCTTTCCTTTCTGGAGTCCATTTATCTGCCACGTAGAGCTGTGACTCTTACCTTGGGGACAGATGACTTCATTCCCACCAAAGCTTTGTAATCCTGGTAAAATCTTCCTGAGTATTAATTGCCTCTTGCGCTAAGAATGGATTGCTCAGAGGCTAACACCAAGCCCAGTGCCACAGCACCCTGTAATGGGCAGCGCAAATCCCAGCAGGAAGCACAGGAAGCACAGGATGCCTGCCCAGCAGCCCTCCCTGGGGATTTCCCTGCCTATCCGCAGGCAGGAGAGATGGATGCATGACAGCTTGGGCTGAGTGTGAACAGGATGTGGCAGAAGATGATTTCAAGGCCCTTTACAAGGTAATGACTGTATTTCTGATTTCAACAACTAAACTTTCGTATGTTCTATTTTCTTTTTCTATTCTTGCTTTTTCTCTTAAAACACTGTTCTGTTATACACACGCATATACACAACTACTACCAAATTCTTTACTGCGAACCCTGACAACTAAAAGATTTACAGTAGTCACTGCACAAAAACTTAGAGCAAAAGTTCTCATATGTTTAGTAAGAAATTTGGAATTTCACTGTCCAGCATAGGAAGTGTTATGTTTTATATGTGTCTGTCTTGCCTACAACTACCTGGGGGATCTTCAGGTTCTTCCCAAGCAGTGTCCTGAATATGGCACTGGAAAGACAAGTGAACCATGGGTTTATACCAGTGAGTGGCCAAGACATAGCTAGCTTAAGGGACATCCCAAAAATTTCTGCTCTATTCCATTCCAAAGGGCTGGAACTGGCATCACTTTTCTCCAGACTTGGTTTTACCATATATAAGATGATGTTAATAATGCCATATTATCTCAGTAGGGCTATATGGCTAACCTACTGTTTATAAAATGTGTAAGCCTGTGGCAAATACTTTCACATGATTTTCTGAGGATAAGGCAACACGCCTATAATGAGGACTGGCACTCAGGCCATCCTGCAGAGCGTGCAGATCCCCCTGGCAGAGTGAAAGGCAGGATGTGCGCCAGGTCACACCAGTTCAGAGGCCCAGGGGCTGACACAGCCCTTATGCAACTCCTTCACCACAATCTTATCCTTCACACACCACACAGATAAAGGGTACGGGCAGCACCATCGTTGCCACGCATCTCACACAGCTACAGCCCGAGACAGCATGGTGGCACCCAGTTTGCATAACCAACGCCCTTCCACCTGGCTGCATTGCTATAAGCGGCTTCTGCAGGGGACTGTGCCCTACATTTCAGGCCATTACCAGCACAGAAGCAAAGGTGCAAGATCATCCCTACAAACAGCTACACGCCTTCGGGAGGCTGACACACCCAGTGAAGTGGGTGCAGTAGCAGTGACACACACCTGTGGAAAAGGCTGGATTTGGTAGTTAGCGACTTGCTGCAGATCTGACTATACATGTTGCTGTCATTTCAACACAGTGCCCTCAAAACATCAGCCCATAGTTTAGCATCGTCCTTCTCCAGCATGTACACATATGAAGCCCTCATTGCAAAAGCGTGCTTGCCACACCTCACAAATGATAGATGCTGTGACAGATATCGCTGCAGATAAAAATCTTAGCTGTGTAAAAGTATGAGAAACCATGTAAGAAAAGTATCATTAAGGCAGAGCGAGACAGTATATATACAGGTTTTTATCATCCTCGTGTCTGTTGAACACTCATTTTTAAAAGGAAGCTGACATGCAGGTAAAGCTGTGAACGTATGTGGACCTGCTGGGTAGACAACACATCTCATATACTGGATATACACATTATCATGGTTAGTCACATCTCCCACATGGGAATCAGTTACAGATTAATCTCTCAGAATGGCACTGGGAAACACTGGACTAATGGCTCCTCTTCTGAACCACTACTCAACAACAGCAGTTTAAGCTGAATGCAGCCCAACACTGCAGGCCAACACTTCCAGTCTCTGCCCAGACTGCAGTAAATGGGGTTAGTTCTATAGTTTAGAAAAAAACCCTGCAAATATAATGATCCTGAGTCAAACCACAGATATATTTATTTGAGAGTAAAGTCTGATATGGCTTGGGAGAAAGCTGTCCACCACTTCCCTCACCTTGTTGTTGGCAACAAATTTGTATGCAGAAAGATGAAGAAGGAATCTCAATATGTATAGAGAGTCCTGTGAAAACACAACTTGCATTTACTTCACTGGGAATGTTTGATCTGGCCCTTGACCATTTAAACCAGGATAATAAACATACTTTAATTCTCATATTTCAGATAGAGCCACAGCAAAAATGGCTCATGTTCAAAACATCAAGTTGACACATATGAGAAATCCAATTCAGTGCTAGTGACAACAATGAAGTGGAACCTTGTGGGAACTTATATCAAAGGTAAGTTTCGGCCAAAGCCTGCACTGAGAATTAACATCTCTGGATACTTTGATGCATCACACCAATATATTTGGTTTGGAAAAAAGTTATTTTGATGCAGTTGAATGTATGAAAGGACAGATGGCATCTAGCAGATGGTTTAGAAGACAAAGAGCAGGATCTGTTTCAGATCCTATGGAAGACTCTCTGTGCAAAAGCTGTGTAATCCCTTTGTGCAGAGTTACCCCACCTCAAATTATGGCGTTAACAGTATGTTACGTAATAAACAAAAAAAAATTAATTAGCGCTGAAAGACACATTGTTGGTTTTAATGTTATTATTTTTTAAAATTATGGTTGTATGAAAGCAGTTTCTTTTAAGCTTGTATAGTATAAAGCTGTCTTAAATCAGCCTCTGTATTGAAACAGACAGCATTTGTACTACTGCATATGAATGCACTTGAGCCTGTACTTGTTGATTCAAAGATCAAATGAGCTTCTTTTGGCTCAGCTGACAGTCTTTATAAGGCATATCAGCTTGAAAGCTTTAATGCAAGGAGCGTATCAATTGGACAGGCTGTGCAAGAAAGTCCCATGCACTGCAAATTAATGTGCTAATTTATTTAATAATTTTCCCTCCTAAGACATGGATGGAATCAAATGAAAAAATACGAGAATTCAATAGCTTAAGTAATCAAAACACATTTCTAAAGTTAAAGGTATTTTCAACATTTAAATTTGGTCATGTTCAACACATATAATACTTTATATGCCTTCTTTACTGATAAGTGAATAGGTTGTCCCTTACCTCATCATGTAACATTCAGATCTGTCAAATGTGTTGATTCAAGCAATTTTATGCTTTCCCACCAGGTAAGTTCCTAGTGTGTGGTGATTCTCTTTGTAGGAAGGCAGAATTCTTTTACTGCTGATTTTGTCTTTTGTTGAGCCTGGAGGGATCACTGGTGGCAACATACAAAGCTCTGACTGCTTTCTTCCTACTACACTTCACAAATATTACCAAACATACCTGCATTACATTTTCTCCTTACAGCAATTTCATTGCAAACCTGAAGCAAAACCTGAGTGGGAATACTTTCAACTAGTGCAGAAGCATCTGCTGACTCATCAATCATTATGATAGCATATACTTCACTGGAATTAATGAATAAATGTGATTTTACGAGCATTACTAAAGGCACCGGCCATCGGGAATTTGTAACATTCCTAGCGCTATTTATTTGTTTCATGAAGAAGCAGAAAATGGCTTGAAGCAGTTCTGAAATGAGATATCATTGGGGTTATTTTTGTAAAAATATCTGGAAGAAATACAAACGGTTTGTATCTGGAATGGGAACTGGGAGGAGACGTTCCTAGAGCCACCTGTCCCACAACTTCCTGTTACCCTCTGCAGCCTTCCCAAAGCACACAATTCCCTGCTGCCAGCACAAGCACCCTGGAGCACTGGCCAAATAGCCAGAGCACAGCTGGGAATTCATGTGTGTGTTCCTCTGGGATCAGCTGCCACAGATCTGCCTTTTCCTGGCGGAAATTTGCCCATCTGAGATGTCCAGGTTTTAGGAACATGTAGATTACCAAATAGAAGATGACAACACTGGCTAACTAATGATATCGAAAAATCATCTTATTCTGACTACCATGCTGCAGATTTCCTTGGAGGACGCTTTGATACTGTGCCTTTGGATGCCTTCCTCCTTCTGCTCTCTTAAGTAGAAGACGTGGTCTCACTATTCTTAAGCCAGCATATCCTGCTGGGTGCACAAATGTAGGGAACTAGCTGGGATGTGTTTGGAAGCCCCAGACAAAGACCTAATCTTAAAAGCACATCCACAAATTTGCAGGCTGAAAGTTAAACTAATGAAAATAGTTAGTCATACATTTCAGCACATTTTTTTAAAAGCAATCTCAAAGCACAGAGGAAGTTACTCTGCTTAGATAGTTCATCTTCTCCCTGTTGTCCAAGCTCTGGAACTCAGCTGCGGCTCCTCTCAAGCCTTAATTGCTCTGTAAAATTATCTGTGTACAATCATGTTGCTAATATAAAGGATTTAATTGACATTGAGAGAAGTTACCTAATTGGAAATAGATGAAACAGTAAATTGAATGATAGAAACATTTTATAAGCAAAAATAATTGGTGTCAGTTGTGCAAAAAATACTTCCACAGAATAAAGTCATTCTAATAAAGAAGTAAGCATATCTAGGCTATAATATAAATAATTGTTAACACAAGTATGTATTCATGTTGCTAATATGTCTTGTTTGTTTTTTGTTCTTTGGTAGACTGTGGATCTTCACTCCTGATGTTGGTGGCACTCTCTTGAGCCCACATCTTGCCCAACAGGGTGCAAACCTTTGTCATGTTGATTCACTCAGTAGCCCATTCTGTTTCAAGCATGTGGCCAACGCAAATGGCCACATACCAATTTGATGATTATGAGTCAATCTCCTGGTTTCCTTTTGATTTAAATGATAATGCTGCAAAAAGCTCTGAAGCTGTGCTTTAGACAATGCTAACCACATATCAAGATTCTAAATGTCCAACAATACACTCCAGTGGTTTCACCTATTGGAGGCACAGGAACCACAGCTACCTGACTACAGAACCACTACACTGCCTGCAACTTGAGAAGCAGGTTGGTGTTCACCTTGCTCTACCCAGTGACAGATCCATTTCAGAGCTCTCACCAGACCTTCTGCCATGATCAGCACCATCAAAATAAGGCATAATTCAAGTCAGTGTAATTCATGCAGAATTTTGATTGACTCTTCTCACATGAGAGAAGTAGCACCTGTCCACACATCCACATGCGATAGCCTTGCTTCACTCCAACTTTCAGGCAGCACTGGGATAAGCTGGACTTCCCTGTATATCAAGGCCTCCAGGTGTTGACATAGCTCCTCTTCCTTTTCCCAGCGTAGGTGATCCCTACACCCAACCACCTGGTATTGGTGCAGTGACTCTGCTTCCAGTGGAGTAACTAGTGATGGCCAGTGTGCCTCTCCTGTCCATAGGGCTGGGATCGCAGCAGCCAGAGCAGTGCGGGAGCTAAGCCGGGGGTGACTCACCCAGGAGGAGGAGTGCGAGCTGTACTCACCAAGACCAAGTGACAAAAAGTGACAGCGGTGCTGCTGCATTGGAGGAGGGATAGGCAAATACCATCTCATCTGCTGCCTGCTAGGAGGAAAGCTTGCAACTTGGGTGGAGCAGGTCCCCTCCGGCCCCTTGCTCCCGAGGGTGTCATGCAGTCACCTGCACTATGCAAGATCATGGGACAGACAAGCGGGCAAGGAGGAGATAAGAAGCAAAGGGTGTGAGGAGCAGCTGGTGCTCTCACGCTGGTGCTGGAGCTGAAACACAGGCCACGGAATGGATGCTCCTTCTCCTGCAGCACCTGGCAACACTCCGGGCAGCTGAATCTCTCTGCTCAATGAAGAGACCATAAAGGCCTTGGTCCGGGAGATAAGGGGAGGTGTGCGAAGGGCAGCTGGGTGACGCCTGGAGAAGGCTGGTCAGGGAAGTGCCACCAGGCGGTGGGGCAGGGAGGCAGCGAGGTCCCGTTGCGGTTGCTGGTGTTATCCGTGCTGGGAGGAGAAGGGATTTTAGGCGAGGCTCCTGGAAGCAGCAAAAGAGTCGATATCTCAGTAACGCCAGCACCGCTCACGCCGGACCCTCGGCGTGTCTGTCAAGGGGCAGCAGGAGGGGAAGAGAGAAGAAAAATTCAAACTGCTACAAAGAGAAAAGAAATAAAGGAAATAGGAGTTGGCTGAAATATTCATTTTCCCCCCTTTCTGGTAAAAAAAAAAAAAAANCTCCGCGCCCTCCACCCTGCCCGCGGGGCACGGGAGCCGGTGACGGGAGCGAGGCGGAGTCTGGAGGGAAGATACCGAGAGATAGAGATTTAAATCACATCCCCGGCTGTAGAAGGGGCAGCAGCAGCAGCAGCCCCGGCGCAGAGGCACGGACGCACGCGCCGAGACAGGTCTGCCGGCTCCGCCGCTGCTGCTGCTGCTCACCATGGGTGCCGCCGCCGCCGAGCCCCCCAGCGCCATGGGCCTGGTGTCCAGCGTGGTGAACGACACCCTCGAGTTCTACCGCTGGACCTGGAGCATCCGAGGTAACGCGCCAGGGCGGCCCCGGCCCCGCCATCGCCCTGCCCGGCGCCCCCCGCCCGCTGCCACTGATGCGCAGCGGCTCAAAATGGCTCCGTCTCCCGGGAGACGCGGAGCGCGCTCCGGCCCCCGGGACGGGGCCGCGGAGGGGGCCAGACTCCCCCGCTCCCGCCTGCCCTCCTCGCCCCTCCGGGTGCGCTCGGTGCACTGTTTGTTTATCTGCCGTAATCCCGCGTAGCGGCCCGGGGTGCGCGGGGCATCGATCCGCGGCAAGGTGAGCGCGTCCCCCGGGCGCCCGCGGGTGGACGTAGCGAAATCCGCTTCCCAGGGCCGTGGTTCCTCCGGTTCAATGCCGCCGCGGCGTGCCTTGGGATGGTCATACGGGCATCTGATGTCGGAGGTAAGCGGGGCCCTCCGGTAAGTCGTGCCGGAGCTCAGGCGGCCTCTGGTTTCTGCGGCAGGTGGGAGCCCCGTGTCGACATCGCGCGGAGTTCAGCAAACGAAATGGTTGTTACCGCCAATGCAGCAGCTGTTCATTTTATATTAAATGCGTTTGGGTCAGTTCTGCTGTTTTCCGTTCTCAATGTGCTCTACTCCTGTATCGGCACCCCACGTCTGCAATGTGGCAGATGCTGAAGGAAGAGTAAATGTCTTGGAATATGGAGAAATGTGCAAAAGCAGCTTTCAGTGCTGGGACAGCAAATGAGGTGGTATCTTGCTGCAGTGACCGGTAGCTCTGGAAGTGTTATTGGTCAGCGTGAATGGCTCTGTCTCAAATGAAAGGAGTCGCAGCTTTCACAGTTGCTTGCTATTGTGAGTAGCCACGGGCAGCTGGAAGAAGGATCATTTACTCCTCTGGATGTTTTCTTCATTTTTATGTTGTCCACACAGCGATGAGGTTTAGCTATTTTGAAACACATAGAGCAAAACTGGAGTGCATGCAACTGTGGATGTATTTCGTGGCAGTGTGATAAGTGGGAATGTGGGGCCTTCATTACAGACGGGAAGCTCACTGCATCAGCAGTCTTTGCTTTTCCACCCCCCTCCCTTCTGCCATCTGTCAGATAATAAATTAATCTTATGTTATAGATGGAAGGAGCTCACTTTTTTTCACAATTTGCCTTCCCTTAACTTCTGTGTTTTGCAATATTTTAAAAATGGAGCCTGTGTGCATATTTTTCTCTTCTGCTTTTAAAAACTGCCAGAATATGAGAGCAAATAAAAATGCTTGCAGCAGCACTGCATTGTAATCTACCAGTGTTTGCTCTCTTTCTCTGACTCTTGCAACATACAATTGTTCATAGATTTCCAAGTAACACATGAAAGAGATGCAATTCTAGTCAATCAATAGCATTTTCAGATGAATATGAAAATAGATGTGGGTACAAAGTTGATAACCTTATAGATTACATTATTTCTTTGAAAAAAATGCTTCAAGTTCTGATATACTTCCTGAGCTTCAAACATGTTATTTAAGTCTGTCAAATGACCACGTCTATTGTAAGCAAAAATGGTCAGAGTGGGAAAAAAAAAGAAGAAAAAGCAANAAAATAAAAAGCCAAACTGAGATAACAAGCGCCTCCTCGCCACCCCGCACGCCCTCCGAGGGAGGAGGAGCGGGGTCCCCGCGCNTAAGTCTGTCAAATGACCACGTCTATTGCAAGCAAAAATGGTCAGAGTGGGAAAAAAAAAGAAGAAAAAGCAAGTAAATGTAAAGAATGTAACGACAAGTAACTGACAGTGATACTACACATAGAGCAAACTTTTTTCCTTCTGCTTCTTTGGAGAATGTTAAGCAGTAGTAGGATGACATTGTTATTGCCCATAAATTGCCCATGTTACACATAAAATATGCATAAGTCTTACTGATTTATTAATGGAAAAATTTTAATTTTTGCTTTAATTTCGGTAGTGTTGCTGTTAAAGCAGGATTCCATTGTAATGAAGTAATCAGTCCTATTTTGTGGAGAGTTTCTTGTTCAGATTCTGGATTACAGCAGGTCCCTGCAAGGCTAGTTTTGGGTAGAACCTAAGTGACATGAAAAACACATTACAGTTCTTATTTATACCCAGTAGTATGTGAAACGGGGCTCTCCTGTAGTTTTTACAGTCAGGTAGGGATAGGTGAAATATGTAATACCTCACGTTGTAGTTACAAGGTAGCTCCGGATAAGAAAGTGTTATTCATGAGGCAATGCTGTGTGGCTGTTCAGTGAAGTAATTTTTTAATTCCCTAAGTTCTGCAAAAATACCTGCCCAGTTTGCCGCTTTTCCGCATGTTTCTTTGTTCAGACAAAAGTAATTGTCTCCATTTGCCATCTCTGAGTGAACGTACAGCATCCTTCCAGTACCTAAAGGAGGTGTGAGAGGAGAGTGGGAGAGGGACCTTTTGAAAGGGCATATAGTGATAGGATAAGGTAAAGGCTTCAGACTGAAAGAGAGTAGGTTTAGATTCGATATTAGGAGAAAATTCTCTACTGCAAATGTGATGAGGCACAGGAACAGGTTGTTCAGAGAACTTGTGGCTGCCCATCCCTGGAATTGTTCAAGGCCAGGTTGGAGGGGGCTCTGAAATTCTATTGGAAGATGTCTCTGCCCGTGGCAGGGTGGTTTGAGCTAGATGATCTTTAAGGTCCCTTCCAACCCAAATCACTCTATCATTCTACGTTAAAATTGTGAATTCAGCACTGTTATGGATTCACGCAATTCACCTTTGTGTAAAGAGCTATGACAATGATGTTGCTCAACAGAAAACACAAATTATGGCATGCAAGACCATTGCCTAATGTTCAATATCATTAAATAAAAAACTATACCACGCAGCAAAGTTGCTCAACAAATGATGCTATGCAATAGCATTACACAATAAATCATACTGAAACACTACTACACAGCAAAATTACACAACAAAATGTGAAGAAATTTTATTCCCACTACTACTCCTACACTTATTCTCTCCAGTTCCCACTTCCATTTTTTATTGAACACCTGTGTGTGTTTAGCCCTGTTCTCCGTATTCAGTAGGATTGTCCTGCCAGCAGGTGTTTTCTCCTGCTGCATCAGACTCCTGTGANAAATGACCACGTCTATTGTAAGCAAAAATGGTCAGAGTGGGAAAAAAAAAGAAGAAAAAGCAAGTAAATGTAAAGAATGTAACGATATAAGTAACTGACAGTGATACTACACATAGAGCAAACTTTTTTCCTTCTGCTTCTTTGGAGAATGTTAAGCAGTAGTAGGATGACATTGTTATTGCCCATAAATTGCCCATGTTACACATAAAATATGCATAAGTCTTACTGATTTATTAATGGAAAAATTTTAATTTTTGCTTTAATTTCGGTAGTGTTGCTGTTAAAGCAGGATTCCATTGTAATGAAGTAATCAGTCCTATTTTGTGGAGAGTTTCTTGTTCAGATTCTGGATTACAGCAGGTCCCTGCAAGGCTAGTTTTGGGTAGAACCTAAGTGACATGAAAAACACATTACAGTTCTTATTTATACCCAGTAGTATGTGAAACGGGGCTCTCCTGTAGTTTTTACAGTCAGGTAGGGATAGGTGAAATATGTAATACCTCACGTTGTAGTTACAAGGTAGCTCCGGATAAGAAAGTGTTATTCATGAGGCAATGCTGTGTGGCTGTTCAGTGAAGTAATTTTTTAATTCCCTAAGTTCTGCAAAAATACCTGCCCAGTTTGCCACTTTTCCGCATGTTTCTTTGTTCAGACAAAAGTAATTGTCTCCATTTGCCATCTCTGAGTGAACGTACAGCATCCTTCCAGTACCTAAAGGAGGTGTGAGAGGAGAGTGGGAGAGGGACCTTTTGAAAGGGCATATAGTGATAGGATAAGGTAAAGGCTTCAGACTGAAAGAGAGTAGGTTTAGATTCGATATTAGGAGAAAATTCTCTACTGCAAATGTGATGAGGCACAGGAACAGGTTGTTCAGAGAACTTGTGGCTGCCCATCCCTGGAATTGTTCAAGGCCAGGTTGGAGGGGGCTCTGAAATTCTATTGGAAGATGTCTCTGCCCGTGGCAGGGTGGTTTGAGCTAGATGATCTTTAAGGTCCCTTCCAACCCAAATCACTCTATCATTCTACGTTAAAATTGTGAATTCAGCACTGTTATGGATTCACGCAATTCACCTTTGTGTAAAGAGCTATGACAATGATGTTGCTCAACAGAAAACACAAATTATGGCATGCAAGACCATTGCCTAATGTTCAATATCATTAAATAAAAAACTATACCACGCAGCAAAGTTGCTCAACAAATGATGCTATGCAATAGCATTACACAATAAATCATACTGAAACACTACTACACAGCAAAATTACACAACAAAATGTGAAGAAATTTTATTCCCACTACTACTCCTACACTTATTCTCTCCAGTTCCCACTTCCATTTTTTATTGAACACCTGTGTGTGTTTAGCCCTGTTCTCCGTATTCAGTAGGATTGTCCTGCCAGCAGGTGTTTTCTCCTGCTGCATCAGACTCCTGTGATGAGACTTGTGTAGAACTGTGCCAGAACATCCCACTGAGTCTTGTGCTGCTTTATTTTTGCACATTAAAGATTTGATAATTTTCCTCCTCTGCTTTGTGCTATTTAAAAAGCAACTGACCTTTTCTGAGACCAAAAAAAAAACAAACCCAAAAGACCAAGTATATAATGAGCCTAAATGGATTTTGAGTTGATGTTACAATTTCTTTTAGCATTAAGCATGCTGTCTAAAGCTGATTTGTTTGTGGTTTTGGTTTTTGAAGACTTGCATTTGGGAATAATAGCAGTGTTCTGTGACTTTTTCCCCATATATTTTATCAAATATATTTTCAGCATTAGCTTAATGCTTTTGCTTGTTCATTTGTTGAAAAACTCCTTTTTTCTCTCTCCTTCCTTGACTACTTTTCAGACCCCTTTCACGAAAGCACAAAATCCATTGCAGCCATATATTCACCTCAAAGGCTGAAGGACGTAAGTTAGGAAGCTGTAAACTTCAGGAAGAGAAAGGTCAAAAACACGTTCTTAGCGGTCATCAAGAGAAAAAAAAGAAAAGGTGGTCAGAGGAACAGTTACTATCAGGAAATATGATCTAGGAATTCCATGCCCTTATTTCTGTAAGGGCATGGGACCAGTTCCATGTAATTCCTAGGGCAGGGCTTCCTTCTTTCTCAGCTCGAGTAGCTGGTTGGGGTTAGATTTGCCAGGAAGGATTAAGGGTGTGATTAGATGACTGAGCAAGTGACTTAAAGGGAGGTTCCACTCTGAGTCCAGGGGAACTATTAAGATGAATAACTCAGGACACAATCCAGGAAAGAAGAGTGCGGAAATCTCAAAATGTGGGTGAAGAGACGATTGTCAGTTGGGGAGAGGGAAAAGGAGACTGTGGCTTGAAAGGATTTGTGAAACACTGTACAAAAAGATTTGTTTGGAGGAGCTAGTTAATTTGATTGTACTGGGCTAAAAAACAGAAGGCTTTACTGACTTTGGGTGAGAATGATTGATCTTGGAGCTCAAGAGTTTATAGGAGGCAGGGGCATCCCAGGCCACGTGGGGCTGCTTTGGAACAGCAACTATTTACAGCTGTTGCAGTTAATAAGATTACAGACTTTTTCCATCAGTAGGAAAGGAGAGAGATGCAAACTTTCACTTTAGTGGTAGGGTAGTATTCTACATAGCATCTTGTTCAGGAACAACATCAATTGTAGCTTTTATCAGTTGGGTCAGATGTGTAAGGCAGTGAGGATGGAGAAGATGGGAAACTTACAGCTGCTTGCCTAAAAAGTGAACCAGTGGAGCAGCTTCCTTGAGAACATCGATTGCCATAAATGCTTTTGCCAGGAGATCTTGGGACTAGTTTAAAATTGCCTAGGAAGTTCAGGTTCATTTTCTTTTTCAGTCCAGGGAACAGACCTAGAACAAAACATGTTTCTTCTTCCCTTGTTCCTTCCCCTGTGGAGAACCCAAGTACGACCAAATGTTTATGCTTGAGAGAAGTTCACTGGGGTGCTTAGCAGAACACTCTGAGTGCAATTAGTCCCTTGTTGCTGAGGATTTGTGCCAAAGCTGGTGGCAAGTAGAATCCCAGTGAAAGTTCTTCAGAGGGTGATGATGGGGAAGGAGAACAAAGGGTGAGATTAAGGCTCAGGAAATATGTTTCATAGAAAAAAAAGCAGAATGCGTTCCTAAACTTTCGGAGGGCTGGCTGAGCATCGGATTTGGTGATTTGGCACAATACTTGTCTTGCAGATACAATTTTCTTCTCAAGGGAACAGTTTTTTCAGTCTGTGGTCATGACTGGGTAAAACACAAGGATTAGACAGGTAGAAACACACCAGAAATGGAAAAGCTGTGTAACTGGGCTGGCTGTCTTGTGGCAGAAACACAAAGAAAAAACCTGTGGTAGAAGCAGCACTTGAAGAAATTGATTATGGAAGTAAAGAATGTTAAAGCCTAGATCATATGAGTCTGCTGTCAACCAAACTGAGCAATAGGAGCATCCCAGTTTACTGGATTCATTTAACATTTAATTGCCAATTAGTGGTGGGAGGGATCTTAGTAGTGAAGAAAAAAATAATGGTTGGTATTGAAGGCAATTTGCTGGGTGTTTGAGGGAAATTCTACCCCCGTTTCATCTTCAGGAGATTTTATCAGATTGTAGAACTCAAAAGACATAATCAGAACAAAACAGATACCAAGCATTTTTTGAAATGGAAACATCATTCAGAAAAGTACACTCCTGAAGGGTTAGGGTTAGAGATCTTGGGTCACCAAGCTTCAAGACCTTGATCATGAGGGAGTAGCACCAAGCAAAATGAACTCTGTGGATGAGTAGCTGAGTTATGAGTGGAAGACTTCTCTTTCCTAAAATGATGGAGGAGAAGATGTAAGGATGATCTGCAAATCTCAGCTCCAGCAAAGAAATGAAACAGAAAAATACCTTCGAAGAGCACCAGCAAGAATGTAATACAAACTTCTGTTTGAACACTCATCACTGTATTCCAGAAGGAAAAGGAAATGTGCAGACAAAGTGACAAGAACATAACTGAATGTTTGAAAATTCATTCTGAAGCTGTGTAGATAGCATGTATTTAAATCTTTGAAGGAAATAAGGTATTATGAGTACTCTTAAAGGAGAACCCATGGGAAAAGATCGGGAAATGGCTGTATGTAGAATTTAAGGAAGCTGATTGCATGACCTCAGTAGCTACTGCAGAAAGCCAAATGACTAGATGTTTAAAATTCAGCACATGGTAAATTGCTGTTGTGGAGTTCTCAGCAAATCATGTTTCTCAGCTGAGGCATCATGAGGTACAAATCAGTATGCGGTCCTGGAGCCACATACTGCCGCCAGAGGTGAAGAATTCTTGAGCAGTTGAAAAATCCTTGGCATGAAGCAGATGCAGCCATCCTGGAGACTCCCCTGGTTACGTAGATTGATCAAGCATAGTGGCTGTACTCTTGTTTGCAGATAGCTGTCTCTTGTTGGAGTACCTTGACTAGAAGTGCTTGTAGCAGTCACCCTGCATTTGTGCTGTGCTCGGGGTGAAGAGGTGTGCAGCAGGGCTGTGGCTGTAGATGGGAAGACCAGAAGAGGTTGTCTCCAAGGCAGCTGTGCTATGCTGTCCTGTGCAACCAGGGAAGAGGGTCAAAGGCTGTGTAAGGACAGTTAGTAGAGGAAGGTTAGGGAACATAGGATGTAGTTCCTTTTATGGTCTTGTACATCAGGAGTCATGAGGAGTGGGTGAGGTAAGACTCCACTTCTTCCTCTGCCAGTCCAGACAGGGTTTTGAAGTTACTTGATTCGAATGGATTAGGAGAGCACTTAGATAAAAGGTGGATGAATGAAAAGACTCCAAACAGATCTGGAGAGGACTTTGAGAGGAAGAATTTGCTAGGATGCAAGGCTAAGGGAGGAGAAGAGGCTGTTGTGTGTACCGAAGTGTTTTTTGAGGTAAGGCACATGGGGTTGAATGAATGCCTGAATGGCCTGAGAAACTGCAGCTAAAGGAGAGTTCATTTATCTAAACAGAATTGGCCATTAAAAGAATGACAGCTTTGGCTTATAGAGAGTGTTGATATGAATGGAGTGTTCCCAGAACACAGAGGTTGTGACAGTGTGATTTTAAGGCCAGATCTCATCCATAAGGTAGGACTTCTCTGACTAGTAAATACATGACAGGGCTTCGCTTTCTCAAGCTGTATTTGGAAACCAAGTTGGAGCTACCACTGCACTTCATAAGGAACTCTTGGAGTGGGACTGTCTGACTGACACCTCATTTAGGAGGTTGTAGATGCTGAATACAGTTACTGGATCTTGTGTGGTGACAAGTGGGTACAACTATGCTCAGTGTTGTCAAACTCAAGTGCTTCTGAGTGTATGAACTTCGAAGTCTTGTGGAATTTTAAGGATGTAAATGAAGGCAGCTCTGAAATTCAGGCTTGGCGATACTTAGGTGTTAGCCCTGTTGGGGTTTTGAGTACTGCACCTAACTTTCAGGCAAAGCAATATGTAGCCTAGAGGTGAATAGAGTGGGACATGGTTTGTATTAACGCCCTTTGTGTGTGCTTGGATCCCAAGATAAGCATGAGCTCAGTTACCTTTCTCTCATGGAAGGTGAGGGAGAATAAGCTACCTCAGTTTGGCTTGCATTTGATGCAAGATAGTGACACGCCTGTGGGCATCAATTGCTCTTGGTTTTGTTTCGCTCATGTGCCTGCAACTCAACTTCTTTCTTTAGGTACTTGAATAATTTCAGTGGTTTGATCCTTAACTCCTGCCCCAGAGTGTTCTCTCTCTTGGCAATGTGTCTGCTTGTACCACAGGATTCTTCCCTTATATTGTGTTTGCATGGCAAGGTTTTGGTACTAGGGGGGCTATTCTGGAAGTTTCCCCCATGTCCAACAGAGCCAATGCCAGTGCCTGTTCCAAGATGGGCCCGCTGCTGGCCAAGGATGAGCCAGTCAGTGATAGTAGTAAATCTCTGTGACAACAATCACACCATCAAAAGCAGCATGGCCAGCAGATTGAGGTAGGTGAGCCTGTCCCTCTACTCCACTCTTGTGAGACCCCACCTTGAGTACAGCTTCCACCCCTGGGGTCCCCAGCACAGAAACGACATTGACCTGTTGGAGCAAATCTAGAGGAGGGCCACCAAGTTGATTAAAGGGATGGAGCACCTCTCCTATGAGGAAAGGCTAGGAGAATTAGGATTCTTCAGCCTGGAAAAGAGAAGACTTTGGGGGTGACCTAACTGTGTCCTTCCAGCATCTGAAAGGAGCTTACAAGAAAAATGGAAAGAAACTTTTTGCAAGGGCATGTAGTGACAGGATAGGGGGGAATGGTTTCAAACTGAAAGAGAGGAGGTTTAGATTAGATGTTAGGAAAAAATTCTGTACTCTGAGGATGATGAAATGCCGGAACAAGATGATGAGATGCTGAAACAGGTTGCCCAGAGAAGCTGTGGATGCCCCGTCCTTGGGAATGTTTAAAGCCAAGTTGGATGGGACTCTGAGCAACCCTCTCTAGTGGAAGGTGTCCTTGTTCATGACAGAGTTTTTTGAAGTGGATGATCTTTAATGCCCCTTCCAATGCAGGCTATTCTATGGTTCTACAATTATATATTTAAGAAGAGGGAAAAAAAATGGCACAGAAGTAATTGCAGCCAGAGAAGAGAGGAGTGAGAATATGTGAGACAAACCACTCTGCAGACATTGAGGTCAGTGAAGGAAGGTGAGGAGGTGCTCCAGGCCCCAGAGAGAGATTCCCCTGCAGCCCGTGGGAAAGACCATGGTGACACAGCTGTGCCCCTGATGCCTGTGGAGGTCCATAGGGCAGCAGAGATCCATCTGCAGCCCCTGGAGGAGCCTCACACCAGAGCAGGTAGATGCCGTAAGAAGGCTGTGATGCTGTGGGAAGTCTGTACTGGAGCAGCTCCTGGCAGGAAGGATCCCTCACTGGATCCGTTTGTGAAGAGCTGCAGTCTGTGGGAAGTCCTGTGGGAAGGACTCAGGCAGGAGAAGTTCATGGAGGACTGTCTCCTGTGGGAGCAACCCCACGCTGGAGCAGGGGAAAGACTCCTTCTCCTAAGGAAGATGCAGCATGAGAAACAACATGTTATAGACTGACTGTAATCCCTATTCCCTGTCTCCCATTGCCACTAGCAGGGAAAAGGTAGAGAATCAGGAGTGAAGTTAAGCCTGGCAAGGAGGGAGGGTTTGGGAGAAAGGTGCTTTTAAGGTTTGTTCTACTTTATTGTACAGCTCAGATTTTGATTGGTAATAAATTCAAGTAATTACCCCAAGTCACGTCTGCTTTGTCCATAACAGTAATCGGTGTGTGACCTCTCCCTGTCCTTTTCTCAACTCATGAGCCTTTTCTTCTATTTTCTCACCCCTGTCCGGCTGAGAGGGGAGTGATAGAACAGCTTTGGTGGGTACCTGGCCTCCAGCCAGGGTCAAACCACCACATCCTTAGTTTCACTCTCTCTTTCATTGTAATCGTGAACTCTTGACTGCTTGGTTTGTTCCCATCATATTTTCCTATTCCTCTTACCTCTTTCTGCTGTATCTAAAATGTGTCTTCTTCCAGCTCTTGCATATGTTACACTTAGTTTACATGCTTGACTATGGTGTTCTTCTACTGTCTTTTTTTATCTGCTTATAGATATTACCTCCTTGATTCCTTCTCCCAGTTATGACCAATAAGAAAGATTGCTTTACTGCTTTCTAAATGTTCCTAGAATATTGCTGGAAGAAGGGAATTTATAACCCATGTCTTTCACTTTTTCTGTTGAGCCGGTAAACCTCTCTCTGACATGATTTTATGTCCTTCTGTTCCTAGAACATCACTGTAACACCTTGTTTTTAAATGGTTTGAGATGACGTAAAGAAAAAAAAAGAAACTAGCTAGTAGTTAAATTGACTAGCTGGGCTGTAAATAGGAAACTTCATAATCATATTTTCTATGGTTCCTGTTTAATATTTAGTGGTTTACCAGGAACAGATGTGCCCAATAGAAATACTCACATACAGAGTACCCCAAAATGCTTTGATATTTAGGTCAGGTTTTTTCCTACTCTGTCCAATCGCCATTTCAGTGATCCATGAATTTTTTTCGAAGAGTGAGAAACTTAATTGCAGAAACCATTAGAGGAGCTTGAGGGCCTGGTGTTACTGTGGAAGGTAACACAACTGTAGAAGTGAAAAGACTTAAGTTGTAGCAGTCGTTTGGACATGGACATTATGTAGCTTCCAAACTGATAATTTTGCTACTGTGTACTCAATGAATGAAAGATTCAGACACTGATCTTTCTTTTCATCATTTTTGGGTAAGAACATTTTGTCATTCAGTTCATATTTTGAAAATCAGCATTTCAAAATCAGTCTCTTTTTTTGGTGTTTGGTTCCTCACCCCCGATTTGTCAGTTTTGCTGATGTTAAAGGGATGTTGAGGAATTAAGTTCTAAATGTTTTAGAGTTTTGTTTTTCCTTGGAGGCTTTGACTGATGTATTTGTGTTAAGCTAACAGAAGACCTAATGTATCTCACAACTGTAAATTTACTTCTTCCTCTGAACTTTGAAGAGCTAATGCATTTCAGTAACTCCTTTTGTAGTTTTTATCAAAACAAAATTCTCATCTCATTCATCCTTCTGTAAAGCCAAACTGATGAGAAGCATCCTTGTGATACTGCAAACAGGAAAAACAGGTAGTTTATCAGAGAGCTTTCTGTGCAGCTTCTTGCAAATTTTCTCCAGTAGCTTTCTGGTATTATTCTTAGGTAGATTTCACTTGCCATTGCTAGTTTTCATACATGCTCAAGCACTGCATTTAAAAGTCTCCAAATGTTCATCTGCAACCCCAAATTACAGTATTACAAGAGCAGCTATGTAAGTAGTTTACATTTGGTGTGTAGTTAAGCATCACTATCCTTCCACCGTGTTAGCACAGTAGCAAGGCTTGTATCAGTGCTGAATTTACTGTCCCGCCTATGCTGAGTATGTAACACTTGTCTGTACAGTGGATAAGACCTTGCAGAGTTATTGTTGAACTGATGTTAATAATCTTCCACATTTTTCAAGGAATTTACATTTAAACTGGGGAATCCACGAACAATGTCTGTCTATGGAGAAGATCATCATACTCTATGATCATCCCCTTCAGCATTATAGAACTCTGGGTGGGCCAATAGACTAATCTGTTATTGCAACATTGAATGTGCATAAATCCTGTGTTTGCATTACTGCTTACTGATACCCCTACAACTGTTTTCATAGTACCAAACCCCAGCGCTGTTGTGTGAAGTAATGACGGGTCCAGTCTGAGCTCTGAGAAATAGTTTTGACAAAAACCACAAAAGTTTGAATAAAAGTTTCAGTAGAAGGAAAGTTTTGTGAAGCATGTTTTGTGCAGTACTTTTATTGCTTTAGAAATACAGAGACATAGACTGGATCATAAAGTCTGCAACTAGTTTATAAAATTACGTTGTGTGGTAGGGTTGGGGGTTTTGTTTGCTTTCATCTGTTTACTCCATAACTTATAATATGTAAGAAAAGGCATGCAGGTATCACTGCACAGGGAATGCATCTTGCATTTGTGATGTTTGGAAAAGAAGATTTGGCAAACAGAAGAATGCTTCATGCCTCAAGGGCTTGTATCTTGGAAATCTTGTGTAAGCTTCAGTGAGGATTATATTTTTATTATTCCTTGAAGCAGAGCATTTGTATTGTCCCCACAATTAATCATAATCAATGGAGGAGATAAATCAAGTATCATTTGATCAAGGTAATATCTTTGGACTTGAAAATCCTGAGACTTGATGGTAAATTGTCATATCTCCTGAACTTCATAGTAATTCCATTATTATCCTTGTCTTGAAACACATGTAATTGCTATGTACAGGCACAAAGACAATATGGTATTAATGACTGAGTGATAGGAGTCCTGAGAAGACTAGAATGCTAGTCAAAATAACAGGAAGGCTACTTTAAATACATCTGGCCTTTTAACAGCAAACTGGGATTAGGCCTTCCTGTTACTTTAATGGGAGTTTATGAAACACGTGCATATTACACAGGTGTTCATTAGCTGCAGGAGATGTTGCTCTTGGCTGTGTGGCATTTTGATTTTATGTTGCTGTATACGGCTTTAAAGAAGACTAAGTAGTCAATTACAAAGCCCTGAAGTTCAAAACAAAGCTACAACTGGTTATTGGTGGTACCTGTTAGTCTTGCCTTGCAGTCCTTTTGGTTTTGGGGCAGGCATCTCTAATTTCTGACCTCAATGGGATTTTGTACAGCTTTGTCTGCAAACTTAAGAGTATGTGGGTTCCATTGTTTTGATTTTCAGGGTATGTGCTCTCATTATTCATCGTGCTTGAGGCTGAATACTTTTATTCTTGCACCTTAGTTTCGTGTTTTATGGCTTGTTAAAACAGCAGTGCTTTGCCATAAAATTTTGATGTCTCTTGTTCTTGACCCAAACAAATTTGTTTGTTCTTGACTAGTTAAAACTTGAGGATAGACAAAATACTTAACTCAGATGTTTAGATTTATTATCAAAGATCAAAATAAACTTGCTTTCTCTCTACTCTTCTGCTAATTAATAAAAAAGGGAAAAAAATTACTTAAACTAGGCCAGCTGTTAATGCTTTTATATGCCGGGTTTTGGCCATGTAGCATCCTGTGCATAGCCATAGCATCCTTAGCTTTACCAATAACATACATGGGAATAAATTCTTTACTGTGAGGGTAATGAGGCCCTGGAACAGGCTGCCCAGAGAAGCTGTGGATGCCCTATCCCTGGAAGTGTTCAAGGCCAGGTTGGATGGGGCTCAGAGCAATCTCTGGGAGGTGTCCCTGCCCATGGCAGTGGTTGGAATGAGATGATCTTTAAGGTCCCTTCCAACCCAAGCCATTCTGTGCTTCTCTGATACTCACATCTTTGTTTTCTTGCCAGTCATAACCACCACTGATGCTGTGACATTATGATAATACAAAATTTTTTGTGAGATAAAGCAGCAGGGGCTTGACTGTTTCCTGAGAAGCCAGTGCAAGGCTGATTTAAAGGTTTGTAGAGTATCCAGAGATGAGCCATGAAGATGATTCTATGGTTGGAAAGTATGCCATTAGGTGAATGAGATTAAGTGTTTCTTTAAAGAAAATATAAAAAAAGAAAAGAAAAGGCAGCTAGTGAGTGACCTGATAACTGTTCAAAACTACCCAAATGAGAAAGGAAAAAATTTTAAATGATGGGTCTAGCAAAGAAAATTATAACGAACTAGTTAAAGTTTAATCCTAATTTCTTTGGGCGTAGAGAGCAACTTTATGCAGTGGGTCTAGCTAACATTTTATAGCAAGCTGCTATATATTCTTCTGGGCTTTCTGCCTCTGAAAACACATATCCTGTACTAAAATGGGAACTTCTTCTAAGAAAGACCCCTTAGCTTATACATGTGTCAATGGAAGCTTCATGGCCTTTGCTTTGTAGGTGACACTAGATTGTTTCTGAGTTAGGTACAGGTATCTTTGACCTTGTCAGACTCCTTAGAAATACCCATAGTGCCAGAAGACTGCAGACATTACCAAGTATGATAGATAACAAAGAAGCATAAACTGGCCTTTCTTTTTGTCCCAATCCTTTTGCTTTCCTGCAGCAGTCTGTCTGCACAAATCCCTCCTAAGAACACATGGACTTTCCTTTTGCCTGAAACCTGGATGAGGCTATAGGGATATCATTTGAGTTCATGCAGTAGCTTCAATCTACTATTGTAGGATTGCTCATTAAAAAAACTTTATAAACTGAGATTATTAGCAACAGGACAAGAGGAAATGGCCTCCAGCTGTGCCAGGGGAGGTTCAGGTTGGACATCAGGAAAAATTTCTTCAGTGAAAGGGTGGTTAGACATTGGAATGGGCTGCCCCAGGAAGTGGTGGAGTCACCATCCCTGGACATGGCACTTAGTGCTATGGTTTAATTGACATGGTAGTGTTCAGTCATAGGATGGACTTGATGATCTTGAAGGTCTTTTCCAACTTCAGTGATTCTGTAATTTCATGAACTGAGGATTAGAGTGCAATTTGTGCAATGAATAATCATTATCAAAGCAGATAAGTTAATTCAAGCAATGACGACCTAAAAGAAAAATTCATTTGGGGCCATATGAACAGCTCTATTAAAATAATAGTAAATAAGTTAACAGAAATTTTTTAATTCTATAGATGTTCAATCCAAAAATATCTGGCCTCTCAGTTTTCATTCTGCATTGCTGCTTCTCTATCAGTCTTTAGTCTCTAGCTGTGCAGCCCATGTAGTCATGTACTGTTTTAAAGGCTGAATTTATAGCTTCAGCTGTTGTTGTTCTGAGGTATTAGTCAAAGACTGGGCTTTTTTCTTGGAATCTCTGCAAACTGCTAACAGTAAATCTACTTTTGAATTATTCTGATGCATTACTCAATTAAAAGCGTAGGGTCTGATCAGGTAGGTGCTTATTCAAGTTTACTTTCAACGGATCCACTCTGCAGTGGTTGCGTAGCCAGAGTGAATCTTATATTCACTTGTAAGTATCTACATGGCTGAACCAGTATTTCTAATAAAAATGGTGAAGACAAGTATATTGTATATTTATTTGTAGCCAGAAAGAAAAGGGGAAGAGGGGCACTAAAGTACCATAAAGGGATCTAGTGTGAAAGCTTTGTAAACATTTTAAGGTGTGTGAAGTTACGTTTCTCACCTGTTTTTTTATATGATATGTGCTTTCATTTTGTAATGAGTTCCATTTTAGTAGAACTAACAAGATATGGGTAATTCTTAGGTAATTAAAACTGTGTGGTTCATGGAACAGTGCTCCACTTAGGTAATACTGGTTTGCCTTCCTTATATTGTGGAGTTAAAATTTGACTTGTTTAAGGAGATCTTTCTTAAACTTGAGGTTGGCTTTGAGAGTACTTTTGTTAAAATAAACATGATCTGCAGAGAGCTCTCACAGAAACACTTTTAAAAGTCGCCACCACTTCTGCAATGTCTTTAGAAATGTAATCGGACAGATGGATGTGCTGGATTGGCACTGTAAGTGTCTTTGCTCTGAGAATAGTATCAATAGCTATTAATAACTGGGAAAGTCTCTCCAGGTAAATTAGTGAGTAGCGACCTTATAGCTAAGGAATATATATGTTGTTAAACTAAAAAGAAAGATTTTCTAAGTATTTATTTTGAACCTAACATGAACGCAGGGAATTGCAAAAATCATGTATTTTAGTAATGTAATACTTTCTCTAAAAGTAATTTTAAAAGCAGAGATAGTCACCATTGTACTGTTTCAGGATTTCTCTAGGTGAATGTCAAAGTGACTGTGCTATGCATTTGCTTGCCTCTTTTTAAAGTTTGTACTTCTTGGGGAAAGAAAAAAAAAAGATCATAGGCTACGTAATATGCAGGAAATGGAACCATCTAAAATCTTCTCTATCAGAAAGGAAATGCTGAACCATGTTTAACAGAAATGCTTGCCTATTAAAACAATTACAGTACGTTTCTCAAAGGTTTCTTGTGATTTTTAATGCTAGAACACCATCACTGCAACCTTACTTATTGAAATTCATCTTCACTTGCCATCCATATTTCAGTATAGGTTAATTATGTCCTCTTTGGACATTGCCAGGCAGGATATTCAGTCCTTTTCACTGGTCCTGCTGTTTTTCTTGCTTTGAAGGAAGAAATCAAAGAGATTTATGTGTGTATTTCTTGTTTATTTCCCCACTGAAAGAATTACATCCTGCAAAGGTAGGTACCTCAGGGCAATTTCAGTTATTTTTATATATATATGAATAATAATATATATACTTACATATAATATGTACATAAACATATAAATATGTAAGTTCTTCTGTTTCTTGTCTTTGCAAGGTGAAACTTTAGAACATATATACACAAAATGACAGGAAAGCCTTGTGTATATACATATTACCTACTATTTCCTTACATAACAATATTTTCTATCAGGAACATGTTAGCAGATGCCTTAGTCTAGGCTGGATTCATTTTTGCTATAAAATGCAGCCCTAAGTGCTTGTTCTAAAACTTTTCCCTCCTTGCTAAAAGAGCACTGTACTACAGGCTGTGCCATCACAGCAGACATTTTATTTGTGATCGAATTAGAATCTGGGTCTTGGGATTTGAAAGACAAACGCATTAATCCTCTGAAAGATTCAGTCAATCTCTGTCAATTCTAATCAGGTAAAGGCATTGGTCTTTTTGCTTCAAAGCAGTTAGAGGGATTTTTTTTTTTTTTTAATTCAGGGAGCTGGCCTTTTTATTTCAAACTTATTTCATCTTTCAGGTAAAATTGTCCCTATTCCATGTGAAATACTGAAGGATTTAATGCACTCATATGTCCCGTTAGGCTATCACAGTTCTCTGTAATTTGCAGAAATCTTTTGTGGTCATCAGCACCAGCTAGTAAGTAGGACACAAAATTATGCTGGTTTTGCTAAAACAGGTTGGGGTATGGGAGGGAGGAAGGTGTTGGGGTAGCTTGGAATGTTTGTCACTTGAACAGATGACTTGAGATAGTAAATTTATCTTGGTTTGAAAGAGAGCATCTGAAAAGAAATTTGGAGCAAGGGTCTGCATTTTATTGGGTTTTCTGTGTGGAACATGGACAAGCAGGCTTGCCAGGTAAACTGAAATGAAATTAGTTTTGTAATACCTTCTGTGCAATAAAAATGATACATGGAGTTGACTTATAATGCAACAAGTTACTTTGCATTATCCAGGAGAGATCCTGTGATGAAAAAGTTCTGTGATTAATAGTATCACGTTTTCTGATGCCACAGTACTAGTTAAAAATGATCATATGCAGAGGCTCCTAGATGCCCTTAAAATAAATGTAAGGTGATGTTTGTAGTTAGCACAGTAGAACAGACTCTTCTACTGTTTTGGCCAGGAGGTACTCCAGAACTGAATTCCCTTCCGTATTCCCTCTCATAGAAGTATTTTGTGTTTGAAGTGTAATTACTTGTCCTAGGAGAGATCAGGCCCCCAAAAGGCAATGTTAGATTCCCTGGGCAGTGTGTTACAAGATTTGTATCAGTAATATATATTTTTCCTATAACTACTTCAAGACTTGTCTCTGAGATGTGGTGGCTCACTGTCCAAAAACCTGTTGTAGAGGGAAGGTAACAGGCTGAAACCACGCTGTGGAAGAGTAATGGCAGCTTCTCAGGTGCTCCTATGTTGTTGTCAGAGTTAATGAAATATATCTCTTGGTTTTCTCCAGTGAAGTTCTTCAATTTATAGTATTTGTGGAAAGGAGGTGGAAGAATTGTTTACAGTGCTGATGAGGTGTGAGGCAAAGCCTGCTCTCAGCTGGATTCTAATAGAAGTTGTCACTTTGTCTTTCCTTTCACCCTCTAGTGAATCCTCATTCTTCCATCTAGAAGTCTAGAAATCTTTGTCTCCTGCCACAAAAAGAAATCTGGAATAGGTCATGGTTTCCTGTTTTCAGCAGTGGGTGGTAACATTCACCTCCTGGGTAAAATTCAAACCTTCCTCTTTCACATTTCTTTGTATTGCCACTTCAGTATATGAGATACCATGAAACACTGTGTTAGAAAATAGAAGACAGATTCTCTAATGTGTATTTTCCTCTTTATCCTCTTCATGTTGCTTACTGCAAGAAGCCTGGGAAGGCAACTGTGTCTCTTGCCTCACCTGTTGTTAGCTCTTTGTATGCTGCAGTGAAGGGAGATATGGATTTGATTAAAGCATGTCACTGATTGACTATTCCCAGAGCTGTATCTTAACTGACACCTTTCTTCCTGTTTCATGATGAGTCCTTGCCTATTACTTGGTATCAGGTAGATGGTGAGGTTCTCCTTTTTCTTTTCTTTTTTTAGTGCTGTTATCTTTTCTTTTTAAATTCAGATTGGTAGAGCAATTGCTAAAAGCAAGAAGGAACTGAAGTGTAAAGGATATAAGAGTGTAATAATTGCAATGCAGTAGTGATTTAAATTCAGTAGGTGGTATTCTGTGTGGTTTCAGGAGCTTGCTGAAAAGTTAAGCAATAACTGTCTTCTCTCACTCTGTTCAGTCCTCTTTTACTGCCTGTGTTTCTACAGCCAATCTATCTGACTTTTTGGCACTCCTCCCTGTAGTCCTTGCCCTGTCTTGACCTTGGCTTCTTTTGGTGGCCGTGGCCACGCGGTTGAATTCCATCATTCTGGCAGCATCAGTGTCCTTTCTTGAGGTTTCCATGCATTAGGATGAATTCTCTCTTCTGGTGTTAACAGCCATCATGGAAGCAGCTAGGCTTCTCGTTCTTATTTTCCACTTCTTTTTAGGCCTCCTAGCATCTTGGAATGTGCAGCTTAAATATTAAATCATCTGGAAGTAAGAAGAACCTGTGTTCTGCACACTCTCTTTCCCTAGATCACAGTACTTGTTTATTAGGAATAGAGGGCCTCATGAAATTCGTTCCTAAAATTAGGTTCTAGTTTATGGCCTTAAGAACAACAAAGAAAATGAGAAAGAAGTGTAGGAGAACTAATGGCAGCGCTGTTCTGTACTTTCCTCACTGCACTGAAGTTCCTCATTTTCTTGATGAGAAGGGTTTTCTAAACTACTGGTTGTATGCCTGGGGTCACAAATTAATTTATGGTGTAGGAATTTTTCATGGTCTTTGACTGAGAGTTCTCTAAAAGAAACTTGTCCTCTAGGTAAATCTCTGGGCAGCTGCATTTGTGAGTTTACCCCCAGCTGACTGAAGGCAGGTTTTTTAGATGTTTGAGCTTCCCAGGGAGCCCTGTGATGTGATTTCTATGTGAACTGTAACTGCCCTAAGCATCTAGAAAATAATCCACTTAGTATCATAGAGCTGTGCAGTATCTGAAGTTCTGATAGTTATGAAGAAGTTACCTTTTATCTCTTGTTACAACTTGATATTAGCCTTCAGGACGGGGTGGGGCATGTGACACACGGGACAACACGGGCACTAAGTAAGGAGGTGTCACTGCAGTCTCGGGTCCCTCCTCTAGCAGAGCTGTCTTCTAATCCTAGATGTCACTGGTTCATCAGGCTAAGACTGCTTTTTTCGTACTGATCCAGAACTTAATATAGCATATTCTCAGCTCTGAAATATGTGTAATGTAACTGGATCCTGTGAGTGGCTGAAGGAGGCTGTAAATAAAACCTTTGTTTTCCATATGGCAGCACAGATTGACTAGAACCATCCCTTTTGAAATCTTTTATTTGGTTGTTTTCTGGTAACATTTTTAAAATTCTATCTGAAACATGAGACTGACCTACAGCGAACAGCAAAGGTTATCATCATACAACCTGTATAAAATTGATAGGAGACTTTCTAGTGCCTAATTTTAAACTAATAAAAGCTACTGGTTTTATCAGTATTTTGCCAAATTTGTGTATCTTTCATTTGCAGTGGTGTTGAATATTTGGTTATACTGCCACTGCAGTCACAATTCATCATAAGCAAAATTTGTTTGGGGGGATTAGTGGGTTGATTTGTGTTTGGGCTCATGTGATTCTGTTTACTTTATTGTTTTGGATTGTAGAAGTGGACAACAGAGCTTGAATGACATAATGAATCTCTGTGTGAGGTAATGTGATATAGTGGGGTTTTTTTAAAACTGTTTTCTTTAACCTTCCTAGAAAGAATGAGTGCATTGTGTTTCTACTGTCTGATGCAGCTATTCCAGGAGAAAATAATACTTAGCAAACTCAATGCTTAAAGTGATGATGGAATATATTTTATTCAGACTTTGTTGACTCGTTCTGTTTGCTTCACTCCCCCAGACAAACGTGTTGATGATTGGCCCTTGATGCAGTCTCCATTTCCAACACTGACTATAAGCACTATTTATCTCCTCACTGTCTGGCTGGGCCCCAAATGGATGAAGACGAGAGAGCCCTTCCAGTTACGCTTCCTGTTGGTTGTTTACAACTTTGGAATGGTTCTGCTCAACTTCTTCATTTTCAAAGAGGTGTGTATGCCCTCTTGCAAGAGGGAATTCTTACTGAGGTTTGAGGATGTCAAAATGAAAATGATGTTGCATATTCTTGATGTGTATTGAGAGTGAATGTTTTGGACAGAATTTTAAAGATATGTTTGCCTTGGAGGTGAGTATTTCTATAAATAGGTAGTTTCTGTTTGAGAATAATTGCACTAAATGAGTCTATAGACAGAATTTGTGTTTGAGGTATTCCAAGTTCTTAGATTTATGTTAGTCTAAATACTGGAGAGAATAATATCTGTAGATTTAACACTTGTAACTGGTACTTTTAAAAAAAATCTTAATAATCCTAAAGGGTATCAGAATGTATCTTGTTGGAAATTGAGCTTTCAATGTGTTTATAATTTTTAGACATTCAGATGTCTGTTGTCTGTAGTGAGGAAAAGTATCTTGTCTGTAAGTTATCTTTAAGAATAAAAACAAAGTGAACTGTATCTTTAAATAAAAAAAAGGATACAGACTTCTGATATTTGTTTTGCAATGTTCTGAGTGTGTTAATTGTAATACATTTCAGTGTTGCTGCATTTTTCCTCTGTTGGATTTTCTGGACAGAGGAAATGAGTAGTAACACTGCAGTGGATCAGCTGTGTAGAGTATGTAACTGGGATTACTTAACAGTTTGGTAATTATTATTCAAGGATATGATGCTGAGTTTATGCTGCTGTGACTGCTCATGTGGATCAGGAGTTGTCTTCCTGGAAGACCTCTGATCATAGATTTGCAAAATCTGTTTCCAAAAGTAAGCAAATGAACAGAGCAGTTGAAATTACAGCATTGCAGAACTGTCTGGTCTGTTCTGTACTTTTCCCAGGAAAAAATGGCATATCTGATGATGATCTGCATTTTGACCCTTTCCCAGAGCTCCTAGCATAAAATCATTAATCATAAAATGATTTCAGCCTCTCTTTAAGACATGGTTTAGTAACATTTTAGCCATCACACCTTAGTTATCATTTTGTCTAAATTGTCTTCTTGGCCTATTCAACTAAGTAATAAAGTACAACAGGTACAAAAAAAATTAATGCTGACATGCAAGCATAGTTGAAGGAAGAGATTAAATCCAATCATCTTGGCAGGCTTAAAGTGAAACTCCTGAAATTAATTCTGCAATGTTACTGCCATGCCTGTCTTTTTCACTTACTCTTTTAAACCAGTTTGTTTTATCCATAAGCTGAATTCTACCAAACTTGCAGTCAAATAGTTTTCAAACCTATGTTCCTTTCAGGCTATGTGCTAGTAGCATTTCCAAGTCACTGAATTAACATAAAAATGAATGGGACTGCAAATACATATTTGTTGTTGATATGCTGAAAGCTCATAACTTTATACACAGAGGTTCTAGTTTCCTTCTCTCTCCTAATGGAAGGTTGTTATTCAGTGGATGTTAAGGCAATGGATACAGCATTTCCAGGAAGTGTCTTTTCTTGATCGTAGAGATTGATAAGAGGAAGGTGTTCAAGTTTCAGTTGTTCCCTTTAACGAGGCAACTTCTGCTTCCCTCTACATGAAGTTTACAATACCACTGTGCCACTGTTGAAATTCACACCAGTTTTAATGTAATTGCTTTGAGTAAAATGACACTGTTTGTATTTTGTGAGTGATTGTAAAATTTCCAGACGCTGCTAAGAACAGAATTTGAATATGAAATGCCTTTAAATGTTATTTAAATAACCATCCTGATGGCAAGCTCTTTTGTTCATCTGTGGTAGCTTATATTAAATAGTAAGTCATAAAGCACTGCGAGTATAATGCAAGACTCTCATACGTTGAATTCAAATTCAGGTCCAAATTTGGAGCAAATTTTGCTTAGAACATGCAGAAGTCACAAAGGAGTAGACCCTATTTTGCCACAAAATCATGAATTTCTTATTCTACTTCAAGGCAGTCTGGAGAAGTCAATTTACTGCCTTTTACCAAGGGAACCTTAGTTGAGTTATCCAGTAGGTCACAGTAGAGAGTTTTTGGTTTCTGTAACAGTGCAAACTAAACTTTCCCTGCTCTTCTCTATTAGTACTGGATGTGCTTGTGCCTGTGTGGGACCACACTGGAGTTCCAGTTAGTTACAGTAGTTTGTAAATGGACTTAGATGATGCAGAAGTAGTTCAATTTCTTTTCTAGGGTAATTTCTGTGGACAGTTCTTTCATCTACCTCCTTTACACACATGTGCAGCAAGTAAGTCCAGAGGTTCACAAGGCTTTGTATGTTGTATACAAGACAACACTTGTCTTTGCATCTGACTGCACTCCTAGTGCTGTGTGAAAGATGAGACACCAAGGTATACTCAAGTTCAGTCTGAATAAGATGCAAGTCAGGTTAGTGGTAAGAGTAGTCAGTGCCTACCCATGAGGGGTTTTTTTTTGAGATCTTTTTCTGTCACCCCAATTTACAGGTTTTATCTGCTCCACTGCTGTCTCTCTTTGGTCCTTAACAGAGTGGGATTACTCGGCTTTAAACATTCTTGGATCATAACATTTATGAATGTCGAGATTAGAAGTATTACTTGAACTTTGTACAGCTCTAGACAAGTGTACTTCTTTCCAGTGGGAGCTTGCTCAAATGTCAATTTTATCTTCTCCTGTCCAGGTTTTTGCAATGTGCTTGGTTTGGAGAGGCCCTACAGGAGCACTTCAATTGATTCAGGCCATTTTTGTTGGCACAAAATGGGGAACTTTTCTCCATCCATTTTCCCTCACCGTGTTTTGTGGGTGTTCAGCTTTGGCTGTTCAAAGTGTGGGGGTTTTTTTCTGGATTTTGATTGTTATACTGTGTTAAGAATTGTAGATCCAAGTTACCTAATCCCTGTCTCTTGAATAGTGTTCTCTTGAATCCATACTGGGAATAGCATTTCTGTCAATTGTAGTGAAAGCAATTAGATATTTTCTGTTTCTGAAGCTAGAGCCATCAGAAAGAATATTGGTGTCTGAATAGCTTAAGGTCATACTGGAATTTGTTGTACAAGGCTCTAATTATCTAGGCAGATACATGCAGGGAAAAGTGAGTACTTTCTTTTTAATTTATGAGAAAAAAATAAGTGCTCTGTAACAACAGGTTTTTAGTACTAAATGTTGGCTTTCTTCAATTCTCAGGACTAATAAGAATATTTTAAGTATTTCTATTCAGGTAAGTTTGATGTAGAAAGAAATTTGCTGATAATTGTTATAAATGTGCTTTATGTATTATATTTGCCCTCATGTATGGCTTTAATATTTTCAGTTGTTCTTGTCATCAAGAGCTCGAGGGTACAGCTATGTCTGCCAGACTGTGGATTACTCAGATAATGTTTATGAAGTTAGGGTGAGTATTTCTTTTTTGTATTTGTATATGAATGTGTGTAATATATAGCACTACATGATGGTTTAAGCCTTGTCTGAAAGCAGTGTTTCCACAGCTGCCATGACTGTATCCCGTTACATCCTCACAGGCCACTTCAGGTTTGACTGCATTGTACATAGCAGGTTTAATCAAAGTGCATCAGCATATTTGTGCTTTAATCTGACTGCTACAAGTAAGGGCAGTCTTAAAGATACCATCCTTGGTTTCACCCACAGTTGTACAATCCAGGGTAAACTTTGTGCACATACTTTGGTTCCTAGATTTGCTGAAGTTTGTGATACCAGGGTAACCACATTGAAGGTGGTGTGTTCTAGCTAGATCAAAGCAAGCGAGATTTGTCTGCTTATCTTGTGGTTGCACTTCACCCATGCTGGTGAGGCAACTCTTTGTCTCCTTTACCCATGTTTGGCTTTGTGAGGTCTTGCTGGCATTTGGCAAATGTATTATCAGTACATTTCATTGTATAATCTTAGATTTCAAATATCTGGGCTTTGGAAAACATCCAAATTAAAAGCAAAGTGCAGATACTTGTTCATTTTTGTAGTGCTGTTGATTAGCTCATGTACTAAACCTCATCGTCCAGCAGAGCTGACACTTGAGAATCTCTCAGCTGTTCTTGCAAGTTTCATGTACAGATTAGAACATGTTCCTGAAAATGCAGTGAAAGTATGGTATAGTCTAAGTGCATTATGTTTATAGCACAGTTTGAAAAATGTCTATGAGGTGGCTGTTCATGGTTAGTGTTACTCAAAGGCTTGTGCATGTGGCAGGGGTGGTAGTGAGAACGAAAGGTTTGAGTCTTACACCTTATTTATAATGGCTGATATTGCAGAACAGCTCTGTGTGTGGATTTTTATTGGCCTTATGGTAGTTGCCAGTCTTTCACCTTTGCCAGTACGGTGCTCTCACTATTTCAGTCACTAGAATGATGCTGTTAAAAATTTTGTTGAAAAACAAGATCTAGCAAAGTATAGCAAGTGCTTGACAGGTTTGGGGTTTTTAATAGATAAGCAAAATAGAATGCCCTTGTACTTAGGTGAATGACATTGAGGACTGGTGTGGCATATATTCAAAGAATTTTTATATTAGCTAAATACAAGCAGTATTCTGTTTCATAGCCTCACTTTTAGGTGCACTTGTTCGTGGGAGGCAGTGGAGAGGTCAGACCTACTCAAAAGAATTATCATCCATTTTGTTTGTTATGACAAGCAGAGCATTATTATACAATGACATAACGGCAAAATGTCCTGAAGAATGTATATATACTATATAATATGTCCAGAAAGGAAGGATTGCTCTAGCAATATATACTCTTTTGAGTTCCTGACTTTTTAATATTTTTTTTAATTTTAAAAATTTTCTTTCCCTAAATTTGTGGATTTGCATAAAACTTATCTCTGAAGTTTTAAGTTGTAGCGTGTTCGGTTTGCAGCTGAGGGGTCAAGGAAGGAGGGAAAATTGAGTTCTCTCAAGTTGCTGCAGCAAATGTATGGTATGTAATCAGTCAAGATTCTTGTTTTGATCATTTTCTGGTAGTTCTTTTGAATGAATTCTCAGTTTAGGTAAATAAGTTGCAAGTAGAAAATGATGCTTTCCACTAGTGTACTTTGTCTACCCAAGGGTTCTGGAATACATTTTCTGGAATACATTATACAGTATATTGCAGTATATTATGCTTTACAGAAAACGTATTTACAGTATATTATGCTCTGCATTTAGAAGGTATGTTGCTTTTTGACACTGTCAGACAAAAAAAAAAAAAACCCAAACCCCAAACTTCCTCAAGATCTCTTTCAACATCTTTTTTCATAATATAAACCTGCAAAAGCAATATTAAAATGTTTTTTCAGTTTTGAGTATAGAATTTGTAAGCATTTTAGCACATCTCTCACACCCTTTTAATAGATCTAGATGCTAAATGTCTAGCATTTATTGGCACCAGATTTGCTCTGCAGAGAGACGCTGCACTGCAACAGTAGAATCAATTACAGATGCAGTGACTGTGTTTGCAAGAGAATGAGTAAATAAATTCTGTGTTGCTCAGATAAAGAAAACTGGGACTAACTTACATGGAAACAGCACTGAGCGTAGAAGGCATGGAACATGCTCTGAAAAGCAGAGCTTCATATATGACTTTGATTTGGGGCTTTGAAATTTGGAACAAATATTGAGAAATGTGAAACTGATTGTATATAGTGGTTTAAATGGCAACATAGGAGCCTTGGTAGGGCCTCTGTTTCTGGCTTTTTGGGAACATGCCACTGTGATATTGCCAACACATTGAGTGGCCTCTTTTGTCTAAAGCGCTTGATCAAAATAAGGGGTCAAGAAACCATCCTTTGTCCTTCAAAGTACTCCCTTGGAGAGCTCCCAGAAAGCAATTCAAAAAAAAAAGAAAAAAAAGTTTGGCTCTCTTGGATACCAGAGAATGTCTTTCTCTGCCTCTCCAACCTGCATCACGTTCAAGACAGTAAGTCAGTGATTTTAAGGGAACAGTGGAAAGGCATGTGGTGGCACTTCCCCTGTACAGTTTAGTAACACCAGCAGCCTGTAGCTCAGACACCTCTTAAGTCAGACATAGCCTCTTTGGCTTTGCCAGTTTTTAATGGGATATTTTTCCATGTATTTGTCTGTATATTTTCTTCAACTTTATCAATCTTCTGGCTTTCACTGATGATTAACTGTGTAGGTAGTTTACACAAAATATGAAGGAGCTGGTCCTCCTCCTTACTATTTTGAACCTACCTACACCTGTTAATCTCATTCAGGCTCCACTGGCTGTTCTACAAGAAGCAATGGACAACTGGAGCAAGCAGGGATGAAAATAAAATTCCACAATTGCAGAAACATTGGCATAAATAAACTCCTTTGTGAAGGACTTACCTGATGGATGTAGTAGGCAGCCACCTTACTGACTGCTGGCAGGAAGTTGAGTGGGTTTGTTATGAAAAAAAATAAAATGTTCATACTAGACAAGAAAGAAAAAGGGGAACAAATCTCTAAGAAAGTATTTAGAGGTATCTACAGATGTATCTTGGAAAAACTTTTTGGTAATAGCTTGAGAGTCAAAATAATAAATGCAAAGGGCTGAGGTATTAAATCCATGCTTTGTAGTACTCCTTTGGGAGCTTCAGTATTTGGAGTGAATGATTTTGTAACACTGTCTAGCTTAATGTATGTTAGTGTCTATGAGTAGTCATTTCCCCCTCTGCTTACATTTGTGTATCCTTGTTTCCCAGATCGAAGTTCATCTATTTTATTAGCATTTCTGAAGAATTGGGAATTCAGGGCTGTGTGAATGTAGCGGGTTGAATTTGGTTTGGAATATGGATTACTTACTGATTTTTTGTGTGAGATAGAAGAATTAAAAGAAACAAAAAAACAAAGCAGGCACAAACTTTAAACATTTGTGATACAAAGAAACTGTTTTATTACTAACAGAATTAAACGAGAAAGAAAAAAAACTTAAGAAAGTTAAAACAAACCTCTCCCCTCCCTCCAGCACCTTTTTTTTTTTCACTCAGCTTGCACAAAAGACAACAGAACATGGGATTTCAGTCAGAGTTGCAGTTCTAAGTTTCTTTTTTATGCTTAAAGGGAAAAAGGGTTTTTCTTTGCTTTACGTGGTTCCCAAACT
>VZRS01012612.1:1060349-1157583 GCA_013398055.1 Ifrita kowaldi
GTGAATTATTTCTTATTTGAAGTGTGCTGATTGTAATCGTGAAGCTGAGCAATGGTTGTTTTCTGTATTGTAATTGTAATCTGCATTGTTTGTATTTATGTCTAGAGCTTGAGTGATTTCCTCTTATGAAAAAGACATAATATACTTAAAATTTAAGTGAACTTGACTTCACAAGTTCTGGAAACAAAATTCTGTAACTGAAAGAGGGAAAAGAGTTCACTATAAAAGCCACTTTAATTTTTCACATTGCTGTGACCTTCCAAGAAGTACCTGTCCCTTCATACCCCTTAATGGATAACTGTCTCCAACCCAAAATGAGGAAGAATGGTGCAGAAACAGAGTCCTGTAATAAAACAGCCCTCCATTCAAAAAGCCTGCAGCAGGCAGAGGACACGGGATTGGACCTCTTGTTGACCCCCTTAATCCTCAGCTGTAATGTAATCTTTCTGTGCCATCTGGTGTTTTAACAGACTTAGATTGGTGCATATGAAAATTACCACAAAATTTATGGTTGTGACTAGTATTGTTCGTTACAGGAATGTGCCTTTTTAATGCATGTTTTCTTTTCTTTTAAACTAAATCTTTCCTGCATGCTGTGTCCAAAGAAAGGCTACAGGTTAGGTCATGATTTCTGATGCTTTGCAAAAGAAGTTTAATAGTAGCCACCTACTCCTGACACAGCTTACATATCAGTGTATTGTTCTACTCTATTTCTGCCCTTTTTCACTGATTTTATGCGTGGCCTCAGACAAATGACTTGACATCTGTTTCATTTTTTTCTATAAGCTAATAATGAAAACATCTGCAGAAGTCACTGGAAGTACTGAAATAGATCATCAGTACACAAAACCTATCAGGTTTGAGAGTAAATGGTAGAAAATTTGATGATAGTAAGACAGCAAAGAAGCTGACAGGCAAAAAAATCTACAGGAACACAAAATCAGCTGGCATAATCCTTCAAGGAATCAATCCTGTTGTTTTTCTTAAGAGATGGAAAGCATTTTGATCAAAAGTTCAGATTATTTTTACCCATGGACTCTAATTGTTTCTGTGCTAGGTGGAATTCAAAAGAAAAGCAATGAGATGTGTTCTGACTTGTCCAAGAACATATACTGAACCTGTGGCATCTTGAGCATAAGACAGAAGTATTTTTGTAGGATTTTTGTTCACTTATATTTTGCTCTGTGTCACAGTAAATTGGCTATTTGCTTATTGGCTATTTGACTTATTGTTCCCCTATTTCATTAACAAAAATGTCCATTTACTCTATAAAAGATTGTATGGCAGTTTGCTTGTAACTGACCTACTGGTCCTCTAAAAGTTTCTTGGAAGGGAGGACCTCCAAAGAGCTAAACTATTGCAGTGCTGGATTGTCATTTTTATGGATGAAGAGTCCACAGTGTTTACTGTTAACTTATGAAATGAAAAGATGCTTATCTTAATTTATTTAAGAGATGCAACTTTAGCAAAGACCTGTAAAAGATGCTGGACTGTTATGCTTACCCATTGGGTGTGGGACAAACCTTGATGTGGGTGTTATTAAATACCTGGCTACCTGTCCCAGAGGCAGTACGGGATATTGAGCAATATATATATATATATATATGCATATATATATATATATGAAAGTAGATATATATATATATATGGTTCCTGCAGCTTGCCTGTGTGTCCGGGAACTCCAAGATCTGTGTGAGTCATTCTTCTGTCATTAAGCCTCTCTGCAGCTTTAGATATTAATATCTCTTTTTATAAAACTGAAGAAATCTGCCTCCTCTTCCCGAGACCTGAAGTGGGCTAAAACACATCCAGAGAGTGAGAAGGGTGTTCATTAATGGATACATAGAAAGCTGCACTTCGGCAGCAGTGAGATGTGCAGTCCCTCTGGGAAACTGCAGAGCCTGCAATGCAGATATGCAGCACTCTTCTCCTATGCTGCATTTTTGCTTCTGCTGTAATTTCTCCTAAACTGTTTGCCAGACCAGTTATGGTTGTGACAGACTTAGTCTGCGGAGAGAGATGTTGTCCTTTCCTACTGGTTTGAAGAGGTGGAGGAAAGCACTGTGCAGGGCTGTAGCATTGTTCTCTACAGCTCATTGTGATTCCCCTTTCTCTCACCTAAGAGTATGTGTGTAATTGGGAAGGGAAGCTACTCTGTGTTAACTCTTCTTTTCTTCTGTCTTCCCTGGGGACTGAGGGGGCGGTGGGGTTATTTCACACCATGTTAGGTTAAGAAAGTCTGATTTACTATCAGCTGAGTCCTGAAAGACAAGGTGAACTTCTCACAAATAGCTGTGTTGTGGCATTGCCTGTTCTCCTTGCTGGTGGTACCAATTCCAACTCTTTTTTTTTTTTCTTCTTTCACTCTCTGTATGAGTCACCATCTGGTCCCACCCTTGCATAACAAGCTAGATGACTTACAATGCCAAACCTAGACTTGTTGCTATGTTTTGGGATCTGGGAGGGAGTCCCTACCACCACCGTACTCCCGTATCATAGCATTAGCATATTGCTACACAGAGCTTCTGGGCTTTACTTGCTTTAACAATATCCTAATTTCAGCAGGAAGCCTTGTTTATGTTGCATCCTGGGCAAGATTTGCTGTGATGGGTGGATTAGAAAAAGAATTTTGGGTGTGTAGCACTGCCCTGTTGGGTAGGTGGGTTATATCTGTTCAGTTTTTATGGCTCCTGTGGTCTCTTTGTTTCTACTCCGTGAATGGCAGAGAGCCACTGGGGGAACGCTGCTTCACAGAGGGAGTTACTGAGCAGGCCAGAAGAAGCTGAGGGAATGTTGCTGTAAGGAATGTGAAATCTGTACTGCATCTAACTTTTTTGGTATCTTTCCACCCATATGCCTGTGGTACTGAAGGTTTCAACCTTTGCAACTTCATTTTATCATAATGTTTCTGCCTCATTGTTCTGACCATGTCAAAGTGTTGCTTCATTAGAAGGGGAAGCCCTGTGGGAATCTTCTTCCGCAAAGCTTAGAGAATGAGAATGAGGACACAAACTTCCCATGTTTAACTGGTAAACAGATATGGCAAAGCTTTTAACTGTACTAGCTCTTTTTTACAGATGTGATTTGTGAGCAGTAGGCTCAGAATAATCTTCTTCCATAGTCTTCTTCCACGTCCAGAATAGATGAAAGGAGTATTTTTTTGTTGTTCTCATACTGTCAGATGTTTGACTCTACCTCAACAACCAGGATTTAGGGAAAGAAGAGGTATCCTTCTCTTACAGCAGATAGATGGTGAGAACTTTATTCCATTCAGCTTGGAATCACTAAAACTGAGTATTCTCTGTTTTTCATTGCAGATAGCTGCTGCTTTATGGTGGTATTATGTGTCTAAAGGAATTGAATATTTGGATACAGTATTCTTCATCCTGAGAAAGAAATTTAACCAAATTAGTTTCCTTCATGTCTATCACCATTTCACCATGTTCACCTTGTGGTGGATTGGTATTAAGTGGGTTGCAGGTGGACAAGGTGAGTTCCCTTCTTCTCATATGCTTTTGACTGGTTACAAGGGAGAATTATTATTGTTTGGTAGCAATAGAAGAAAATTTCATAGACTTGACTTCATAATATACAAAACTGTTTATTAATGCATACAGTCTCCCTCTGTGGGAAACATGGGGGAGGAAAAGATAGCAGGGCAATCATCTAATGAATTGCAAAACTTCTTTTCTTTTCCTCACGAGAATCAATTGCAAGCCTGAAGTTCTGCCTTCAAAAGTATCTGTATCTGTGTGAAACAGAAAGATGTATGCGTCTTGCCTAACTTTAATGTTTGCAGATACAAAGAGCTGCAAAATCTAATTGTGGGCCACATTCTGTGTGCAAATTTAATGAAGTTAATGGAGATGTTATTTTGGCATTGTATATGAGTTTGAGGTTTGCTTTTATTTTTATAAAGAACCGTGTATAAAATTCTGAAACCTTCCCTTGGAGGCAAGCCAATAAATCTGTCAATTCACTTTTAAAACCTATTCATAATGACACAAGTCTAAATTCATTATCAGCCTTTTTTTTTTCCTTGCTTCCTTTCTAAAACTTCCATCAAATAAATTTATTATTATTTATTGCACTGGCCACATCCTCCATTGCCTACACTGTACTCTCGTTCCTGTTGTTTAGCCTTCTCTCTCTTAAATTAAAAGCTCTGCAGAGCTGAGGATACAGGGAAAGTCCCCTGTTCTGTTTGATGTGTACTTTGTAGGCTTATGACACTGAAAATACCATACAGTAAACACAAAATACCATATTATGAACACCAAACTAATACTGTGGGTTTGGTGTTTTGATTTTTTTTTTTTGAACTACACTAATACATAATGCATGGAGGAGTTATGCTCCCATTTACTATAGGTATTTGGTACTGAGTGGCCACTTACATTACAAAGAAGAAATACATAAATTTAATATCTGTGGCTACCATTTAATTTCTCTCATGTAATATGCAGGAAGCAGGTGCTCAACCAGACATCTCGTGATCTTTATTTGCAACTGCACCTATAAAATAAGATTATTGGATCGTTACTTGTAGTCTTGCTTAGAAATTCCCCAGATATCTCAAAAGGCCCTCTCCCTTGTTCCCTTTTCAGAATTTTCATGCTAAATATCAGCAGTTTTTAATACAACAGTTGGAACTATTTCCAAATTTCTTTCAAGTTCTAGTGTTCTAGCACTGCCTCTTAGTTTCTAGAGCCTGCAAAAGGAAAAGCAGCAGTTGCTTTTCTGCATTTATGTAGCAGTAGCACCACTGCATAAATGTGGATAGATCTGTGTTCTTCTATTTTCTAGTCGATAGCACATTGCTTACATAGACAGGTCTATTATAAACTAGACCCTATTAGAACAACTGGGTCCAGACCACACGGGCATCTGAGCTGTTTGATGTCAGCAGCTATTGTCTGCATTGCCCTAATCTTATACATTAGAGCATTTTTGAGCCTCTCTGTCAGTGTAAGAATACCTTAACAAGATACAACGGGATTCTGTTAAATGGCTGCTAATCTTGACAAAGCAAAGAGATCTTAATGCAAATGAAACTGTCAACATGGATCTAACATGGATCATTCTGGAAAATGTGATACTACACACTGACATATTTAAGAATGCTGGATACTTTAAATCATCAATAAAGAAACTAAAGAAGATTAATTTAGAGAAACTCACCTGGCAATGCCTTAAAATTCTTATAAACACAAGTCAAGTTTTGCTTTCTATGGGGTTTTTTTGGCCTATTTAATCAGACTTCCGTGTGAGTTTCTTGACTTCTTGCTGAGAAGTGAACCTTTCGCATTTAAGTACAGCTTAAAAGATTTAAGTTCAGAGCCTGGTACTTTGTACTTTTCATTGTCAAATAAAGCTTTTAATAATCCTTTAGAAAAACAATTGCAGTTATACTACAACAACTAATGTGGAATACATGTCATTTATGTCTGTTCAACAAAAATCTTATAAAAAGCTTTGGCATAAGTAGTTCCATGGAAGATGTGACATAACAACTTGCATTAACATTTGTGTGTGTCAGCACATGTTGACAGCCAGGTCTGTACTATGCTATTCAATATATGGAGATGGAATCCTGACATGTCCTGTGCTTTGTAATTTTTACTATTAAAAATAATGATATGAATAATACTAGAAATTAATCCTCTTTTTTCCAAAATTACATTATGATCTTCCCTTCTGTTCCTGGACAGCTTTTTTTGGAGCTCAAATGAATGCATTTATTCATGTCATTATGTACATGTATTATGGATTAGCAGCTTGTGGCCCTAAATTTCAGAAATACCTGTGGTGGAAACGATATTTGACCATATTGCAATTGGTAAGTAAAATTTCTCCTTTTGAGATAAAAGGTGTTGCTTCTGAGTGGATTTGCATTTGCAGAGCTTTGGAACAGATGCTTCTCCTTCCAAAAGTTCTTCTCTGTCTGACACTCATCAAGTTAGAATACTTCCTAGAGATGGAAGCATTTATTCCACTTCAAAAAAAAACATGCAGCATAGATAAGAGTTGTGTGAGTTAATGTTTCCTTGCTTGTTGTTTCAACTGAATTGCAAAGACAGGTTCAAAATGTAGAGAAGATCCAGATCGCTTATTATCTTCTCATTTTCCTGTTTCTGAAAACTGAGGCCAGACCTTACAACAAATTTGATGTTCCTGGTCAAGCACAGATGTGCCTGCATGAATGTGACAGCCAAATACAGCTTCCCTACCACCTCCCCATTCAGCAGTTTTCATTACTTAATGAATTGGTATAAATGTATGCACTCAGACCTACAGAATATATCCAGACCTTTTTGAATCTATATTTTCTGTCTTTCAGGTGCAGTTCCATGTGACTATTGGCCACACAGCCTTGTCTATTTATATTGATTGTCCTTTCCCTAAATGGATGCACTGGGGTGTCATTTTCTATGCTGTCACCTTCATCTTCCTGTTTGGTAACTTCTACTATCGGACATATAAGCTGCCCAAGGAACCTGTAAAGAATGGCAAAATAGCAAATGGTGCTGTTGCAAATGGAGTAAGCAAACCAGAAAATAATGCGGTGGTGGAAAATGGAAAAAAGCAGAAAAAGGGAAAAGCAAAAGGAGAGTAACTTGATCCAGGCCTTAACCATTGTTGGCAGTGAGGAACCTCCAGTTTGGTTTATAAAAGGAAGAAAAAAACACTATCTGTACCAATTAACCTTAGGTTACTGAAGAGCTAGAACACAGATATTTTCATTATTTATGAAGATTGTTTTAAGAACAACACTAAAGTTGAATTTCTATTGTAATTATGTAATTATCATGCATATGGTCTCTGTGTAAACTTGTAGACTGCTGGTGTTGGTGAATGTAAGGAAGAATTGCAGTTGATTCCATGTTTAGCAGTCCAAAAGTTAATACTACCATTGATAAAGGCAGTTTTGTTGGCACCCACATTTCTCAGGGGGGTGGGGAGGGAAGGGGAAGGAAGTAGCATTTGAATACTTGTGCTTTCTTTCCAGAAAATTATTAAATTTCAAATTATGACGTATTATCTAATCAGAATGCGCAACTTTTCTTGTCCTCCTTGGAGAGTACCTGCAGACAAAATATGTGCTGTCAGAACAGTGTTTGACTTTTCAGACATTACTTGATTTAATTGAGTATCTGTTACAGTTTGGTTTTTGTTTTATTATTTTTTTCTTGTGTGGAAATATACCTACCTCTTCATCTGCTGAAAAGAATATTGAGCATTAAATAACTGGTTTCTGAAATATGGAGTCCTCTAATCTAAATATCCGTTAATACTAATTCAAGAGAACGTATGTTTCCCTGTGGGAGTAAAAGGGATTTTTGGTGGTATCCTTTGATCAAGTCATCAATAACCTTTTTTTTAATGTAAACTGAAATTTTGGAGTGGTACTTTTAGCAGAGCCAAGTCAAGAATACATTTTAAGAATGTTGATATAATATGTTCATATAATATAAATATGAATGAATATATTGGTTGAAGCAAGCAGTAAAAATAGGCCTGCTGCTTGTTGTCCGTGACCTGCATTAAATCTGTGGCGCTGACTGATACTCCAAATGGTAAGATAATGTTATGGTGGAGAGAAAACAGCATGTAATTCTACTTAGAAATGTTGTGTGCATGAGCAGTCATGCTAACTACAAGACCATCGCTTTGTTGGGAGAGAGAATTCGGTTTAAAAGTACTAAATACAGCAAACATAAAACGTTGAAAATATTGCTGTTGCTTGATACCTGTCAAAACTCTGTTTGTTAGACACTTGCAGACAAAGTACTGCTGATAGGCCACTATTTAAAGTCAAAACTGCTAAAATAAGTAGAAACTTTCAGATGGATTTTCATTTACATGTTACATAAAGGACTTTTTACCATTCCTTTTGTGAAGAAAATAGGGAAAGATTTATACTCCTTCTGAATAATGTGATTGTTAGGAGATACATTTTGAGCTGCTTAGCATGCAATGAATAGAAGATGGGTGGAATTAGAAACTATATCCTGAATTACTGTGTTCCTTGGCCATCACTGCAAGAGCTGCATTGTTACTGTCCAAATGCATTCCCCAGCTCTGGTCAAAAACATATCCAGAGGTAGCAACAAACATACATCTGGCAAGTGGCACCATTGGTGCAGGAAGAGTACACGGAACTGTAAGAGTAAAATGAGTGACATGTTTAATAGATTTTTGCATCTCAAACATCCATTCATCTGTTTATAATATGCAAGCAGGTCACATCTTCTATGTTTCAGGTTTGTCTCGTCTCTATACAAAAAAACATCTAAACCCAAAAAACGGCTCCTAGAACAAAGAGTTTTGGCTATAGTCTGTTGTATTAAAAAATAATTCCTAATGCTGGAGTTGGTTCAGCTGGAAGGTGGTTCATCCCTAATCACACCACTGTGGATTTTTGGGCAGAATATAGAATTGTGAAAAACTGTGTCTGCTGAACTCAAATGCATGTGACCATTAAGTTTCTTATCTTCTGTGTCTTGTGATTCTTCCAGCCTTTGTAATGATGCTTTTAGCATTTGCATAACTGTGTATTTACGTAGTGTGGCATGGGGAGGAGGGATGGTGATCTACCCTTCCTTCTTGGACAAATGCCACTACCCTTAACCAAGCCAAAATGCTGGCTGACTCAGTAACTTTGGAATGGCTAAAGCAGTAAATAACTACAAAGCAGATTAACAGCACATCTGCTACTCCAAGGTAGTGGCTGGTGTGAATACACTTACCCTACTGTAATTTCAAGGTAGTTTACCTCACTTTGATTAAAGGGTAGCTTCTGTCTATTTGCCATGGGATGTGGGCAGCTAACTTATAAATCTGTGTCATTCCATGAATTGTGTTAAATTGGTTGTTTGCTCTGTCATTCATTCAAAAAGCCAGATCAGCTAAACAGATACTCTCAATGTGATCTAGCTGTGAAACAGCATACTGGGGAGTATTCCAGTGCAGGTTCAATTATGTCTTTGCTACACTTTCTGAGTTAAGAATCACGTCTTGCATGATGGCAAATATTTAAATTACTGAAAGTTAAATCGTTCTTCCCCCTCATCATGCATGGAAGTGGATTAAAGTTGATGGCAGCTTGAACCTTATTGACAGAACTTGAGTAGAAGACTACTGTCAAACTCTGGGGTAATTGTTAAATTCTAAGAAAAAGTGAAAAAACTCACTGTGAGAATGCATGTGTACATGCACATCATGTTGTCTGGCCCTGTGCATAAAACCAGTTTGAGAGATTGCCATTTCATGAAAAAAAAACCCCAGTTATTAAATTACTGGAACATTGCTGTTTTGAGTACATCTTTTGCAATATGACTTTCCTAGGTCTATTTATGATATATTTGATTGTTCATGTAATTCAAGTCCCATTACAATCTTGAATATAATGGCCTTACTAAATGTGCATTTTTGTAGGCATGGTCTTGAGTGCAATATTTCTGTTTCTGACTATGCAGCCAGACTCATAGAATACAGGGCTGAACTTGTACAGCTTTTTGCTTTTCAAAATATGAGGCAATAATGCACATGTGAAATACCGACAGATTCATTAGAGTCATCTTTGAGTCTAAGGAAACTTAAAATTTTGCCATGAAAGTATGTATAAATATGTGTATTTTCTATACACAGTACTGAAATTTAAATTATGCAATCTACTTTACAGGGTTATTGGGTTCTTTTTCTTCTAAATCCTTTCAATTTATTGAAAAATTAAATTCAAACCATTTGGAGCATTTTCTTTTTTTGCCAACGAATGATAATTTTTTGCTGAGAGTTCTGAAGCTCTTGGACCAGAGTCTCATAAATATTTGATGCCATATAAGTAATACCATTTCATTTAGCCTCATCTCTAGCAGTGACAGTTTTTGGATTATTTTAGCACTTTCTCAGTGTAAAATAAGTACGAATTATCTATACATGTGTGTATATATGTGTACACATACATAGTGTATGTGTGTGTGTATATATGTATGGGTCCTTAGCAGATTCTTTCAATATGTGAAGTAAATTATATTTCTTGAATGTGAATTTGGCAGGAGCTAGCAGAATGATTCCTAGAGCTCCAGCAGTAAAATGAAGCAGTTTTCGTTCCACAGTTCCAATATCAGTCTTGCAAACATAAATAGCATTTGTCAGTCATTTTAGACATAGGATGGCAGACAAGACAGAGCCATTTCTACCAGTGTAATAAGTATTTTGGGGCATCAGTTGTAGATTCTGAGGGGAGGGATCTCAACTCAGGGTAGCTGGGGAATTATGCTGTATTATAGTAGGGATCATTTTAGTATGAGTAACTTGCTCCAGGTGAGTCTTTGAAATCATTGCAATTATATTCTCTGTTTAACAGAAAACTTCTAAAAATAAATCATAGTCATAAAACCATTTAGGGTGGAGAAGACCCTTAAGACGACTGAGTCCAACCATTAAACAAATGTTTCTCTGTAGGTTCAAAAGCATGGCCTATTTGATTACAGGACCATCAATTTCTTCCAGCTCCAGATCAGGAGAAAAAGGTGAAGGCAAAATGAAAATGCTGCACATTTTTTTCAGGTTAACCTAAGGGCACATTTCTTCAGACTAAAGACTTGAACTGCATGTGCTGGGAGGTAAGAAAGGTGAAATACCTTTTGTGGTGCAAGACCTCAGTCCTAAAATAGCTTACAAGCACTAGCTATCTCTTAAAAACTTGAATAAAATTGTTCATGGTGCATAAAGTTAAACCTTGCATGAAGCTAGTGTGGGCTGAGAGTCATATTTAAAATGAGATCTATTTCAGTTAAAATTGAAGAGAATGGGGAGCTAATTAACTATCTGGATAGTGTATTTATCTTGGTTAGAAACACAGATTTATCTAATTTGATACCTAAAGCAAGACACCCATATGACATCTCATTGCACTGCAGTCTGATGCGCCAGACCCTTTGCTAATATAAGCAGGGGGAGCTCCATGGAAATCAGTGGGTTGGTTCCCATTTACCTCAGCAGAGTATGTTGAGCACTAAAGAGCAGGGAAAATACTTGCTTTCTGCCAATATCCCAGGAGGATTGAGGGAAATGTATGGTTCAGGGTGCTGCTTTTGCATAAGGTGTTCATGCTTTTGTAAACATTAAAAATAAACATTACTTTTTTCATGCTGTTTGAGTTTGGTTTTATACATTCTGTAGTATGTTCTTCTGTGTCCCATCTTGCCTCAGGATGCCTGCTAATTTCAGTGTTGTGGAGATCACGTGATGTAATCTGTTTTGTTGCCCAGAAGTTTGAGAAAACCGTTTTTGTGACGCATCCTCCCATTTTAAGGTTACAGGGACTTCTAATTTCAAATATTGTCCCCAAATAATAGTGTAGTGGCTTTGAAATCACCCTTTGAATGACTGAAAATAGGATGCCCACTTAAAACAAACAACCAACCAACCAAAACCCCCGTAAGTTTCCCTCTTTGGTCTTGGAAGTGTTAACAGTTAGGAATACAATTAGCCATGTAGTTCAGCTTTTGCTGGACACTGTGTGGTGTTAACATCGTCTCTCATCCTGGAGAATCTGGAGCACTCTTGGCATTAGGTGCAATCTGTGGTTACATGTTGCTGGGTACAGTAAGTTCCTTCATTGTCTGCCAACTATGATTGCTGTAATCAACCTTTTAATATCAAGTTGCACCCATGTTGCACCTCTAGAATCTAAGTGCAAATAGCTACTCCGGATGTCAAGTAGTAGAGAATCAAGTCTGCCATCATAGCAAAATATGGTGTGGTCAATTATGTCTTGCACAATTCTCAGCTGTTGCTTCAATCCACTGCTTACATCCTCCCTGGAATCAGAAAATACACCAAGTGCTCAGAGCAGGATTTGTCCCTTAGATTATTAACATATGCTGGAGTAGGCTCTCTCTGCAGGCATCTTGCTCATAACACTATTCCCCACCAGTAATTAAAAATAAGAACACGTGATCAAATCAGATTCATCAGATGATTGGATAGAATAGGCTGGATCCTCTGATGTTCAGTTTTCCTTTTTGTGTCACTTGCTTCTTAACATCTGGGAAACTGGGGTTGGGTGGGGGAAGGGTTTTATTACCTGTTTTCTTGCTGAGCTCAAAGCCGTGGGTGAACGTGGGGTGCTCTCAGACACTCATGAAGCAAGTACTCAAAGACAGCTTTGCAGGCAGTACCGTCTGTGCACTAGTGCCTTTCAGTGTCGTTTATGCTTGGGACTTCTTCTAGGTCACCTCATGAATGCACACACACTTTTCTGTTGACTGCCTGGCATGTCAGTGACATCACATTTGACTTAATTACAAAGATACTTACTGATGGGCAAGTTTGTCTCTTGATCATCCAGGCCGTGATTAGTGCACACTATAAAACAGTGCTGGCAGTTCCTGCCAGAGCACCAGTGCAGCTTTGAGGGAAGAAGCTGTTTGCATTTTGATTCAGCAGGTTGGAATTGATACAAGCTCGTATGGCATCACTGATATGTGTCAAATCAATATCAAGTAGGTTTTAGTCTGCTAAACAAAAAGAAATCCTTGGTTTTTGAAATGATTCAAAGTTTTCTGTCCTTATCTTTAGTTAAAAAGTTGTTGTTCTTGCAGTGGTATAACCTTAATTTGTTTGACAAGAAAACCACTTTTATGCTAGTAATTTTTGGAGCATGTTTATGAGAGAAAACCAGAGAAATAAAAGAAACAACTTGGGCCAGAAGCTAGAGAACGTGAGGTAATCGCTCCTCCAGTTTTTGCCATTGCCCCTAGATGTTGCAGGAGTTAAATGACTACTCTATAACTGTTATTGCTGTGTATTCATTACAGATGCTGTAATGGTACACAAGTAGTGTACTTGTGCATAAGTACATTCTGAAGTACATAAAAATTTGCTTTGTCTTAAGTGATGATCAAGAGAGCAATTTGTCTAACTACAAATGCTTGGAGTGAAAGTAATGACAAACATCATACCCCTGCATTGGCAGGTCTGACTCTATTTTCTCATTAATAATCTTCAGAGCTTCTGAGTAGCTTCTTGCAGTAACATGAAGCCCTCCAAAGCTGAAAATTGCTGTATAACTGCTAAAAAACTTATTGTTGCAGAGCTTCTGTTACTGCTTTGTTTTCTTTTTTGTACATGTATCTTCAGGTCAGGTGGTTGATTACTAAATTATTCCAGAGTGGGATGTATATCATAGAAAGATCTTGTAGTAGCTGCAAGTCAGTAAAATGTTAAAATGGACTTTGGGGTGTTTTACAGTCAAGGATTTCAAGTCCATGGCATCATTTGGTACACTGGCTTCACCTCAAATGCTGTTCTTGGGCACAGGCTGCAGCAGTCTGGGTCTACCCAGCCTGATAGGAGTTGTTTTACTGAACAACAGATTCTGACCTGGAAATTGGTGTCTGACACATTTGGTTTTGACACATTTGGCAGATGGCACAGAAGCAGTCCCTGGGCCAAGGAGGAATGGGGGTTTTTTTTGTAACTATTCTCAAAACACCAAACTTGGCGGGAGGTGTTGGAACATTTTCTGCTGATAGTGTGAGGTACAGAGTTTGAAGAAAATGTGTCCCTGGATTTCGTACTTGTAGAGAGCCTAGCATGCTTTTCAGTTCTTAGTTGCTTGACATAAACCAAATATGCTGGAAATGCATCAATTAAATAGGGAAAAACCCCCACCACACTGTTAGGATTTATTCAGAACATGATATTTTAGGTAGTAGCTAGTTTTTTACTGAAAAATTCCCCTTTTTTCCTCTTTGCCCTCTTCAATCACTGTGCATGCCTTTCTGCTCTGCTAGAGTGGCTCCTTGGATGAAGACTGTGATGTGTGTTCAGGGAATAGTTTACTGCTGTGATTTGTCACTGGGGCGTGTGGAGTGGCTTTTCTTGCAGTCTGAAATGCCAAATAGCGGCCGCACAGTCTGAGCAGGTTGAGTTGTAACAACATTTTTCATTTAATGATCTCAAAACTAGGTGTTATGGATATAATGAACTAGGAGAAGGAACAGCTTTTATTAAATTTCATCTTCCTGCTTAACAAATATGGGGCTACAAGGGCAAACTCCAGTTTTGTATTCTATGGTATGAAGGCACACTGTACATTCATAACCAGAGCTTTTGGCTGTGAGAGACAGAGAGTTTACTGCACTATAAAATCACTTTCTTAGAGATTTTATACTGAGCTCTTCTATGATGAAAATTTAATAAAAACCAGATTTTTATATAAATCTGACTTTTGGGTATTCTTATTTTAAAGTCAGGTAAGTTTTCTTGCACAGGTAAAATCCCTCATTGTGACTTCTGATGCATTTTGGTATTCTCTAGGTGAAGTTTCACTTATTTCAGTGAGAATTTTCACTAAGGACAGTCCATGATCCTAACAGAATTTATAAAAGTTTACTTACCATCTAGACCTCACATTGCACTCTAAGAAATTTGGAGGATAATAGAAAAATAAGGACCATAAACTTTAATATTTTTCTATTTAGTTTTTATTGAAGACTTCACAAGGAAGGTATAATTACTTTAGTAAAATACTAGAAGTGGCAATGTATTTTGAACTTACACAATGTTGGCTGTGGCAGAGTTTTTACTGAGAAAACCCTGCTTTGTGCTGCAGACCAGTGCATGGGTGATTTTTTTCTTGCTTTATGGCACTTTATTAAATCTGCTTTTGATAAGAGATGAGATACTAGACTTGTATGTGCAATGTTTGTAACTCAAACTCTCCTTAATGCCTCTGATTGCACCAGCACCATGGAATACACCTGTAGTACCATCTTGATATGCAGTTGGCATAAGTTGCCTGTCTCACCGGTCTATAAAATCTCTTGAATCCAGAAGGTGTTGTCTGAAGCCTGTTGAAATCTACAGAGGTATTGATTTACTAAAATCCTTTAGCTGAACCATCAGAACAACAGTTTCAGTTCCAAATTAAGCAAGCCTGTTATTTTTTTCATACTCAGACTCACAGGGTGCCTTTCAAAATACGTTTCAGCACATTTTTTTGGCAGTGAGACAATTTCTCATTCTTTCAACACCTCGAGTCTGACTTTGCCAGCCTCTGGTCCAGCCAGTGGCTACCAGGGAACAGCACTGGGCTCTCTGCAATTCATGGCAAGTATTAGAAGATGGCTGTTCAACTCAGTAGAAGATGCACTAAGCAGAAGGAATCCGTTTACTTTGTAATGTGGTTTGTTAGGAATTTAAGATGACTGGGGAATAAGTGGGTATTTTAATCTGACCAAAATATTCTTGATATTTTCTTCGCATTATGTCTTAATTTATGTTTTCATGGGGAGTAGGAACATGTGCTGTAGGAACAAAGAGATGCACAAAGCGTTAGTGGTTTGCTTGCTTTTGCATTGCAAGGATGCTCAAAATAACATGATGTTTTGGCCAGATAAAGGATTTGAGACTCTGTTCTCAATTTAATTTTTGGTGTAGCAATTTTGGCAGCATGACATCTTGTGGCAATGTAATTCCTTGTTTGTTAGAACAGCAGCAGAATGCTGTGCAGTGTCTCCTTCACTGAGCAAATTTCCCATTATAAGCATAATGCCAGACACCAAGATTAGTTCTCAACATCATTGTGACCTGGTGAGCAGTGTATTCTGGAACTAAATTACAAATTTAAAAGAATTCCATAATCTGCCACAAAATCAATATAGTGAACATCTTTTTTTTTCAGCACTGTGACTAGGCCAGGATATAGAGATTATTAGCTGCAAAAGCTATGTTTAAGAACTAGGAATTCAGAAAAAAAAAAAAAAGAAAAATCCAAACAGATTGTTTGTGTTCTATTTCCTTGTTTTAAGTATGTTTAAAAAGTCATCGCATTCAATACAACTTTGTCATCTCTTTCTTCAGCATTGAGGAATAAGGTAAAGAAAAGAAAAATCCCTGAACTGTGCTCATTGAGATTATTACTTGCTGTTCTTTCTGTGCCCTCTGCTATTTCGGTAGCTAAAGCAATCAAATTAAGAAATGACCACATTTTTGCTTATTAATGCTTTTTATTTTAAGAAAATCAGTATCAGGTTTTAAATCCCCAGCTGGAGCCTGTTTCTCTTTGTTACTTGGATAAAATAGCCATTACAGTTGTGAAGAATGCTTCAGAGAAGAGATTGATGATGCCCTCAATCAGAGGTGGGGGTGGGCTAATTAACTATTTCTTGATTTCTTTTTTTCAGCTGTTATAATGCAATGTGAATGTTTATGCCAGAATTCCAGGTCTTGAAACTGGAAATTCTGGAGCAAAAGGAGCATTTTATGTTAGCAAGGAGGAATTCATCCACACCCTGAGATGAATTCCTGGCCCTGCTGCCCCATCAAAGTTGAAAGAATAAGAAATCATAGCAATTCTTGGCCCTGACCCACTTTTAAAATTACAGCATTCTCATCACTGGTCAGTCCTATTTCTTGGAACTGGTTAACCTTTGAGGGCTGATAGGATTGACTGAGCCACAATTTAAATATGTAAATAAATAAAAAAAACAGATGTTGAATATCTGTTCCAGGTGATTTAGTGGGGAAAGCGAAAATTCCCATAGCTGGAAACTGCGTCCACTTGCAAAATATCTTCTAGGTGGCACTTGAATTTAGCAGGTTTGCACAACCTGCGAGCTGTTGCCAGATTGCAGGATGAAGGGAAGGATACTGGTGAGTAGTGGTGAAGGCACAGATGATGCATATCATTACAGTGTTTCCTTGGGAAAACTTGGAGCCCTTCCTAACTGCTGATGTTTTCTAAGGAAGAGCTAAATAACCTGACATCAGTAGGAAGGGCGTTTCTGCAGCTCCACCTCCACGGCTTTAGAACTTTAACTGATGGGCAATCTTAAAATGGCTTTTCTGGCGTCTACCTACCACAAAAGCAAAAGCTCCTCTTTCCAGAGCTCCTCAACACTGGTAAAAGACCACTCTCAGTTATTAAGCTTTGGGGTATTTCTTACCTTAACAGGGAAAGTTCACCAAAAGAAGACTTACAGTTTACCTGGAATGGCTACTGTGCAAACTGTGAGAGTTTCATATGTTTTCCAGTGGTTTACAGGCAAGGATGAGAGAACTAAACAAGTTTTGAGCAGACACCCTTTCTGCAGTGTGGTGTCATGCCTTAACAATAGTGTTATCCCTCCTGGCAGGGCTATAAGGTAAGGAGATTATTAATTCAACAGTAAAAAGCAGGGTACGTAATTTGTGTTAGTCCTAGCTCTTTGATAATAATTTTTTTCCAAGAAAAAAAAAAAAGATTACATTTACAAAGTGGTTGGAATACTTGGTAAACAACCAGAAACAAGACTTGCAAGGACTTGGGTAAGGATGACTCTCTCCTTTGATCCTGTTCCTTCTGCAGCGTGGCAGGCTAATACAGGGCTGGTGCTGCATCTGCAAGCTCAGTGCAGGACTTGTCACACTGAGGGGCTGGAAATGAGGTCCCGCAGCCACTGCTGCCTCCTGGGACATGGTGGTGTGGAGAAACACCGAGAACTGGCAGAGCTTTTACTCTCCTGCCCATCCCCAGAGCACCCTGAATCTTCTCGTGCAATGAATATGCCGCAACGCGTGATTTGTACCGTCACGGCTTTTGCAGTTTCTGGTCTGGGATAAGAGACTGAATTAGTTTGCACAGCATTAAACAGGAATTGTGCTGAATGCTGAAATCAAATGCCAAATCCCAGTATCTTATTCATTAATAAGGTCTTTTTTAATTTGGGATGTAATTAGCTTACATCATAAAAAATTCTAGGTAAGCATTTTCTAACAAACAGCTGAAAAGCAGTCACATGTAAATATTCCTAATTGCTGGAAATAGAGCTAAAACCATTTTGCTTAAAAAGCTTCTAACACAACAGCAGTTTTGTTAGCCAGAAAATCAGCAAGTGTTCATTTTCGCTATGTATGTCTAGATATACACACATGGACACCCATCTCCCCAGTCATGGTGCTGCACATTTTACTTTTTCTACAGCTCTTGCAAAGTAAATTGTAAAATCCCCAGCATCCTTCTGGTGTTTTTCATGAGCATTCCCAGTTTAGCTGTCTGTGTGCAAGCCCTAAAGCCTTTGTCAGCTGCACAACAGCTCTTCCTTAGCTTGGACTGTCTCTGAGCCACAGGAGAGATATTTTTATAACGTCACAGAACTGCTCTGTCCTGAAACTCCAGAGCACATGGAGTAGTACAGTGCCAGTGATCAGCTGGTTTTATGAGGTGTTTATATAAGTATTTTATCACTCTCTAATGAAGATTAATGATGTGACAGCACCACAGCCAGCAACAAAAAATACTACACATAGAAGTGTTTTAAAAAACCAGCAACAGCTCAGGGATAAGACTGGTGGCTCCCACCCAAAAGGCTCACCATCACATGGGGTCCAACCCTTCCACCTTGCCCAGAGGATGAGTGTCCCCACAGGGCTGGCTGTCATCTGTGTTTCCTCATTCCCAGCCTAACCCTCAGCTCATGCCTATTGCTTATGGAAAGGACCGACCCACCTGGCTCCTGCCGCAGAAGCGCTGGCTCAGGCAGGAAAACGTGCCAAAACCTCACCAAGCAACAGGGAAACATGAGCAGGTTTGGTCTTGGTGTCGCCCAGGCCGCCTCTGAGGAGCACTGGCTGTGCAAGGTAGGCCTGCCCCTCGCCTGCTGACAGCCCTGCGTTATCTCCCCTGCCATCCTTCCCATCAGCTCATTCTGCTTGGCTCTACCGGTGACTCAGTCTATTAAATGGGCGTCATATTTTATTACAAACCTGAGCTGATTAATGACATGCTGTTAGGCAAAAAAATTGCAGGGCAGCTGTAGAGGGGAGTGATGATGCAATGAAGGTGCAAACAGAAAGGTTGTCACTTCTGGAAAGGGAGAGAAGAGGATTAAAGAGCTAAACGTAACCAGAAGAGCTGCTTTCCTAGGTGGATCAGTCACTGGAGGCATTGGGAAAGCGTGGCCTCACATGTCTGCTGCCATGGGAAGCACTGCCACCCATCATGCCAGTGCCTTGCAGCTTCTTGGAAGCCTGGAGAAATGGGGAGCTCCTTGTGCCTTTTCAAAAGTAGTCATTGCCATCTGTGCTACTTAAAACAAAAAATGGTGATGCATTTTAGAAAAGATTTCAAAAGTTCTTTAAATGGGGAGCATCTGAGCTGGTATGGCAGGATCCAAAAGAAGGAGGGTTTGGAAACTTCCCTCCTCTGCCCAGCAGTAAAGCAGGGGGAGGAAGGGCCCTCTCATCCTGGCTTTCCGTTTGGGTCAGCATCATTAACTATGCAGTCTAATCAGGAAAGGGCAAGGCACCTGTTCCCAGGAAGAGATGGAGAGCTCCTGGAAGCTCTGTGTCTCAACTGGCGCCTGTGGGAAGGGAGGACACATTCCATCCCTTCAAGGGGAAAAGCAAGCATGAGTGAGATGAGTAAGGCCAGAGAGGATGATGAATTTCCACTGCCAGATCTGTCTCTTGGGGCACAGGCTGGGATTGCCTGTCTTTCAAAAGAAGGCTCACACACACGCACACAAAAGCACCCTTTAAAAATAATTTGGAAATTTTGGGTCCAAGGCAAAGGGTTAGTGGTGTGGTTTAAGAAGCCAGGAACATCAGTAGATGAGAGCATGAATCATTCAAGAGGCCTTTTGCAAAGGGGAAGTCGGCAGGTATCACACTGAAATTACCGTGGGTAGCAGCTCACACCCTTCAAAGCGCTGCCTAAGCCAATTTATGTTTTGCTATACGTGTTTGTAGCTCGCGCTTGAAATCACAGGGGAAAAAAAACACTTCTGCTTTCTCTGTAAAGTAGCCTGTCTGCTTAGTGCTTGGGCTGGCACATCCCTGGGTGGTGGGTTCACGCTGGCTGGATGCATGGTGCCCACCAAAGCCACTCTATCACTCGCCTCCTCAGCTGGGGCAGGGGAGAGTAAATACAGTGAACAGTTGTTGGGTCAGGATAAGGGCAGGGAGAGGTCACTCACCAACTACTGTCGTGGGCGAAACAGACTCAACTTGGGGAAATTAGTTTAATTTACTGCCAATTAACACCAGATTAAGGTAATGCAAAATAAAAACAAATCTTAAAAAACCTCTCCCCACCTCTCCCTTCTTCCCAGGTTGAACTTCTCTCCTGATTTCTCCCCGTGGCACAGGGGCACAGGGAATGAGGGCTGCAGTAAATTTATCACATGGGTTCTGTCTCTCCCTCCTCCTCAAAAGGGGACTCCTTACACACTTCCCCTGCTCCACTGTAGGGTCTTCCAGGGGCTGCAGGTGGATATTTGCTCCAGCCATGGGCCTCCATGAGCAGCAGCAGCACAGCTGCCTCGCCATGATCTGCACCACAGGCTGCAGGGGAATCTCTGCTCTGGCACCTGGAGCACCTCCTCCCGTCCTTCTTCACTGACTTTGGTGTCTTCAGAGTTGTTCCTCTCCCATATTCTCACTCCTCTCTGGCCAAAATTTGCTCCTGGGCAGTAAGTGTTCCCCCTTCTTAAATCTGTTATCCCAGCAGAGCTACCACCGTACCCACTGGTCTCGGTTTGGACAGTGGCAGGTCCATCTTGGAGCTGGCTGGCATTGCCTCTGTTGGGCACGGGGAAGGTTTCTAGTGACTTCTCACAGAAGCCACCCTGTAGACCCCTGCCACCAAAACCTTGCTGTGCAAACACAATACACTCTGTTTTCCAATGCCATGTGATAGTGGAGTAAGTGAGAGGGGAAAAAATCCTCTCTTATGCACCACTACACTCTCAAAGCCATGGACTCGCTAACTCTGGAGAGGCAGCACAAGCCTCCTGTGTGGTAGATGTGTATTTGCAGAGCTCTCTGACAAGCCAGGGCTATGTGCACCTTGGGTCCAGTTCCTTAGAGAACCACCTTTCTCATTTGCTGATGCTGGATAACTTCCTCCTGCGGCCCCACACTGTCTGGTAGGTGTCTCAGAGCCCCAGCTAAAACACAGCTGGAAATGGCACAGATTTTGAATGTTATTGGCAAACACAGGTGACTCACTGCTTTCAAAACAGCAGTGTTATCACTGTCTCTCTTACAAGAGAGCACAGGTTCTGTGTAACAAAGGAGCCCACAAAGAAATGTACGTCATCGTGTGCAGGGTACATCCCTGGGCACTAGCACTGCAGCCTGGCATCACTGGAAAACCTTCAAAGCAATTGAAAATATCATTGGATTAGGGAACGTAAAATTTTAAAAATGGTTACATGCTTCTTGTAGCTTTTTTACTTCAGGAAATAAAATTTAAAAGAAAATAGCTTTTTCAGCAATGCAATTCTGTCATGTGTCTCATCCTGTACCCTACCTTTGCCTCTTTACTAGTTTCAGCCAGCTTACTAAGTGATATACCATATGTTTCCATAGAATTATAGAACAAAGTAGCCTAGGAGGTCTCTCTGGTGACCTTCTGACCCCATTTACTGCTCAGGTCAGGACCAATTTCTAATGACTGAGAAGCTCCTCAGATAACCCCTTCCCATTACTGAAAACGTGCCTTACCAAACATTCACTTTTTGGACACCTTGACTAACCCAGGGACAGGGCAGAAGGGGTCAGAGGTGTCCCAGCTGTTGGTGGAGAGGGTGAACCATGGAGAATCGGAAATAAGAGGTTAGGGAGAGGGTTTGAGGCTCAACTGGCCCATCTTTTACCTACCTGCACATAGAGACAGTCTGGTTTTCTTTCAGATCATGACAAACAGAGAGCCAGCTACTTGCTGGAAATAATAGTGATTCCCAGCAAAAAAAGGCAAAACTTCACCCACCAGGATGGTTCAGCAAAAAAAGGCAAAACTTCACCCACCAGGATGGTTCAGAAATTGAAAATTCAGAATTTGGCATAACAGGGCATATGAGGCCCAACTCCAGGAGCCATGGCCAAAAGCTTCACAAGAAAAGATGTTTAAAAAGAGATGAACTTACAACATACCACCAGGAGAGGCCGGGAAGCCTTTTAAGCTGTATATCCAGAGATCTGTATTTTTAATGAAATACTCAACAGACCAGCACAGAACTTGTGCTCCCAAAGAGAAATAGGACATACAAAGGGGAAAGCCTGATGGAGACCTGAAAAACAGCAGGCAGCAGCATCATCCTACTAAGGAGAAGGGTGAGAAGAGGTAGACAGATAAACAGAGATTTCTGTCATGCATTTAGAAAGAAGCAGGATGGTATTTTCAAGCATAATGAGAGAAGTGATATCTTTTTAGCTGCTAAGTTATAAGTGAGGACATTAAAAATCTGTACTAGACATAAACAGGTTTAAGTCTTGCTACATACTCAGAAGGCCTGGAAAATCTGCCAAGGATATAATTGACCTACTCATCTTCATTTTGAGAACATCCTGATGTACCAGGGAAATTCCTGAAGTCTTACAGAGCATTAGCATTAAGCCACTGATAAAAGGCATAAAGATGAGCAGGCTAATGGTACAACATTTAGTCTGACATCAACCCAAGACAAACTGACAAGATTGATGATAGAGGGATTGGACTGACAGATGACGGGAACAGAAACTAACGCTGCTCAGCACTTCAGTGAAAATGTTACTGGTAAATTGTATCAGAAAGAGCAGATAACTCTGGATGGGCAGGGGAGGAAGGAAAAAGTGAGAAACAGCGCAGGGGACACCAAGAGCAGAGGAGGAGAAGGAGGCGGGCAGGGGAGGAGGTACTCCAGGAGCTGAAGCAGATATCCACCCCACTGCTGATGATCCACACCACAGCAGGTTTGTCCTGAAGAACTGCAGCCCAGGGAAGACCCCCTGCTGGAGCAGGGAAAAAGCATGAGAAAGAAAGAGCAGCAGTTATGGATTGACCCCCAGCTTCCATTCCCACATCTCCCTGTGCAGCCTGGGGGTAAAAGGAAATAGAAGAGTTGGGGAAGAAGTGGGAAAAGAAAGGTATTATTTTAATGTTTATCTTTGTTTCTCACTACCTGAATCTATTTTAATTGGCAACAACTTAAAATATTTCCCCCCACCTCCATCAAGTGTAGTCTGCCTGTGATGCTAACTGGCAAGTTACCAAGCTCCCTGTCCTTTCTGTGACTCAAGACCTTTCTCACACATTTTCTGAGGGTGGGGGAGTGTGAGTGAGTGAGCAGCTGGGAGGGATTTTGGCTCTTTGGGAAAGCTAACTCACCCCATACAGATCATGGGAAGCAAAAAGCAAATGCACTAACTAACTTTGAAAAAATCCCCAGATGATTGATAAAGCTAATAAATAAAGGGTGAGGAGACGAATCATGGGGATATATTCTTGCTTCTCCCAGGAGCCTGTCCTTGGATGCCGTAGGTCAGGGGCCCATTGCCATCTCAGGCTATTCCAAAAACTTAAACTGAATGCCATTGGCAGATTGATTTTCCTTACAGGTATTTTTGGCCTTGTACACATCTATTAGGTTAAAAAAAAATCAAGCCGTTTGTTTTGAAGTATTGATTTTTAATCTTGTTTGCCCTTTGTGTTTGATCTAACTAAAGCAAAGGAGCTCTTGTAGGGGTTTGCAAGCGTCTGCATGTGCTGTGCTCACTGTAATCCGTCCCCTGTGTACCTTGACTATAAACACAAGCCTTTCCAGGGAGCTGCCGCCAAGGCTCCAGGGGCCAATAAAGACCTGAGATATGTTTTCCAAAATATCCACTAGAGGGTACTCAATGACCTCCTAATGGAGACAGGTTTGCGGTCTAGTGGCTGGGAGAGGGAAGCCAAAAGAAAATGTCCCTGATCGATGCATTAACAATAGCAGAGCACAGTGCGGCACCGGAAAGCGCACTAGGCAGGATTTTCGGACCATCAGGACCATATTTGTACCACAGCTTCAGTGGCCCCAAACTGCCGGATGGAAATGGGGCAGTGGGAAATGCTGCCCTTTTCCCGGGAAGTGTGAGCCGGTATTCAGTCCCACTGTGCGACTGGATGTGGGGCTGGCTGGAGCCCAATTCACATACCCGTGACAGCACATTGCTGGGATTCTTCCTTTCTTTCCTTCTTTTGCTGTCTGACCTGCATTTGGGGTGACTTCTGTGCAAGCTGTTTCGACATAGCTGAGGTTTCCTGGGGAAAAAAATGTGCATTTTTTCATACGGCTGGCCATTGAGAGAGTTGATGTGGGATACTGTGATATAACCACCCATCTCATAAAACAGCAGTGATTGTTATTCAACAGTGATTTTTTTTTTTTTTTTTTTTTTTTTTTTTTTTTTTTTTTTTTTTTTTTTTTTTTTTATTAATCAGTCATGATCAGTTTAAATGGGTAGCTGATGGCCGGGGTTTTTTGATAGAAAAAGAGAAAATTTTACCATGCAAGCAAAACAAAAACAGAGGTTTTATAAACCCACCAAATCCCCTGGTCACACATTTCTGCTTGTTTTATTTCCCTATTAAATGCTACAAAGGATATGTAAAATGCTAGGCATGGCCTCAGAATGCTGGCCCTGCAAGGATATGCCATTCATCTTTTGCCTTCTGCTTCCAACAAATCAATAATAAGCATCTTATTTCAGTGTTGAAAGAGAAGATTTTTACTATCCAGCAGGACATCTGAGTTATTGACCTTGAACACTAATCAGTATGTTTGAATGTTCTCACCAGGTTTAGAGCTGAGGCTAAAAAAAAATCTAATTAAATCAGCAGGGGGCACGATTTCTTCAAAATATCACAGGATTATCCAGCCATGTGCTGGGTATTCTTTCTGTTTCACAGAGCAGAGCTGCCCACCAATGCTATTTCTAAAGATCTAACATGTTTTTTCTGAGTTAACCTGTTCGGGCCCTGAACTTCCCCACACGGAAACCTCAGTCCTTACTGACATAGTTTGTGCCTGCAAAGAGATCCTCTGCCCTAGCAACGGGTCAGTCCTCCAGGGCATTTCTTAAATCATCCTGGAGTCCTTTTTCTTCTTTTCCAGAATGTCCAAATTTCCTGGGGACTGCCCAAGCCTTGGCTGCTTTACCATTAGCCTGCAGAATGCTGAAGAAGTGCTGATTAACTGCCATGGGTCAAGGGGACCAAGCCTGAAGGTCCTGGTAGGATGCAGGAGCCTTGCCTGTACCCCTGAAATCCTTCTTTGCAATAAGCAAACAGGAAACCCTTCCCCCCCAATATTTAGCTTGCTCCGCATTACGTCCCATTGCAAATACTCTATTGAAATACACCTTCAGACCAGATTCAAACTCAGGGATAAAGCAAAGGTATGGTCAAGGGTAACTGTAGATGGATAGATTTTATCTACTTTTAGTTCAGGATAATGAAATTTCCCCATTTCTCTAGCACACTGGCTGTGTGCACTTGCCATTTCTTTACCAGTTACACCGCTGGATGATTTTCACCCGCAGAACAGGCAGGGAAAAACCAGTGAACATGCAGAAGGTGGTCAGCAGGATGGTGCTCTAACATGCAACATCATCCGGTCTGATGCCCACAGCAGTATGGACAGATGACAAAAGCAGCTGTCTAATAAGGACGTATCCTAATTTTCTGTATGTCACCTTGGATACTTGATCCAAAGGCTCATGACATGCTCATTGGAAATTCTCATTCAGACTCTGTTTCAAGTTCTTGGAAATTCAAGTTCACCTTCAGTCTTTGATCAATAGAGAAGAGGATTTTCTCCTTGGCATCAATGACAGTAGACAGATTTGGAGGCTCAGATTGACTGAATTTGCTTTAAAAATTGGCAATAAAGACACAACTATGTGAGTCAATCAAAGTTCAGAATACAGAATAACCCTAAATGAGTGGCTCATCATGGTTTATAAAGCAACATATTAGTTATCTTAATAATTACACAGTGTCTTTTTGTTTCATGCAGATTCCCTGCCTTCACTCTAATCAGGTCCCTTTGCTTCAGCATTGGTCGCCTTTCATGTGCATCTCCCCCCTTCTGGCTTTTGGACACCTCAGAAAATGAAATGGAGCAGGTGAGGGGCCTGTTTGGGCTTTGTTGCACAAGTCTGAGTGACAATACAATATTTTGGTTTCTGCTAAGAGGCTGTCAGGAGGAAATCTGCACGCTCCAGCAGACTTCCCAAAACACAAAGTACTTCATCTTTGCTGCTTCCCCAGGTGAATACACAGGTGTGGATTAAGAGACACCCACCCTCTTCTGATCTCAGGCATAAATCAGGTGCTCTGAAGTGGACACATCTTACTGTCAGTTGCTAAAAAAACCTTTGTGATGCAATTTTAAAGAGTTATTAAATGCTGAGGAAAAAAAATATACAAGCAGCTATTTTCCACTTGCAAAATGTTTTCCAACTAGGTTTAATGAAAAGGCAGAGGGCATAGAAGGCGGGCTGCAAAAATCTCTCTTTACTTTGTCCCCAATGCCCCCAAAAAATGCACACGTAACTCCCCTCCTACCCACATATGTGTCGACAGCTTCCTTGGGACATGCAGGTCTCTATCTCCTGACTAGTCAAGACCTGCAGATGAGGCAGAGGGATGCTTATGCCTGCCCACAGCCCCTCTGGCACTTCATTGTAGACATTTGTTCTAAATGGGTTGACTGGGCTGGTGGTGTGAGCCAACTGGAGAAGTAATGGCCACAGGAAGAGTCAATTGTCCCATCAGCCAACATTGGCAACTTACTGTCTGGGTATTCCCAAGAGGGGGATAAATGAAGACAACATACACAAACAAAAACCTGATTTTTTTAGCTTCAGAGTTAAGGAGAGGAACAGATATTCGGTATTTGCCCACCATAAAATCCATACATCTCAAATAATGGATATAACGTAAGGGCAGACACTGATCTCTTCTCTGTGGTGACCAGTGACAGGACCCAAGGGAATGGCCTGAAGTTGTGTCAGGGGAAGTTTAGGTTGGGTATCAGGAAAAGGTTCTTCACCCAGAGGGTGGCTGGGCACTGGAACAGGCTCCCCAGGGAAGTGGTCACAGCACCAACCCTGACAGAGTCCAAGAAGTATTGGGACAATACTCTTGGGCACATGGGGGCGGCTCCTGGGGATGGTGCAGGGCCAGGGGTTGGACTGAGTGGTCCTTGTGGGTCCCTTCCAGCTCAGCACATTCCATGATTCTGTGAATATTTATGTGTTCTTGGTAGCTTTTGGATATTTTCTTATATCCAGAGTATTGCAGTTTCTTCTCTGAGGTGGTTTCTACCAGTGCACAATCTTACCAAAGGCAGCACAAGCATTTAAACCCCTTTTTGTCCCTGGCTGTGGCAGCTGGCTGGTCTGTGTTGGTGTCTCTCTTGGGAGGCTGCTCCAGGGAGGACATACTTCTGCAACGGTGGCTGAAAGGTCAGTTTGTGCTCTGCAGAGTCTCCATGACATAGAACAAGTGTTGAAAGCTGGACTGTTCTTTCAAGACGAATGGAAAGCCTCCAGCTACTTCTGCCTCGAGGTAGAAGTAAGAAGAGATTTTTCCTGTGTTCATTTTTTTGCTACCCTTCTCTGAAGACCATCAGTTTCAACCTCCTGTTTAAAGATTAGGTGACCAAAACTGTATAAAGCACTTGAGTACAGGAGGACTACTGAATCATGAAGTGACATTTTCTCATTTCTCCACCCCAGTCCTTTCTGTGTTTTGCTGAAGATGCCTAGATCAGAGCCTGATGTTGGATCATAGTCCCTAAGGCTGTCCACATTTTCTCCAAAAAAGGCAGATTCACAAAGAGATGAAAAAGGGGACAGGACAGCTCAACATATTCTGTGAAGGCTCATTATCTCATACTGACAACAGCCAATTTTCTCTGTTATCTTGTTTCATAAGTGCCTTTCTTTTGCCAGTTTTTCCTGGAGTTTCCCTAGCTCAGGAAAAGACAGATTTGCCTAAAAAAATGCTGTCCTCTGCAGATTTTTAACTGCACTCTGTACTTTTGAGTTTTCTAAATGTGTTTTAAAATGGTTGACAGGTTTGCATTTTTCTGGTCTCTTATTTCAGTTTCTGCTTTTACCAATACGTGTTTCACCTTTTTTTTTTTTGCTTCAGTTTTGTTTTCCCCCTGTAGAAAGCTGAAGAAATCTCTTCTACATAGGCCCTGATCCTTAGCCAAAATCATAGCTAGTATGTGATGTGTGGGTAGATATACAAACTCTTGAAAGTCTCTGTAACTTATATCATGCGAACCACTTCCCATTTTACTCTTTATTTAGTAAAATTTAATGGCATTGCTTCTTTTTCAGCGTTTCAATATGTTTCTCAGTAAACGTTATGTACAAGATTATCATCATGTATAATTCTTAAGAACGTCCAGATCTGTGCTTGAAACCTGTGTGGCAACCAGTCTTTGGCATAAAGATACACATATATATTTACACACACACTGTATATATACACTCATATATCTCATGTATCCTCCAAAAGAGGGCCACTGCATCCAAGCTGTCCATGGGAGCAATGCCATTGGGAGCAGCAGAGATAAGCAAAATATTTCCTGGTGATGTCCTTGCTTTTGGGGGAGAGCAAGCATGTTGAGAAGGAGCAAACCCCAGACTTTACACCAAGGTGCTCATACCTTTTTCACACCACTCCTAGTTGTCACCCACACCTGGGATTGCTACATCTTAGCCACCAATTTGGCAGTTCAGGGCAAGAGCCCCAGGATCTGGAAACCAAAAGGAGAAGCAGCACAGGGGGGAGGGGAGTTGGCCAGGCTGAATCTCATGGGGACTCCTCTTGGTTTTGGAACCCTGCAGCAGAACAGCATTCCCTTAGACATATTTTTTCCCAGTTTTAAAACCTGAGGCTGTTAAGCTGGCACTCATCATATGCCTCCGTTGCGCTAAATTTTTGAAGCAAAATGAGTGATATTGCAGCAGAGATGGGTTTCTTGCTCTACTAGATTATGTCATCATGTTGATGTATGGACACCCAGGAACACATCTGTCTTGATTTACTCATTCCTAGTGGGCAATGCTCTCTTTGTTTTCCAACTTCGCAGCAATGCAGGCCATTAATTAAAATGTATGGCTCTCTCAAGTGCTATTTTAATTGCATTTCAAGTCCAACTTAAAGGGCTGGTAAATAATAAAGCTGGATATTATGTCCATTCTGAAATGCTGAGAGATATAGGGGGAACAGACAACTCCTGCAATTAATCTGCAGCCCCACACTGCTCAATTCCTGAGCGTGCCATTTGTTTGATTAATGGATGTTACTTCTCTTTCTGTAAAAATCAACAATTTTAATATTGTTTTCCGTCAGAAACTAGTTGTGCCTTGCTGGTGGATTAAAGAGAAACTTCTTTAGCATGTCTCCCACTTGCTGTTGAAATCATTAATCAGAGCAGCCTCTCCTGACCTGGAAGGACAGGAGCTGTTCCAGGAACACTGGATGCATGTGGCTCGATTGCCTCCTCGTTTGTGACTGTACTACTCCATTGCGTACCCTGCACTTCCTCCTCAAGGAATCTCTCCTGGTCTTCCTTCTTCCTTTACTTTTCCTCCTCCCACCCATTTTGATTGGATGGGCTGTGTGGAAAGCTCATGTGCCCACCCAGGGCAGCCTGAAATGCTGCAGGGGAGCTCCGACAGCCAGCAGATGGCAGAGGCTGAGAGCCCCATTAGCCGCAGTAACAGGGTAGAGGTTCGCACCTCAAGCTCCCAAACCTGGTAGGACCATTAATACCTTCACTTTCATATTCTGTGATCAAACCCCACATTTCCAATGGGCCTCCTGACACCTCCTCCTGCCCCACAGATGCCAGGACCCACAGCAGAGGGGACATCTCTACAGGGGGATAAAAAGCCCCCAGAAGTGTGTGGCAAGACCTGGATGTCACTGTCATCTCATGTGGCCCCTTCCATAGGGATCTCCAAGCAGCTTGTCTCATTCCCACTCAGCATTTGTCAGCAGAGCTCTAAACTTTCCCTCCTTGGTCAGTATTGTCTTATCAGGGTTTTCTCTTGACAGAGAGATTAAGTAATTATGTTCTGGTCGAGCAGTTGCATCCTACTTCTGATCACTACTGACTCCATCAGAAGCACCTCCCATCCATATGACACTTTTCTCTCATACAGGAAAATCAGAGGAAATTTGTGGGATTGAAAGCTCTTCTTAGACCTCACAGTACCTTTTCATGCTACAGGTACTGAATATATACATATATATTTAAAATAAAGGAAGAGCTTTCCAACAAGGAAGTCTACTTCTTGCTCTTTGTACCACTTGCTTCTCCAGCCTCACTTCTTTTGGCTTGGCTGGTGCAAAGCAGCTGGAACCCACCCTCAGACTCAACCCATCCTTGCAGAGAGGTTTCCAGGACTGGGGCAAAGCTGTACAATCTGCTTGCAAATGCAGCAGAGGAAGGCTTGCCAAGCAGTTTACTTTCTGCCAAGGAGGTGCTTCTGGCTTCAGGAAGCTCCTGATTGTTTCTGTAACCTGGTGCATGACATGGGTGCTGCTGGCATGATCAGCAGCTGTGTTTCAGCTCCAGCTTGCCTCTGTGAACTCAGAAACCAGCCTTCCTCTTTCCCATTTCCAAAAGGTCACTGACAGCATTTCACAGCTTCACAAAGGGATGGTGATTTGCAGAGTTTCAAGTGGCTGAAGGTTGTAGAGGATGAAGGGTCACATCCATTTATTTTAAAGTCAGTATATTGATATGTGTTTGTGGGAGCTGTAGATTCAACAGAAGTCACTGTATTCATTCCTTCCCTGCTTACATGTCCTGAGCATAGCAGGCACATCTGCCTATTGATTTCATATTCATATATACAAATATTAGGGTTCCTAAATCATGGTTGTAGAGGAAATGTTTTTCGTTATTAACTATTAGCCTGAGAGTGTCCCATTTGGATGCAGCTCACTCTGCACCCTCATGAATTTTATAACACTCCTAGGAATAAATAGATTAGCCCTGTGTTTAGGAGTGCAGCTGGTATCAAAAAATGATGAGGAGATGAAGAGAGACCATTGACTTTGTCAAGTAGAATCTGTGTGATATACATATGAGCTGCTGAAATGGGGAGTGCCTGATGCCTGCCATGACATCCCATTACCAAGTGTCTGCCATGCTTATCACACACAAACAAGGTGGGGTTAACAGGTTTCATGTCAAACCCCAGAATTCTCATGCTGGGTCTTCCCATTTTTCTTTTGAATCACAGACCTTTAGACCATTTTGGCAGACAAAATTACTAACTTTTTTTTAAAGTCCTGTTGCAACCGATTTGGCCAACTTCTTTGGCTTGCACTGTATAATAGCTTTGCTGCCAATTTCGTTGCTTGTTTCATAACATTTTCTCTGACCTGACACCTATCCATTACCTGGTAAAGCTTGTCCCCTTCACTGGAGAAGAGCATTCCTGACTTAGACAGTAGCAGACTCGTGATTTATTGAGATTTCCTCACCATCTTTTATCAGGGTGAACAAGAATCAGCTAATACAGAGAAGAGCATGCCCAGTACTTACTAGACAGTTTGAATTTGTCTAGTGTTCCTTTAAATATTTTAATCAGATGAGTGCAAGGGGGAAGCTTGGTCTCATTAATCGGTACACTGAAAGTGTTCATGGATAAGCTCCTGAGGGAAGAATTGCAGGATGTGGGTTATTTTAAGCAGCATTTGCCTGCCTATGCAGAACTGAAAATGCTTGTGATCTACAGCACTTGACAAATAAAAATTTGAGCAATTACATGAAGACAAGAAAACCTGTGTATTCTGTGCTGAATTGTAAATCACGATGCATGGACAGGTGCAAGGGAGCAATTGCACTGGCTAACAAAAGGCCAGACAAGTCTAATTACATAACAACAGCCTCAAATCCAACTTTTAATCTCCTCTCAGACCCTCATCACTATGAGGAAGGGAAAGTCTTTGAATTTTTAATTCACCATCAAGCATTTAAAATGTATTAAATAAATTAAACACCCGGGAGCCTTAAGAACTTAAAACCTGTGCTATTTTGGACAAATTAAAGTTGTCTCTTGTAAGTTTCCCTTTCATATGTTGCCTCTTAACTTGGTAATATGTAATCCCAAATCCTTTCCCAGTGCAATGCAGCTTGGCAGTTTTGGTTGCACCAGTCAGATGCTGATGTGCGGTACAGTCAAATTGCTTGAGCCTGTACTAGATAGATGTGTAGGGTTACTGAAACCACATTTTAGGTTAGTGATTATCCATAACTTATCAGCTGATTTACCTACTGACAACATCAGCTGCATTGCCAGCCAGGCTGCCATTTGACAAAAGTTCTCTTTGATGGCTCCTGTTCTGCCCTGTCTCCCAGCAATCCCAGCCCCATGTTCCTCCTCATTGCTGCCTCCCAGCTTTTGTGGGACCATAAAATTATGCTGATATAGATCTTAAGTGAACCTTCTTTAATGGATTCTCTTAGGCAGATCGATTCCTCAGTGTGGCTCACTGTATGGCTCCAGATACAGAGGTACTGCTGTGATTTTCTCACTAGCTGTAAGATTTGGGCTGGCCCTCACCACTTCAGCCTCCCCCACGTTGCCTGAGTGATACTGGACATTGGTTACAACCCACAACAATCCATGTTGGAGGTTTTCTCAGCTATAATTTCCAGCCCAATTTAGAGGCACTTGAAAGAGGCTCTTTGGGATGTGTCTATAGAAAGGAGCAGCTTTGGGACAGCTTCTTCTCACCAAAACCAGGACACCCTCCAATAATAAACTGGACAGTACCATGAGTCCCAGCTGGGACCCTGTAGCCTTCATCCCACAGAGCCAGTGATAGGATGGGCTGACAGAGAAGAGCCTCTGGATCTGGGAGTCCCTGGAAAATGCTCCCAATTTCCCACAAGGGTGGTGTGGGAACATGCACACCTGCTCACTTACACCTGCATTTCCACAATGACAACAGCAAGCTCACATCAGCTTCAAAGCCAAGGGAGGGAGATTGGGAGACCCTTTTTTAATGCTGTGGTGTTGATTTTACCTGTTTGTTTCTTTTGAACACCCCCGCACCTTCACTGCAGGCTGCAGAAAGGAGCTTCTCCAGGAGAAATCCGGAATTAGTGTCAAGGAATGGCACTATTTCAAAACAGTTGATTGGCTCTTATGACAAGAGCTAGTATTATCTTTCTCTAAAGTCTTGAAGCTTAATTTTTAAGCTTCTAAAATTTGCTGTACATGCTGGGCAGTGATAAAATGGGCAACAAAACCACAGCTGAAATATTTGGACAGATGAGCCTCTATGATGTACAGCTTTAATGACAAATTATGGAGGTTGGCAATATGGTTAAAATTAATGGATTTAAGTAAAGTACTAGACTTCTATTTAAATCCCAAGGATTTGTTATAAAGAAATATTTGAAACCTCCAGTAGCCTCTTCAAAAATCTTTCAAAGCCTGACTGCTTATGCATGGGTATTTTATTCTCAATGGTGCAGGTACCTTAGTGTTGAAAGGCACCAGATTCATGAGAGACATTGTACAAATTACAGAAAAATTCATTCCCAGAGATTTCGTATGAACTGTGAGCACAGAGGGGATGGAGGTAATTGTGAGACAGGGTAAAGTGGCACAAAAGCAAAAGCCATGTTCTGCAGCTGCAAAAAAACCATTTTAATTGTTGCTTTGGAGACATCTTGATACTGCAGTTGTGACCATGAAATCAGCTGAGATTTAGAAGAGAATAACACGGTAGAAGGATAAGAGGATTTTGTGGGCTGCAATTTATTTATTTACTTACCCCCAGAGCAATCTAATTTTGCCTGGAATAATGGTCCACATAGACTCAGCTCAGCTCCATTGTATACCATGATTTAAAGAACAAAGACAACATCTTAAAGGGTATTTTGTTACTTCAGCTCTAACACAGCTAAAAAAATAACATCAGAGAGGTTAGAGATGCTGCTTGATAAAATGGCTTTAGGCTCAAAGAGGGTAGATTTAGATTTGATACACTGAAGAAATCCTTTACTGTGAGGGTGGTGAGGGCACTGGAACAGGTTGCACAAAGCTTGTGGATGCCCCATTCCTAGAAGTGTTCAAGGCCAGGTTGGACGGAAATTTAAACAACCTGGTCTAGTGAAAGGCGTCCCTGCCCACAGTAGGGGAGGTAAGAACTAGGTGATCTTTAAGGTTCCTTCCAATCCAAACCATCAGGGTTGTTGTTTTCCATTTGCAGTGTCCTTCCCATTATTCCTCACATATATTCCCTTTACAGAGAGCTAGTGGTTCACACCATGTCCCTGATAATATGCCATAGTGAAGCTGTCTGCTATGCCACAAAGGTCAAATATTCATATCTCCCACACCAGAAAGCACTGAGTTGATCAGATCTGCAAAAACCCAGGGTGAACACACCTTGATTTCTGCAGTTCAGGGACAAAGAGAACATGTCACACAGCTCTTGCCTGGGTGTCTAACCCAGCTTGCCCTTCTCCCTCTGTAGGGTAGAATATGGCAATAGAGAGTCTACATCACCCATTGCTATCTTCTTCTATGGTCTGAACAGGCCCCTTTGTGACTATTGGCTGCTTTATGTTTATTTCTCTACTAATTAATAAAGCAGGATACTTGAAAACAGAAAGTTAGGATCTCAGCTTTCTGTAGTTTTGCTTTTGCTCTGTTGTTTGGGGTCTCATTCCAGATGATGGAGATGTTTTTTTCTGCCACCAAAAATCTAGTTCGTCGTGCTCATGCTTGTGAGCAGGCTGCAGGAGTCACAAGGAGGATGGAGATGGCCCCTTTTGTTTCACTGGGATGCTGAACCCAAGGTACCAGAAGCCATGGTCCCAGTCCAGTGCCTTGGATGTCAGAAAGGACAGGGAAAAATACCCAGCTAGAGCATCTCCATCTGACTTCAGGTAGGGCAGGACTTTGTCACTTCCTGAGGGGTTCAGGGGGGCTCTTAAATACACACATGCTTGAGCAAGATTCCTCCTCTCTCGTGCCCTTGCAGCAAGCTCGCCTGAGGCCAGCCCCCTGTAGGATGCTCGAACACTGTGCCTCAGAAAGGCTGGAAGCAAGACCAGCGGTGCCTCTCTGCTGCTGCAGGCATGTTGTGAAGATAAGTTAATTAATGTTTGTGAAGCAGGCACATTATGGGGTAATGAATGCCACAGGATAAAATGTATTAGGAAGTTAGCATTTGAGAACAGGGCTTGGCTAGTATGCAGTAAATTAGGCCTGCAGCCACAAGTTCAACAGCAAGGCAAAACAAAATACTGAGCAGCTTGGTCCCAAAGCAGGGCTGGTACTTCCTCAGTTCAGAACCAGGCTGCAGCCCAGTGGGAAAACCAAGCAGGAGCATTGAGGACCTGGCACAGGCAGCAGCACTGCCCAAGAGGGGCCACTACATCTCCTCGGAGTGCTTTTAGTGCAGCTCCACCTGCATGTGGCTCTGTGTGAGCGTGTGTGTGATGGTATTACCCAGGAGAAGTGAAGCAAAGCATGCTGAGATGAAGCTGCAACCTCCTACTCCCCACGAGCCAAAGGACAATGCCAGATGGTGCTGGAGGTCCACAGCAAGATCTGGCACTGGGATGCTCTGTATTCCCATTCACATCAGGGCTGTCACACAGCCTTAAGCACTGTTGGAAACTTATACAAGAGAGGGTAATTTCAGCCTTCATCCTGTAAATAGTGTTTTGTTTGCTGAAGGGGCTGAGTGGGAAAATGAATTCCAGCATAGAAATGTATTTCTGTGATGACGAGAGCTCGCGGTGAGCTAATCATGCCAGCAGCATACTTTGCACTATTACCCAGCAGCCTTTGTCTAACTACCACAGCATTTTATTAGACTTGGAGCTCTCCCTTGGAAATACTGTTTGTATGGAGAATGGGGGGGAAAGAAAAGTGTTGTGACTGCAGTGAGCCAGATGTCCTCATTTACCTCTCATGGAAATCTGGATATCTAAAATGGTCAAGGAAATATCGTACAGGTGCCTCTGAGATTTATTTAGAAGTTTAATGTGAAAACCTCATTTAAAATCAAAGAGAGGAGGGAGAAATACTCTAATTTAAGTCATAAAAGAACACGGATTTGTTTCTATGTCAATCTCACATGCAGGGGGACACACAGCTTCCCACCGGCACCTCAATGCCAGCATGGAGTGGATGTTAAAGGCACACAAATACCTTCTCAGCAAAAGCTCTGGCTGGATTTAAATCCAATGAAACCAGCTTTTGGCAGGAGTGCTGAGAGGGCAATAACAAATGATTCTATTAGCATTAATGCAGTCAGCTTGTGCTATTTATAATGTAAATATCATCTGAGTATAAAAATTGCCTTATTGGCAAAACAGAGGTAAAATTGCCATTCATCATGTTTTAAAATAGCCTAATCACACAATATGTACTTGGTAACTGTAAATGAACGATATTCTTAACATAAAGATGGTTAATATTGGGCAGGTATCTGTTATGTGGTTTTCTGCTGATGGAAAACATAAATATTTTGGCCCAAACATAAAAATGCTGAGTGTATAAGGAATTGTTTATGTTAATCCACCAAATAATTTCTTCTATTCCTGCAGGAATTAGGGCCTTTAAAAGCACATAAAGGAAATATGATTTTGTCTTATTTACTTGAAGATTGAAACATACTACAAAAGCCATACACACACTTTGTTTTCACACTGTTGCAGCAAACAACCCCAGGGACTTGAACTACACCAGTCCAAGCATGAAGCCTGACCACTATCTCCAGTCTTCAAATACTGGCATTGTTTTGATTTGAGACACTCAGATGCTTTTATTATTCAGATTATATTCTTCCAATGTAGTCAGCAGAAGAGCAGCCAGAAGGTGAAGGAAATAACTTTTTCTGGAGCAATTATGTGAAATAATAAAAGGATCTCCTTCCCAAAGGCTGTTTGAATGTAGGACTGTGCAGCAGATGTAACCCCCAAAGAACAGCTGCCCAACCTCCTGTGCCTTTCCCCAGCATATGTGGCACAGGCACTGTCCCAGTCACCACTATCCCACCCTCCCCACGGTCAATGCATTTCCTCTGGGGACCTCATGCACAGCTAGAAAGAGACTGATACCACTAAGCTACTCAGAGCTTTATGTCCATCTCATCAATGGGAGGATTTTCAAACCAGCTATTTCCCCACCTGCCTTGTCTTCGAGATGCTACTAACTCAAGAAACTGCCTCAGAACCTCTCTGCTGAGCCAAACAGAAGACACAGGTGCACACTGAACATACAGAAGCATTGTTTTAAAACCCTGGCTTCCCCAGCTCAATCTAAAGCATTCATCCTTAAAAAATACCTTATTCCCTGGTCATTGATGAGGGTGAACCTCCCCACCAGAGCACATGCTGCTCTGCCTTAGGGATCGCTGACATGGAACGTGTCCACCAAGAAACTTTGTGATGTGTTCTTTACATCATGACCCAGACTATCGCATGAAAAATAAATTCCAACACTTTATGTCATTGCAAGTAGGGCAGCTTATGTATCTACTTAGCTTATCTCATCCTACCCCTACATTTTTAAATTCCTCTTTGAAAGCAGCTGGCTTTCTGCATTCAGATGGAAGTTAGGCAGAATTTATATCACATATGGGCAGAAAGCAGTGTAAGTTTATTCATGCCCAGTTTGTATCACTTGTCCTTGTGCCCATTGTTACAATCCAGTTTAAACTCAGAAAAGCAAAGAAAGCTAAGTCTCTGTGCATAAACCGGAAAGAACTTAGAAGGTTCAAAATATTCCCAGAAACGAGATTAAAACCAAACCATGTTAGATGTTGATGCCAAAAAATTGATGTATTTTATTTAATAGTAGAGAGGCAAAGAGAAAAGAAAGAAAGAAAGAAAGAAAGAAAGAAAGAAAGAAAGAGAGAAAGAGAGAAAGAGAGAAAGAGAGAAAGAGAGAAAGAAAGAGAGAAAGAGAGAAAGAGAGAGAGAGAGAAAGAGAGAAAGAAAGAGAGAAAGAGAGAAAGAAAGAGAGAAAGAGAGAAAAAGAAAGAGAGAAAGAGAGAAAGAAAGAAAGAAAGAGCGTGTGGGGGGTGGGGGGACAGGGAGAGGTGACAGGGGTTAGGTGGAAGCATATCAGCCATCCAAGGGTCCCAAAGACATCTCGTTGCTCCCCTCCATCTGGTCTGCTGGTGATGAGGGTCCCCCGTCGCCGCCATGGCCACGCCGCCATACACCACCACATGCCACACACGCCGCCACACGCCGAAGAGTAAAGAATCCCGTGGATTAATATACACTTTGGGCCGGGTGGGAATGCCCATGTGTCTTCCCTTGCAGGGGCTAGCTTGACACACCGTCCCTTGCAACACTGAGGCTCTGTTGCATCATCTCTGGTGCTCTGGTGCAGGGTCTGGGGACCCGTTTGAGGGGGCCCCTGTGATGGGCCATGTCACCCCCTTCTGCTGTGGATAAGCTTCCCTCCCCCCTCCCGAGTGAGGACCTCTCAGGTGGGCTCCTCTGGACAGAGTAGGATGGGCACTCACTGCACCTCTGACCAGAGGCTTTTCCAAGATACCTAAAGCCTCTCTCCCTCCACCCTTTCTGGTTCGAGGGTCTGTTCGAGCCTGGCAGCTGATAGCCCTGGGGCTGTGGTCTCCACCTTGGAGCTGTTAAGCTTGTGCTCCGTGAATGTTCCTAGCCCTGAGTTGTTGCTTTATCTTATCTTCATCAGCGAGCAGTGTAAGGCCTCACTCAGGGCTCCATTCAGGATGCGTTGGTCTTCTCTGCAGCTTTTGTAATACAGTTTTAAAAGTCCTTCAAGAAAATGTTTAAGTCATAAATCATAATATTTCCGTCTCTGACACCCATGTAGTCTGTGCTGGAATAACTCCATTCAGGGAGTCCCAGGAGGGATGAGAGCCCCATCAGGGATTCTTTCTCTCCCATTTTAACTCATTATTCTCATAAGTAGGAAAAAAAGTTTGACAGATACCGTAAGTATCACACAAAACCAGATTGTTCACACAAATCACTTGGAATTACTTAGATTTCAAATAATGCTTGGGAACAGTGGGCTATTGTTCTGAAATTCATGTCAGAATAAAACAGTCCTTAACACCACTGTACTGCTCTAGAGAGTGACACTTAGAGGGACTTGCTCTACAAACTACCATGCCTTGTAATTCTGCCTTCTGTGCCACTGAGTCTCCCACTAATTCAAAGGACTCAGCACAACTCAGCGGGATAAGCAAGGCCAGCTGGTAATGATGTGAGTAAAAATAGCAGTGAGCAATGCCCCCCTCTCCATTTTGGGCACACCCTTGCCCAGTTCTCAGAAGAGGCTGAAAACCACCCGCTACCAGGCCCCATACCTGCTTTTGAAAAATGCAGCAAGTCACATTCTCCTGAACCAACAAGGTTGTGCAGAGCCCAGACCCAGTGCCCCCTTCAGACAGCACACAGATGTGCCTCATGAGGCTACCACACACCTGAAGAAGGGACAGGACCCTGGAGGCACCTGAGCCTCCCTTTGCTGCATCAGCCCTCCATCACCCATGGCTGGGTTTTCTTTGCTTTCATTCTCAGTTTACAGTATATTTCTTGCATAAAAAATGTTCTTACCTAAGAGCTTTATATATAATGTCCATATGCAAAGGACTCTACCTCACCATGTTTGACAAAGCTGCTGACAGTAGGCAATAAAAGGAGATTAGAGTGTTACAAAGAACAGATATGTCACTGCCACCACTTTTCTGGAGTATGAGAATGCATAGCCAAAGCCTTACTCTTCAATAATCTCTCAAGCAGATTGTTCCCTCTAACCTATTATGTAACCTAGAAAAAATTAACTATGTCGTTGATGTGGAGGCACTAGAAGAATCACCCTCTGCTGCCCTGGGATTCCTCCTCAGGGAATTTGAGGAGGCTTTTGTGCCAGTAATGCCTACTGCAGGGATGGGGGAGGAAAAAGAAGGGCTTGAATATTAGGTGGCTCAGATAAACATGTTCCTGGAGAGGCTTTTCTTATCACTATAGTCTGATAGAATAGATTTTACAAATGAGAGATAGCAGGGAGGGAGAAAGTCAGACCATGATCCCTACCACCGACACCCCTGCAACTACAGATATAACGGATATAATTTTCAAGAGAGCATGAATAAGTATGGTACAAAAAAATACATCTTTCAGTTTGGCTAAGTTTGTTCTATACAAGGCCTCTCATAAACACTGCCTAGCTTCCAATAGATACAGCTTTACTGTAAATTTTTTTGTTCCTAAGACATTTGTGCACATACCTCTGCCACCTGATTTGAGACAGATGCTCTGATGTCTGTACCTTTGTCTCTGCTGATAACTCTTAGCAACACTTCAGGTGTTTTCCTGGCTGAGGCTGGAGAAGCTCCTGAACACCCACTGTCTTGGCAGATGAATTCACTTGCTGTCTCACCTGCTAGGCCTGGCCCAGAGGCATTTTGGAGAACACCAGCTGCTTTGAGCCTCTGCAAAACCCCACCACAGAAGTGTTGCAGAGGAGACCACCTTTCCCATGCTTGGTTCCCCTCATGAATGAAAAAGACCTGAAAACCCGTAGGTATATTGACTCTTTGGTAAATGCTTGAACCAGGACGTGCCCCAGATTATCTCCCTGGGTCAAAATTGCATGGTGGCACACATATTACCTCCAGTGGTTATCTAAGGGGTGAAACACACACATCCTCATTGCCTCAGCTGCATGTCTAAGGTATCATACCCTCTGTCTCCTCCTTAGCTAGATGGAAGCTGTCACTAGCAGATTTCCTACTCTTCACATAAGCAGCAAAGAACCTAATATTTATAATGCAAACAAAATTGTATGTGCCACTGCCCTGCTTTCCAAAAGTGCTTCTGTATGTGCTATGATTAATTCCATGTATCTGTAATTTGAAAAATTAGAGTTGAGTTGTGAAATTTGTCCAAAAAAAAGAGAAAAAACTCTGGGCTTTGCACTGAGGGTATTGTATTATTGTAACTGAAGATGAAAAAACGTCAGTTGGGTTAGTAAGGACAGCCAGATATAGCTACAAGTCTTCCATGCAAAAGAAGGCCAATGCTCCTCTAAAATTCTTGAACCTTTCTTTTGCTTCTTTCACTAGGAAAGCAAAAGAAAACATGAGAATTCAAAAAGTGCATCTAAATTCACAGTGAGATGAAATCCAGAATTGCCTCACTTTATAGCTGATCACTGGAAAATAAGCTGAAATAACAGTATTTGGAATAAAAATAAGTATTGAAATAGGCAGTATGGAGTGAACTTTCCCTTTTTTCTTACTATCTCAGAAATAAGATACTTTACTGACACGCTGGCCGGGGCGGCGAGCCTCGGGAGCTCCGCCACGCTCCCTGGGATCGGCCTTGTGCCCTGCCTGCAGACACGAAGTTGAGCCGACTGCGTNTTACAAAGTGGTTGTTGCCTTTCAAGGAAAATCAGGTTCCAGCATTGCCATCTCTTAGCAGACTTAGCAGAAAATCCCTCACAGGAACATCCAGCAAAGCAATCTGACTGTTTTCCAGCAGAGATAACACATGTTAATGGGGCAGTGCTCTCAGAAATACTGAGAGCAGGTTGTATGCCCTGCTTTTATGAAAGATACCTTTCAATCACACAGCTTCCTTTCATGCTGCTTTGGCCATGGCAGTCAACTGAAAATCGTGCCAAATGGATTAGAAGAATAGAGTGACATAGATCCAACCTGAGAAGTGACTTTTTGAGCTATTTGGCAAGAAATGGAAGGTAGAACTGTAAAGACAACTGAATTTAATCTTTCAAAGTTGTAATTATAAATAATGAGTGCACTTTGAAAATGGAAAATACTTTGAGGGAATCATCTGTCAAAGGAGGAAGAGAAGAGTGACCCAGCAAGAGCACAGGTCTCAGTGAGTTACCAAAAAATGAAAATAAGGGCAGGAGGATACAAATAACAAATATCTAAAAGACACTGACAAAGAGAAAGGGAACTACTTTTTCTCATTTGTCCTTGTTCCTTCCATCTAATTGCCTTTTTACACTGACTTGCTTGCTGGGCTGTCTCCTTTCCTGGGCAATGTGCCCGGGTGGCCAAGAAGGCCAATGGCACCTGGCTTGTATCAGCAACAGTGTGGCCAGCAGGACCAGGGCAGGGATTGTTCCCCTTGGCACTGGTGAGGCCACAGCTTGAGTCCTGTGTCCAGTTCTGGGCCCCTCAATTCAGAAAGGACATTGAGGGGCTGGAGTGTGTCCAGAGAAGAGCAACAGAGCTGGGGAAGAGTCTGGAGCACAAGTCCTGTGAGGAGCAGCTGAGGGAGCTGGGGGTGTTTAGCCTGGAGAAAAGGAGGCTCAGGGGAGACCTTATCACTCCCTACAACTTCCTGACAGGAGGCTGTAGCCTGCTGGGAGTTGGTCTCTTCCCCATGTAACAAGGAATAGGACAAGAGAAACTGGACTCAAGTTGTGCCAGTGGAGGTTTAGATTGGATGTAAGGAAAAAATTATTTGAAAAGATTGTCAAGCATTGGAACAGGCTGCCCAGGGAAGTGTTGGAGTCACCATCACAGAAGGTATTTAGAAGCTGTGTGTCTGTGGCCGCTGGGGACATAGTTCAATGGTGGACTTGGCAGTGCTGGGTAAATGGTTGGACTGGATGATCATATAGGTCTTTTCCAACCTAAATGATTGTATGATTCTAATTATCTGATTTTTTTTACTGTTGTTTTTTCTCTTGATGCCAGGAAAGTGAACCATAGAAATATAAGATACTAAAATCATGCCAGAAATACAAATCTGGTAAACAGTGTGATGGAATCTACAAGAGAAGTGAAAACACAAACATATAAATAATGTTGTATATAATATAGATAACATTATGTAAATAATAGAAATTATATGCAGTATAAAAAATGGATATATATGTGTAGTTTTGGTCATTAAATTATAGACTAGAAATAGAAAATTATTGAAATGAAGCTATTACCAGAATTCAAATGAACCACACTCACAGATGTATAAAGCTTTCTTTCCAGTGCATATTTGAGAAGAATATCACTAAATAAATCAGAACTGTGAGGTGCCTGCAAGCAAAGGCCCATTTATCATGGCAGGACTTAGAAACCAGAACATCAGTGATAACCTCTGGAGACAGTTCAAAATAAATGAATAAATAGAACCAATCCATATGCTTTTGTTCAAATGTGAACCTTGCAGTGTTAAATAACTCAGGGTCAGTAAAAATCAGTGATTCCCATCTTAGTGTGTTTTCAGGGGAAATCTGTGCGAGTTCTGGGCGGGGACCCTCAGGCGATTGGGAGGAATTCATGTTAGCACAGCTTGGTCCATCATGTGCACTGCTGAAGTGCTGGAAAGGGAGGAATAATGACCCCTGAGGAAAAGAGGTTCGAGGGGAGGAGGGATGGCATTGGGGATGCAATACTGGGAGGGCCAGAGGTCTGCTAAAGTATCAGAACTCATATCAGACAGCTGCTTGTGCCTACTGAGAAGTGCTGAACTGCCCTGGTGGATGTGTGTACGGGTTTTCCCCAGGGGGATCTCTCAGCAGCTGTGCTCTGCAGTGATGCCTGGGTGAGTTGGCAGACAGGGAAGGGATGAAGTTTGCTACCAGCACAAACAATTCAGTCTCTTTATGAAGGTGAACAGGGTAAGACATGTTCTTACTTTTAAATTAGGAAAGGAGTTTTAATTCCAGTAAAACTGTTACTCAATCTTTCACTAATCTTTACCAGATTCATCTTAAAAACAAACCCAGGCATTCCTGGGTTCCAACATAGGGAAATCTGTCCTTGTTCTCCACTACCCACACATGCTGGTTTCTCATTTCAGTGTAAAATGAGAAATAGAGTATGATTTCATTTCACAAGAGCATTATTTTTTCTTAGGAAAATCAAGAGACATCAGAAAGACCAAATAGGATAAAAACAACCAGGGACAATACCACTTCAAAGCCAGGAAGAAAAGTTACAGCACAGGTGGAAAGAGAGGCAGACAGTTAAAACTCTCCAAAGCTGAGTCCAGTGAGGGACATAATGCAATGGGCTTTTTCAACTGTATCACCAAGAAAAGAAAGGCAGGATAAATATGGGCCTGCTGAGGAATTGTACAGGAGACCTGGTGACAGAGGAAGTGGGAAAAGCCAAGCTTGATGCCTTCTTTCCTTGGTCTTCATGGGTAAAACCAGTCTTCAGGAATCCCAGGTTCCCAGGGCCAGTGGGAAGGCCTAGAGCAAGGAAGACTTACCCTCCGTGAAGGAGGACCAGGTCAGGTATCATTTCAAGGAACTGGACCCACACAAGTCCATGGGACCTGATCCGATGCAGCCATCAGCGCTGAGGGCATTGACCAATGCCATTGTAAGGTCACTCCTGACCATCTTTGGAAGGTCATGGCAACTGGGAGAGCATCCTGAGGACTAGAAGAAAACAAATGTGAGTCTTGTCTTCAAGCAGATAAGAAGGAGGATTCAGAGAATTACAGGCTGGACAGACACACCTTCATCTCTGGGAAGGCAATGAAAAAAAGACAGTGTCCTTAATACCTTCTTTGCCTTGATCTTTTCTAGTAAAACCAGACCTTAGAAATACCTGGGATTGGATGTGGCTTCCTCCTCAAAGGTAAAAGGAACTATAGAAGACCTAATATTACACCAAGTAAATGGTAACTGTAGTGTCCATGTCTGAAGTATAAATAAATATTTAAATTGAGGAAACAAAAGGTTGTATAATGAATATTTTTAAAGATAACTTGAACAAGTATGAAAATGTATCATATCACACTGACTTTTCAGGATAGAGGCATAATTCTATTCCACTCCACCCAGTCAGTCCCTTAGAATTTACACTCATATATATACTTTTTTTTTTTAATCTAAATATAATATAATGTATAGGAAACTTTGTGCTTCAGGGCATTAAATGAGCACCATGGAAAAGAAATCCCTGGCCTCTACCTGAATTTACTGTTATTAGTTCTGCTGAAAAATGCACATTTGTTTTTTCCTGCAACCATTATTTACCCTTTGTCAATTTTGTCAAACTCTCCAAATTACAGCAGATTATCATCACTATTACACCCGTATTTCTTCTAAATGCTCGTGCAGACAAGGCAACCACACAACTCTGATGCAGTAACAATAACTTTGAGCAGGGCCAGCACGCTGCCTTTGCAGTCTGAGACCTCTGAAATTTGTGTGGTCTGAGATGACCCCTTGGGCAAGGTCAGCAGAATCTCAGCCACTTGCTTCCCAACCAGCTTAGCCAGTAAGCAGATTATGGAAGCACTTGGAGAGTTTCTGAGTGTTTAACCCAATGAGAGCCCTTCTGTGTTTTGCACTGCCCAGCCCATGATGATGTGCTAGGCTGCAGAGGCCATTCCATTTTTGACAGTGCTCGGTGCTGAACTATTATCTGCCAGAAAAGCTGGTTAATAGGGAACCATCCAAGATTATTTGTTTATAAGCCAGCTCATACATGATGAACTCTACTCTGTCACTTTCTAAATCCATACGTCTTTCGTCATCATTCATTGTAAAGAGGAAAAGCCAAGTTAGCTATGTATCTGTCAACAACTGTTTCACCTTGCCTGCCCCTGCATTAAGAAACACCTATTGAATGCAAAGATTTTTTTCACAAACAAAATGAATGTTCAAAACCTCATGCAATACTTCTTTTCTTTATTTTTAGAATAGGCAATACGAATTTTATTATATTTATATTTAGGATGGGTGATAACACTATGATTTTTACCATTGAATGACTGCAGTTTTATCTACCTGTTTATGAAGCTGAAAAATGTAATGGGAAACTCTAACAGACTGACAGATCACACCTGGGTAATTTCCAAGGTGTTCCAGTTCTGCCACTCCTCCCTGTGCCCTCCCACTCCATGTGTCACTGTAGTACTCTTCCACTCTGCTCTACCCTCCCACGCAAATCCTTTTGACTGATGGGGAGTCCAGTGGGTTATCCAAGGTGTTTCCTTCAGCATCCTCGTGGGCTTCGGATGTGCCCATCATCTTCAGCACTGCCTGTATGTGTCCATGCTCCTGCCAGTGAATTTCCCACTCCCTGATGTTCACAGAATGGTTTGTTGCTGCCTTCTCCTTGTTTCTTTTCCCCCATTTCTGCTCTTCTTTTCACCACACTTGCCTCCCTTTCTCCACCCAGTCTCCTCCCAAACAAGCTACCTGGTTATCCCTGTTTTGCTACATTTATTTCCAAATGCCTGACACCACTACATGTGCAATCTCAGCATTAAATGTCATTAATGATATGGTTTCCTAGGCACAGCTGCCCTCACAAGGCTCAGTTCCCCAAAAGATCTTGAATTCCCCTTGAATTATCTTTTTCATCCTAGTTTCAGTTGGCTTGTCTTGAATGCTTTCTTAGACACGACGTCTTGCCTGTGTCTCGATTCCCCTATTCAGCTTCAGGTAAGCTCAAGCACTGTCTTGTCCCATATAAAGCTTCTCCTGTAACCTGTTTTTCTCACCTTTTTTTTTGTGTTCATGGCATATCCTGCTCTCCCTTCCCTTCCCAGTCACAAGCCATTAGCCTGAACCTGTCCTTGGGACACCGTCCTGCTTCCTGCAGAGGCACCATCTCAACACCATCCTTGTCCTCTGCAACCCACAAGGCTTTCCTGGTGTTGGAGGGACACCCAGTCTGAGCACCGTGCCAGTCCGGGCAGCGAGGCAGAGGCAGGGCAACGGGGCAGATACAACCTCCTATTGACTGGAGGCTACACAAAATGTCCCTGGCACTCAGGTCTGTCCAGATCTGTCACTGCTGGAGGGGGATTTACCTGCATCAAAGTTTGTGCTTGAACAGATGCACATGCTGCTGCTTTGTTTCAGGGAGGAAACAAATTTTTTGGGTGATACACCTTTGCTGAGGGTTGTCCAAACCTGGGTTTGGCTAAAAAGGGGAGTAAGAAAACCAAAGCATTTTGCTGCATTACTTGACACCTGATGGGGAAAATGCAATTTTCCTTTCTAAGTATCTGGGAAAGGTATTTTCTATTGGAAGGTATTTTGCTCAGAGGTGATAAATCTTTTATTGTAGTAATTTTAGTAGGAACACAAGTTTTAGGAGACGTCTCTTGTCCCTGCAGCAGGTCAGTTCCCCTCTCAGGCACTGGCTGCAAATTCAAGACAAGCAATTTTGTAAACACGAAAATAGGATGTTATGATCATGACACCTGATGAAAGAGTAGAGGAAAACACAGAAGAAACCTGGGCTTCCATAAGTGCAGCAATTAAAAACAGGTGGTGATGTTTCACTACAAAACCACAGATGAACAGGACTTCCTTTTTATTCCTATCATTTATAAAACATTTTATGAAGACAGCTGGCCAGTGTGAAAGGAATCACTTTTTCCATTGATTGATCTTTCTTCCCAACACCTAAACTAGATGAAATGCCAGTTGAGCAGAAAAGCCTGAGTAAGCATTTTCCGTGTAAGAGGTTTTTTTGTATTATCTGGTATCAATAAAGACCTGATTATGCGCTTACCTGATACCAGTAAAGATCTGATCATATTCTTTCCTGATCTCTACTTCATAGGAAACATTTTTAAAGGTTATCATTGCTCGTGTCAGTGACATTTCTGCTAAGCTCCATGCCTCTCCTGCTCCTTCCTTTGCTGCCATGGCTGCATTCCCTGTAGTCTTATCTAAAAGGTCCTTCTGTGTTGTTTCTAGTTCCATAATCTACTGTGGTAACAAACCATGGACAAGGGTAGTATTTATGGAGGTAGTTGGAAGAAGGAGATCCATTAAAAGCCATTTTAAAAGGAAGATGGTCCCATTGCTTTAAAAAAAGATATCAAGACCATGGAGCTGTAACCGCCTTGGAAGGTGTATTTTCACTTTTAAAGCAGATGTCTCTGTTGTTATTTAATTAGGAATAAACTGGAATAGCTGGATGCTATGGGAAATCTGCTGCAAAAGCAGATGTCAGCCAAACTGTTCTAGTTCATGCAAAGCACTTGCAAACTCCAGAGGGTTATGGCCTCTTTTAGTTAAACCACAGAGCCCGTAACATGTAGTGCTTATTGTTTATTTAACACAACTCGTGTAAAGCAACTTATCAAGGAACGCTGAGATTGTCCCATTCCCTGGCTTGTCTTGTCCTTCCCTCAAGAATTCAAGGGTGTTCTGCTCTTTTTTGATATGCAAAATCAGGCACAATCAGGTTAGTACCTTATTAGCACTAAGCGCATTTTCAGTCGAAAAGAAATGTAATGCAAACATTACATTTTTCCACAGGTTTGGAGAAAATAATAAGCACAGCTGAGACCTTCAAAGTTCTTGTAATACCAAATTGCTTTGACTGGCCTTTCATTTTATGCTGAAATGAGTTTTTTTTTACTAAGAGATGGAACTTCTAAAATGAGTCTAAACAGACTTTTTTTAATTTCCCTCCATCCCCAAAATCTTGCCCCACAGTGACTACAGCAAAGTTTTGGGCAATTGTAGTAGAGCAAGCAAGGAAGGAAGTGTGTCCCTGGAGGTCTGGGAGCTGTGACTGGTGCATTGGAGACGGACATGGAATAAAATATGCAGATCTGTTATCTTTTCCAGAGAAGACAGGATGTGGGTCCAGGATTATATAGCCTGCATTCAAGTAGCCTTCCCTAAATGTCCATTTGCAGTAACGAGATGCTTTGTTCATATAAGAACATTCATTTATTTATCTTAAATTGAGCTAAGCTACATCCCACTGTTAGTATGTTTCCTAAATTGAATAAAAGGCTAAAGGATGAATTCAGTTTTTGGACTGTAATTAACATCCACAGAATGATGACATTTATTTAGTGGTAATGCCAACTGATGAGGTGGGGGCATCTACAGAGTTGCTATGATCATGATGAAACCCTTAATGTTGAAGGGTTGTAACCAATATTTAAACAATTGAGTACTGTGCTGTTTATGCCTTGTGGCTGCTCTGACCATGGTTTTCTTTAACAGAGCTTGTGCTTCAGGTGATTTGGGTTGTGAGAAAGCACATTGCTATTTTCAAGATGTGCCTGAACATCTGTTGGTCCCTCTGCCTACACAGCCAAGCAAACTTACCAGGGCACCATTTATGGAAAGCTTCTGCTTCCTGCAAGTACATCTTTGAACCCAGCAATAAGGAGGGCTGACTTTACTCCAGGAATTTTGGTGAACTTGTGTCTTTCTAAATCATTTCAGTCTGGCTCCTCAGTAATGTGTGTAGGAGAAGCAACAGAGATTCAGAGGGGCCTGTCTAATTGCAGCCTAATTTTCTGTCTTGACAGCAGCAGCACTGAAATTCTCGGAGGGGTTTTTCCCATTTCTGTGTGCCTGTGCAAGGAGAGGCATTTCGCTCTGCCTCTCCCCCAGCGGCGCAGAGCTCCTGTCAGCCTCAGCAAAACAGCTGCTTCCCTGGAGAAACCACTCCTAGGCAAGAAAATACTGCTGTGGAGCAATAAGGCAACTGGCTTAAAATTGCATTTTTTTAACTTGAAAAATGTATGGGGTAAATATTTCACTCTGCATATAATTATTAATCTGTATTTCAGCTTTTCTTTAATGTATTTCTAGGCAAAGTAGGCATGAAAACAGGACTTTATATAACCCTGATGAAAGCATCTGTCAAGTAACAGGAAAGAAATAAGTACAAAAGACTTGTTAATAAAACAGTAAAACTATCTAGAGACATAGCATTACAACGAGGGAGCTTAGTGCTCTAATTAACCATCTGCTTTTAGGATTGATTTCCTTTACCAACTGGCTTGATTGCTGGGGTGTCCCTGCGTGGCACTGAGCTGAGCCCCTAGATTTGCCTCAATCAGTCTTCCCTGGCCATGCAGGCACTGTCCTCCACACCAGCTGTCTCAGATGGTGCAAAACGGCCCCCAGAGCCATTGTTCTCATGCAGGAACACTCCAAAGAGGTGCCTCCTGCTCCAGGGGGAGCATGTCCCCTAAACTGGGGCCATTTCTACCTCGTCCATTCACCTCCTTCACTAGGGTCTATGCTGAAACAGTAAATGACAGCCCCACTGTTTGGGAGAACAGGGAGGAGGAATAAAGTAACCTTCCTCCATCCACTGAAGACATTTCCTTGGTTTAAGGATAGTGGCTACTGACTGGTTTATGACATGGAACAATAAATATTTTGGAGTTTTGATCCAGAGCATAACTGGAAGAATTTTGCAAATTTAAAGCTTTGTGAAGGACTCAGTCCCTGTGCCATTCAGCTCTGCTGAAACACCATCAGGCGTCCATTGCCCAATTTATTTTCCACGCATAACATGCTTTCACTGCAGATGAGCAGGTTTTCCTACTTTCTTTTTTGTTGTGTTTGTCTGCTTTCCCTGGCATGGTGTGCAGGAGAAGCAGAAACACCATTTCTATCACCACAGGCATGAGGACCATGCTCACTGTTGCTTTCTTTTTACTGAAGATCTTTCATCAATCTAATGAAATAAGTCCCTGCAAATGTCAACCACTGGGATCCGATGCTTGCAAAAGCGAACGTGCAGGAGCCTCCCCAGCAGGAAAGTAGGCAGCAGCGGGGGTGGCTGACCAGAGTCAATGTGCAGAGCTGCTGGGAAGCAGTGGCACAGGTTACACATACTGCCTCACCTGCCCTCACTGAACTCAGCCTTGTAAATCCAGAGGGCAAAGCTGAAACTATGGGAAAAGCTAATTAAATGCAGCACACAATTAAAATCCCTCTAAAAATTTTTATGAGATTTGTGCGAAACAGTTTACTCATCCTTTTACTATTCTTCTGAGTTTCTTTATGAGGACAGACTGTTTAGGTGAGCTGAAAAACCACTGTGTAATGTAATCCCTGAGTCTGGGCAGTTAACCCTTTACATGCCAGTTTGATATGGTCTAAGCAGAGTGCTGAGCTGCTGCATGCATGCTCAGCTACACAGAGAGGAATCATAGAGCCACAGAATACAGGGCTGGAAGAGACTTTATGGACAATGGACCTTTCTTGACAAAAACATCATCTAGGCAAGATGGCCCAGGACACTGTCCAGCCAAATCTTTAAAGTGCCTAATGCTGGCCAATCCACCATTTCCCTGGGGAGATTCTTCCAATGGCTGATTGTTCTCATTGTAAAAAATTTTCCTTGTGTCTCTGGTCAGAATCTCCCCAGGAGTAACTTCTACTGCTTACCCCCAGTGTTTTCAATGTGACTCCTTGTAAAAAGGGAGTCTCCATCTTCTTTGTAGTCACCCTTTAAACACCGCAGCATGGTAATAGTGTCTCCCTTCTCTTCTCAAGGTTGAACAAACCCTCTCAGCCTTTCCTCATGTAGAGTCTTCCCAGTCCTTAAATTATCTCTGTGGCCTTTCTCTGGACCTTCTCCAGCCTGTCCACATCTCTTTTTGCCTAGTGGTGATCAAAACTGAACACAGCATTCCAGGTGAGGTCTCACAAGTGCTGACTGGGATAATGAGTCCTTTATTGCTTCTGGGAATGCCCTTGTTGATGCAGAAGCAGCTCCTTGGCTTGAAGTGATTCACCTCCTGGGGTGAAAGAATCCAGCCTAGCCCAAAGAGCTGCAAGCAGTTTAAAATAATCCCTCTAAAGCTTCCTGGAAAAGGGTATGAGTTGCTGTTTGAGCCTTTTCTGTTGTTTTAAACACAGTGTTGGCAGAAAGACACAGAGAAGGTGGTATGTCTGTAATAACTTTTATTTTCTTCCCCTTCAGCTGTGCCAAGAAGAGGAGCCTACTGTGAAAATATGTCTCTAAAATTAAAGCTAATTTATCAGGAGCACCCCTACTTATTTTCTTTAATTTTAAAAGCTGCCTTATGTTGCATTAACAGAGGCTTGAACAACCTGTTCTTTATAGGCAGGCATAAAGTGCTCGTAACACAAATGGATGACAACAGGATCCCACACTGCTCCTGGATGCTCCTCCAACCAGAGAGATCCCATCCAGCCCCCAGCCAGAGTCCAGTGGGGCAGGGGACACACCTTGTGGTAGAGCTTGTACCCTACAGCACCCAGCAGCACCCCACAGCCTCTTACCCACACTGCAGTAGCACAGGGTGCTAAGCGGATGCCCATGGACCCTGGCATTAGAGACAGAGGGCTCTGCCAACCCCTGACCTATCTCACCTGGCTGAGTAAAGCCCATGGGCTTCACAGCCATGGTGGGTGATGGTTCTGCCAGCGTGTTGCCCATGAGGAAACTTCTGTTGCTGCGAGTTGGTTTGGTCAGTCTCAAATTTTGTGTTTGCTGGGGAGAGGAAGACGATAAGGCAAGCACAGAAGACAGCAGTGCTGGTCCCTCACAGACAACAAAAGATGCCATGTCAGTGTTCACACTGGGTAAAATGCTTACAGGTGGCATGAGTTTGGAATGCCAACGAGTTCCAGGTGCAAGTATCTCTGTGCCTGTGAGTGGTGCCGGGCCAGGGAAGGCTCACCACACTCGAAATTTGGTTACCTCATGTTTCACAATGTACAGACTGTCTGTGCTGTCCTCTAGATGTCAGTGACAGACAGCACATCCCAGCTCCCTGCTTCCATCCACACCCCATCATGGCCAGGCCAGGCTCTTCCCTCCTTCCCTTTCCCTGGCTTCATTGTCTCTGATACAGGACTGACACTCTGCGGCAGCACCAAAGGAGATCGCCCTCCAAAGCACACCGAGATGGAAATCTGTGACTTCAATTTTTTGAGAAAGCTGGTTTCCAGTTTTCCTGTGGGTTGCCACTCCTTGGTATCACGGTGTCTCACTGTGCACCGGTGGACCATCCAGATGTCCATGGTAACATGGCTGTGCTTTCCCAAAGTAGGTATGCTCTCCTCAGAGGAGATCCAGTGGTCCCTGACCAAGATGGGGAATGCCACACCTGCATGTGCTGACAGTGTTACAGCAGGACCTTCCAACAAGAGATAGCTAAGGAGGTGCAGGAGAAACAGAAGGCTATTGAAAAACTTCCTGTGCTAATTTATATGAGGTGAACTTATTATTAATGGAACTGCTGGTAAAATAATTTTCCATCAAAGACTTTCTCAATGAAAAATGAGGTGAGTGAAAGTGCACATTAAAAAAGTCTCTCTTTGGGGCTTCTATCTTTCAAGAAAAATGTGAAAAATAATTACTGCATTGGCTTGTTTTCCATCTCTTTATTCTACAAGGAAGGTGAGTGGTGTTTTTCTAAACATCTCTAATGTGAAGATCTTCAGTCAGCACAGCGTGAAGACCATATTCACTAGAGACCTCATTCTCTAACTTCACCCTTTTTTCAGCCCTCCACCTCCCTTTTTATTCCCCAGGATGTGAAAAAGGTCTTCAGAAAGGTACAACAATTATATAGTTTGCCTTTATTGATCCCCTATAGTGCTAAGTCTCTAAGAGCATCTTTTATAAGGACTGCTGCTGATTGGTTGAAGGTATTGCTAAAATACTGTAATGCAGTTGGGTGGAATAGAGAAAGCTAAGAAAAACGGAAATGTTTTTCCAGTTTCAACTATCACCATCCCTGGAGACAGTTTAATATAAATTTTAGGTCATCCTAACCCTGAGAGGATTTTGAGCAGGTCTTCATGGCAAAGAAGATCCTGTAAATTTACAATGGTCAAAACTCTCCCCAATCTTTATCTGGGAAAAGCTGCTGAAGCAGTCACCATTTCATGTTTTATTCTCCCTGGTTTTAGGACATATGCAACAGTGTTTTTTTTCCCCATTATTATTATTATTAAACATAAGAGCATACATCCCACTGGGGTTTGGAGAGCGTGAACCCCACAGCACCCCATGGAGCAGTGATATATCTACTCTGAGGGCTTTTGGCTGCCACAGTGAGAGGTGTTTTCTGGTGAGCAGTGCATTGCAATGGCAATTGATTACCCTGGGGAGAAGATAATCAGTATGTTTGTTACATTTCCCCTTATAAAATATCCCAAAACTTCTCATTCATCTTCATAACCTCTCAGCTGGTGACACAAGGCAAGGAGACTGATGTGAAGCTGGAGGTCGTGGCAAAGAGAAGACACAACAGCACAGAGATTGCATTTGGAGGTACAAAAAGTTGTAAAGCAAGGAGAAAAGACTGGAAAATACTCTGATAAATGTGTTGGAATTCCAGGTAGGATAGTACAACAAGGGGTGGGGGGATTCAGTTGTGGGAGCCTGCTGAGAGATGCATGCAGGGAGCAGGTTGGAGCAAACACCACAAGAGTGATTTTGTTGGGACAAACCCAGTGATTTTGCTTTGACATTTGGAAATCCAGGCAGCAGCACTGTGCTGGGGGTGAAAGAGAAGCAGCAGCAAGATCAGCCAGAGAAGGGGAAAGGGGGAGAGCCTGAGCCCTGTGCAGAAACAGCAGGCAGCATTCAGCTGCTGAAAGGAAGGAGACAGATTGTGTACATGCTTGGGGAAAACTGACCATTGCCCTTGCTCACCACAGCCCACAAACAAAGCCATGACCACAACAGATCTCAGGCCCCTCACATACAGGATTTTATGCTGGAGTAGCTGCTGTCAGCCAAGGATAGTCATGTTTCTTGTTCAAACTAGTGGGGAACAGGGATCTGCCTTTACAAACATTTTTTAATATATATATCTATCTATTAAACTGAAATAAAATTTTTAAAGTATTTTAAAAGATAGCTGGCTACCCATGGTCTTTTCCAGATCTGTATTTTGCTCCTGCAGCTGATGTAAGTTCAAGGAGCGCATCCCTGGCTATCAATTTTTCTGACACCTTTGAATTAACTGAAGGTTAAAGTCTGTCAAGAGAATGTTTAATTCATGTATTTAGCAAGCACAGTTCTTTCATCTACCCACACAATATGCCAGGAAATATGCTAAATTGGAGCAATAGCTCAATCAGGGCTAAAATGAGAAACTGTTAAACAGCAATGCTTCTGCCAAGACACTGAGAGCTAGTATCAGGATCATCTCTAATTATGAATTCTGCTAGCTGAAGTAATTAAAGAGCTCATTCTGGACTGGCTTCACGGAGCTACTCCATGCTATTGACTAGTGGGAATCTCCTCATCCTGGGGATCTCAATTGGCCCTGGATGCCAGTGGTGCCATCAGAACTGGACTCTGCACTGACTCAGCCACTTCTTCTACCTGACAAAAGCACAGCTAAGGCAGAAGAAACCAGCTCATATGACAGGTAGTTCCTGCAAGGGAGACTTATTCAAATGAGAGAACAACCAGGATGATGAAGACAAGCTGGCCACGAATAAAGCTCAGCTGGAATTTGGAAGAAAGTTTATTTTTTGCCGCAAGAGAAGCAGGATTTTGAGACAACCTTCCAACTAGCACAGCAGAGCCAAAAAACCACAGGAAAAAATACCAGCCCAGACCCAGTGTTGTGCTTTTAGCTGGAGTTGAGTAGTTTTATGAAATAGACTCTGTGGCAACAGAAACAGCATAGGTAACCCAAGAATCTCCTCTAGGCTGATTATTTAATGCAGACCATGAAATTTGTTGTACTGAAATGCCATCCCCTGTGCAGGTTTCAGTAGGTATAAGTAGGTGTGATGGATACCCACACTTTGCTCAGAGCAAGAATGTTCCAAAGGACATGAAATAGCCACTTAGGGCTTAAGTATTATAGTCCAGCTGGAGCAGCTCTGATGCTACAGCAATTTACCTTAATGACTCAAGAGCATATTTCACAGCAATGCTGTATAGCTCTTTCAACCTAAAAGCCCTTTCATGGCTTAAACTCAAATTTATGCCACTTACAGAATACATCTAAAAGAAAAAAAAAGCATATCCACCAAAACCAGGAAGAAAAACAGAGGATTTAGAGCTATGAAAACCCAGAGGTTAAAATGTGCTGAAGGAAAATTATACAAAGAGTGCCAATGATCACAGAAGTCTCACAGTAGGAAGACCATTACCTCAGGGGTCAGCAGTGAAAGCCATTAAGCAGACATTACGGGGTGCAGCGTGGTGGGGCAGCAGCAGGATGCCCAGACTCTGCAGCACCAGTCAGAGGCAGTGCTTGTGGGACTACAGCCAGCTCAGCAAGCAGCTTTCCTGTCCTTTGGAGATGGCACATGGCTGTGTCACTGCTGCAGGCAGGTGATATCACCAAAGGACTCTGCAAGGGCTATTGCAGCACCCAGCCATTAGGCAATAGCTGAAAGAGGACAATATGGGTGTGTGGGCAAAGGAAGCTGAAGCAGAAAAACTATGGCCCTGTCCAGACAATTTAATTAGAAAATCCACAATTAAATGATAGAAGTTATGTATCTGAACACATTAGTATGCTGTTCATATCGTGCTCAAGAGTGATTCAGCTTTCTTAGTTCTCACACCTGAAAGGCTGACCTCTTCACACCCACATTCTTCCCACCTCCCTCCATGAAGCATATAAAACTGTGAAATTCAGAGAATCTAAAGAAAAAAGAAGGGCAGAGCTGTTAGCCTTAACATCAGGCTCCAGGGGATGGATTTTGCAGGTGAGGGATGGGCTGGTGCTTATGTGCTGCAGACTGGAGCCCCACAGTGGCAGCACCCTTGCCACATCCAGCACTGTGTGTGCTTTCCTTGCAGCTTTGCCCTGTGAAAGAGAAGTTGACACACAAATTGGCAGGGAAGAAGGAAAATTGGCTGAGGCTGTCTTGGAAATGCATGCAGAAACCATCAAATCTGATAACTACCCTTTTCCTATTGGGAAGGTGTGAACTGGAAGTATTTAATGGAGAGGAGTAATGGGGTAGCAGCAGGTGGAGAAGCAGAATGGGACAAACCTGAGCTGTTATCTTCAGCAAACCTCAGCCACTACAGCTCCATGTTATTTGCCTGGCCTTGGCCCTGGGCTCCGCATCACCTTCTGCCAGTTTGTCTCCATGCCAGCACTGGTCTGCTCCTCACTCCTCCAGTGGTGAAACAAACCCCTCGTGCCTAGGTGCAGGCAGTGGTGGTCTGATCCCTTTGGGAATCAGAAAAGTAGTCATGGCTTTTGTTTGGCATCTGGGGCTGGGAGTCCTCTACACCCTCAGCTCTGGCACTTCACAGTGACGTGATTGCAAAATCTTGCTGATACTAAAAGTGCCTCACTCAAAGAAACAAGGCAAAAAAAGAAGCTACTAACTTTTTTTCCTTTGGGTTCCCAGCAGAGTAACTCAATCTGCCAGGTTTATTTGTGGAAGATGCTGTAACACAGAGAGACGTTGTCTCAGCTCTTATTTCACACATTGTCGGGGTACACCATGTGGTGATAGAGAGATAGGCCCTGAAGGCCAGAGAGAGAGAGAGCCTCTTTCCTGGGCCCGTGGGTGACCCTGGGACTGTATCCAGGTCACCGGGGCTGGGCGGAGAGAGGGTTGTGAGTTTGTGGACAGGGATGGACCTGTGAGAGGTGATGGTTGTAGTTTGTGACCTTATAGGGTATTGTTTACCTGTTACCATAATAGGCAAAATCTGTGCACTACCCCAGGTGATTGGGGGACACTGTGGTGAACATCTTTCCTGTTTATATGATGTTATATCCTGTTGTGTGCTGGTATTTAGGGAAATTCTGGCTGCGTAATAAACGACTTTGCATCTCCCTCTTGTGTGTGGAGTCCATGCCCATGAGTGATCACTGCACACATCTTGATATTCATTGATTTCAGTGGAATCGGTCTTGATTTCCAAAGAGGTACAAAGGAAAGATAAGCACAGGTTGCTGTGTGGCATGGTTGAAGGGGATAGAATGGATCTGGAAGTGTGTGCTTTCCCTAGAGAGTGAGGTTCCTCTCCTGAACTAGATGTATATACTGTGCACAGCTAAACTGGATGGGGCAAGCAGCTAGAGATTGGCACACATTTCTCAAGGTCTCTGCTTCTCAACTCCCTGTTTCCAAATCAGAATGTAACAATTTCCTTCTTGTCTTCTGAACACAATTTTTCAAGGCTCCAGTTGACCTTTTCTTTACAGTGCAAATTCCTTAAACCTATAATTTTCGGTTTCCCAAATTCACCAGGGGATTGAATCACATGCAATGGACACCTCTGAGGAAATCATACAGAGAACTTGCACCCAAAATGTTTACTTGTGCTGCACCATGCAGCCTGAGGAGGCTACTTCAGATAAGACCATCAAGGCACCTTCAGCGACAGCTTGGTTGAAGTCTATGGAATGAACGAGGCAAGTCTTTCTGGCACCTAAAAAGCAAATCAAGCAAATGAGAGTTCAGGAGGACCCTGTCACAGCCCAGACTGACTGCTCTGGGGTAGGAACGAGACGCAGACAGACTGGCACACACACGCTTGCATGTGTACAAACACAGCTGACTTTCAAGCACTTTTTTCCACTGATGCTCCCCTGGCACAGGGAGCAGACACAGAGCTGGGATGCACGGAAGGATGACAGCCAGTGGCAAAGCATCCTGCACCGTGCGACTTTTGCCTGCTTTCTCCTGCTTTCTGCTCTCACTGCGGTCTCCGGCAGCCGGGTGGGAGGAATGGCAGTGCCACTGGCTTTCACACAGAGTGCAGGCTGTGATGCTACATGAGCAAAGTGACTCAGAACATCACTTCCTCTGCAAATCTAGGAGCTCCTGCCCCCCCGTGCAGCCAAATCTGCTTCTACCCACCATGACATAAGAGCTGAGCTACTACAGCTCCACTCACTTCAGAGCGGTGCTACTGATCCTACATCAGCTGAGGATTCCACTGCAGGCATTTCAGGCCTGCCTATTCCATCTGTACCTCTTTTATGCACCCTGCCTAAAGAAGGTGGCACAGGCCCACGCTCCAGGGTGCAGCAGAAGTCACAAACGGAGTTTTCGCAGCAGCACTCACAACAGACAGTGGGCAAGTTTTAGACAGGAATGATAAGGTATTAAAAAATATTTATTAGACTGAGAATCAAGGAAAGACTGTAATGATGCAATCTGTACCTTTGGTTAGCCACTTAACTGGTAAAATATATTTAATTACCTTCTATGGATTGGCAAAGTGGATAGGCAAACCAGGAACTCACATTCCTTTCAGACAATAAAAGGCACTGAAGGTTTTAGCCCTAGGAACAAACTTCATTTTGTGAAAACTTCCTGGCCCCAAAGTCCAAGCCACCCCAAAGGATCTGCCCTTTATTTCTGTGGTATTTATTAGCTAGCCCAAGTATAAAAACTGGAAGACAGTAAATCATCCCTTTTTTCTTTTTTTTTCTTTACTGCTCTTTACCTGCGGAGACCCAAAGCAGCAGGTATTCTGGACACATTGCAATTCCCATGCAGCCACAGGGGTTCAAAGCCAATTAACATCTTACAGAATCAGGTTCACCCATCCCAGGTGAAAGGTTCTGCAGTGCTTCCACCTGCAGAGGCTGCCCAAACCAAAGCTCCAGGCTGTCACCAGAGCGAGCTGCAGCAACAACAAAGACTCATATTTTTTCGTTGTTTCTTTTAGCACATACAACACAGTGCAAAAGTCTTTTCTGAATTACAATTTTTTATTAGATGAACACAGTTTAATACATAATGTGTACATGACCTAGGATGCAACATGCTCCCTCCCCTACCGAGTTACAGAACATTGACGCCGTGAGGGGGAACAGCAGCTCTGCATTTGTGACCTCCCAGGGGTGTTACAGATGGCCAGGAGTGGAAGCTGTGCACACAGGTAGGTCTACACAGGACAGGATAACACACGAGGAAGAGGGAAAGATTAAGAAGAAGGGAGTAAGTGCCCTGGCTGAAGGACTGCTCTCAAGAAGATGTTCTCTGTTCTCCCTCCCAAATTCCTTAGCATGATGCAGCTGGAGTCCTGTGGAAAGCAGTGCTGGGTGGTGTCACACATGGCACTGCCAGCCAAGGGCCTGTGTGAGTGCCACTGCTCAGGGTGCCAGAACAAGCCGTGGGCCATTCTGCACTGGGTCTTCCACTCCTGCTCTCTGTGCAGGGTGAACATGTGGGGTTCCATCCTCCTCCCACCATTCATGCCAAGATCTAGTGAAATCAGTGAATAAGTCACTGAAGATTAATGAGATTTGGCATTTTCCTGGTGATCACTCCACTCTTGCACTCCTGTGAAGGGCCACAAGGCCATTTCAGGGTCCTACTTCTGAACCATGGTATTGCCTGAATAGGACACCTCAAATAAATGGCCTGATGGTGGAAAAGGACAGGGAGGGACAACCAAGAAATCCACGGAGAGCTTGGCAGCTACTCTTCACTTCAGTGAGTTGGGCTGCTCAACATTAGAATCAGATACTTATCTTAAAGTAAGTGTAAACATGAATTTATGGGCTTTACTCCAGGTTCACTTCCCTTGGAAGGTTTGATTCTAAATAGTCAACAAAAAGAAAAAGAAAAAAAAAAAAGAAAGTCACCTAGGAAAAATCAAGAGTTCAGAAGACTCATCAAAAACTGTTTCAGTCTTACAAAGCATGTGCCTTTTGACTCAGGCCTCAAAATAAATTTATTGTATTATTAAAAAAATAGCAATATAGAAACTACCCCTTTCTCAGTTCAAAGTTTAAGCACATCTAAGAAGACCCTACAGAAACAGTTCTTTTTCTGGCAAGGCACTATCCAGTAGTGTGTGGCACAAACAAAAACACCTCTATCAAAGCCACTGATACAGTGAATGTGCACGTGCACGTCAGCCCACACAGCAACTTTAGCTAGGTACAAAGATTAACAGTTTCACTCACGCTGCTCTCCATTTTAAAATGTGGGGTAGTTATAAGTATTAGCTAGAAATTGGGATCTTTTGGTTCTTAAGCATAACTTTATACGTTAAAATTTTAAACAGAACTAAGGATCTCCTATTTCTTTCAATAAATGTCTCTAGTTTCCCCAGACCTTTTCAGTTACCTGATTGCTACATTTCGTTACAAAACAGATTTTAAAAATTCCAGATCATCTCCTGTAACAAACTAGAAGTTTACTTGCTTTTGTTACAAAAATAAGGCTGTCGTACAACAGACAAAATTCACATCCAAACATATATACTTCTTTTTTTTTTTTTTTTTTTTTTTTTTTTTTTTTTTTTTTTTTTTTTTTTTTTTTTAAACTAGCCATTCATAATTCAAAAGCACATATTCTAAGGGACTTACACTGCCAATCCATACAAGCAAGCAGGATATCTTTGGAGCTAGTGTTGCCCTTCGTACAACTGATTATGCCCACATACGTGCTCCGAAATAAGCCAGGTTTACTTAACAGCTGAAACAAGACTAACTCTCCACTAAACGAGAGCCTTCTATTCTACAATTATCAAAATTCAAAAGGAGGTTTGTGAAACTGATTTCACCCCTGGAGAAATCAGCGTGGTTTTTCCTTTCACATCAGTAAGCCTGGGATTTCACCCAGGATTACTCATGTGCATATGCTTACACACTTCGGTAAATTTTTCAAACCTGGGACTTCAGGCAGTTCTCAAAGTTTACAACGTATCAAGTACATGATAAATCCAGGATGGCTTCTCTGTAATCAACTGCAAAATTACATACATTTATATCTGTATTCATTTACAAAGTTAAATATTTAACTTTTTTTAAAAGAATAGTTATATTGAACTTGGTGAAGTTAACAATGTATAATTACACCTCATGTCATATTCCCTTCCTATAGTGAAGTTCAAGTCTCATGAAAATATGGGATTAGTTACAAGAATGTCACAGTACCTTAACACAGACAACATAATTCTTAAAAATGCACATACATACATCAATGCCCGTTCAGGATTCCTCTAGAGCAGGTGCTCTGGCAAAGATTTTGACCAGTAAATACAACCACGCACTTCAAATCTGTGTGTGCTCTTGCTCCACCTAGCCCTTTAGATGAACTGAGGAGCCAGGTTTGTTCAGTCTGGTAAGAAGAAGGCTAAGAGGTGATCCAGTGGTAGTCTACAACTGTCTTGAGGCCATTAAAAAAAGAATGGTGCCAATCTCTTCTTGTGAGTGCCAGAAAAACACAGCAAAGGCAGCAGCCTCAAATTAAAGCCTGGGAGTCAAAGCTGGACTTTCAAAAACAAAGTTTTCACTAGGAAAGCACTGCAGCAATGTCACAGGTTACCTAGAGAGTTATGAGATCTTCATCTCTGGATATTCTTAATACCCTGCTAGACTAACCCATATCTGATCCAAGCTAGTGTGGTTCTTAGGCCTGATTTTGACAGTGCTGGACCAGATGACCTTCAGCTGTCCCTTCCAGCTGACAAGTCTAGTATGCCATGGTTACTGATGTCAACAGAACATGTGATTTTTTTTTTCACAGTGCTGCTTTTGTTGTGGTAGTGTTGTTTTCTGACACTTTTTACAAGTCTGGCTTCCTTCAAACCACACGGTCTGAGTGATGCTGTGATTGCAAAGAAGCTTTTCTACACTGTGGTTGTCTTTCATTCACCCAAATACATAAGGACATTCACTGTGATGGCACTACCTTGCCAGTACGAAATCTCTTGAGTAAAAGCTACATTACAGGATAGGTGTTATTTATGTAGCCAGACTTGATTCAAAATGCATGATGCAATTTTACTTCTGTCTAGAATGCATTTTGTAATGGCTATTGGCAAGTCATGGGCCTCAGTTCTGCTATGTGGATCAAAGCAGTCCCACTGGAATAATCTCCACCTCCTTTACTTGGCTCCTGCTCCTCAGCTGAGCAACTACTGTGGCCTCATTCAGCAAAGCACACACTCAGCTTTCTCACTGTCTTGGAGGCACCTCCATATGACCACATCTGGGGATACAACCAGAACAACAGCTAGGCAGGTTAGGCATGCTCTTGAACCATAGTGGAGTGTTTAACCATCATGGGACTGAAACCTGGCTCTCAAAGCATCCTCCTGACTCTCATGTGGCTTGTGGTGGAGCTGTGTGTTATTGAAGGTAAACTGAAGGTTTTGGCAAAATTTCATTTTAAGACAGTCCAACTCTAGAGCTCCAACATTGGGTGTTAAGACTTTCTCGGTTAAGAGAGAACTTCATATGATCATTAGCTATGAGACCCCTTTAGTTCTTCTGAACTCCCCAATACTCCACCAAGTATTTTACTGAACATTTCACCTGCATTTGGAAACATGTCAAAATATTTCACTTTGGCACCTCCTTCATAATAGCAACTTGTTTTAAACAGTCAGTTGCAATGTGCATCATTAGACAAATCAAGTCTTCATTAACAAGATTAGCAGCCCATGTCTCTTAAAATAACCATGATCTAGAATAAATATCACACTAAATAAATGTAGAGCAAAAATACAGCAGTTATTGGCTTAGACTCAGATCTCAAGATTGATACTTTTTATCTTCTGGATCATAGCCAGCACGAACATCATAATAACCACCAGCACTTTAACTATCATGATGAGCTAATTTGAACTACAGTAGTGGGAAGAATTAAAAAAGGTAAGGAATATGACTACATAAGTATACCCATGAGTGATAGAAGCCCTACACTTCCACTCCTTCTTCTCAAACATAAGTGCCTGTTAGAATATCAGGGCCAGTTGCAAAAGCAATACAAAGACAAAAGTGAAACATCAACAGTGAGAATTTTTACAAAGGAAGATGAGTAGCCCAGCCTTAATCCTATTTCATATGAGTGTTATTAGCTCCACATTATTGGAGAGCACCATCTCATGGCAAGCAGACTACTACTAATGGTACATGTTTGCTCTATCACAGTGATCCATTCGGGAAGCTGCTATGTGCTGAAGAACAGAGTCATTCATTCAGGAATGTGCTTGTTGATACTTCATGTGGGCTTTCTAGGGTTCTGACTCCTATTGAAAAGAGAAAAAATAAAGAGTATTATTAATTATTATTAACATAATATTAATGTTATGAATACATTCTTGTCTCCTGTACCTGTGACTTTTGCATATAAGGTGATTCTAAGCCTGGACCATACAGGAGCTGAGGATGCATCTCTTTGAAGTACCACCAGACAGAAGCAGGAAGTTCATAGAGACACCCCTCCAGGCCTCCAACATCATATTTTCTAGGAACAGAGCTGCATAGAAGCTGCTATTTCAGATCGCTTCAGAGCATCATCTTTTTCCTAGGACAAGTTCTCTGAGCTATAAAGTGAGGCAGGCTGCCAAAATAACCTGCTTCTGTGGTTCTCTGCTGAGGTTCCTTCCTACTCCTGTCCCTCAAGAGGTCCAGAAATAAATGAATTCCTGGCAGAAGAAGAAGTCTATAGATACCCAAGAGCTACCACCCAGGTCTGAAACAGAACTAGTACAAAATATATCTATATCTACAGTATCCAAGGGAAGAAAAATCCTCCCCTATGTGTCTGATCTACTGCCAAAAGGTGCACCATACAGCCTGTTTGAACAAGTGTCCAGACTTCCATATGGCAACAAAATTTCCTCTATTATACTGCCCTCAACAGAAAGATGTTACCTGGCTTTGTGTTTTGACCTGTATATATGTGTTTGCTAAAACCAAATTCAAAAAAGTTTATATAAGTTCTGACTGCTCCAGCATTTCAGCATTAAAAAAAAAATTAATTAATGCCTAATGAATAAATGCTGAGCTATTATGCCAGGCTGCAGATAGTCCAGTGATCAAGATCCTAGTTTTGTCTCCTTTTATAATTAAGCCAGTTGATGACAATTTAGATTGATAATGTGAAGGAGAATGTAGTCTCTAAACTTAATTTATCTGCTGTCCCAAATTACTCCCATGTATATCCTTGTTTTCATTTAAAATGCTTAACTTTTCCTTACAACCATTTCAATTACTTCATTAGCATGAGGTTGATATGGACAAGGTATGGATCAGAGCAGTAGTGCATCCAAACACACAGGGTTCCTTCCATTCAAGAAAAATTCAATCTCAGCATTTCAAGAGTTCCATGAAAAGTCTGCAATACTACACTGACCTTTGATGCCAAAGTAGGTTTCAGTCCAAGAAAGGAGAACACAGTGTTGCTCTCCTTAGATTCAAAAAAACCATCGTAATCCTAGAGAATTAAAAGAAGATGAGTCAACATTTGTATTTGTATTTTCCTGATTGATAATACCACACCTTGTATTAGACTAAAGGGTGAAACGTAATAATGCTCAGAAAAATATTGATACTTACCCCTATTCTCCTTTCTAAACCTAAAACCTAACCTGCAGTGATATCACAAACTACAGTGGCAAAGAAAACCACATAAATGCTCTAACTTGAACATCTCTCACTGCTTTGACAGGAAAGTATAAGCACGTACTTGCATCAAAAGAAACTCTATTATGGGTATATTTTAAAGGTATGTAAGTGCCTGGCAATGCAATAAGTTTCTGACCAGGTTTCCAATTTGTGTTTTAGCAAACAAAATACTTCCTAACATGGAAACCCCCAGGAAGGCAGATGAACTCCTTATTCTTTCTGTGGTAGAACAGAGACTTCATCATCATTGTATCCCCTGAAATCATCAATCATATCATTACATTAACTATGTTGTTGAACAACAGCATAGTTAAATATAAAATGTTACCATAAATAAACTTATTATATATAAAAATAAATAACAGGCTTCATTATCAAGCTACTTTTAGGGAGTTTTGATCTCAAAGTGTTACCACTACTTTTACTGTTTTGATTATTGCATTGGACACCTGCTACTCTTGTATCATCAGATGAGCTGACAATACTCAGTTTTCAAGGGGAAAAAATAGGGAAAACCAGAGCACAGTTTAGTGAATGGATTTGGCACATGGCAAGAAGCCAAGAAGTTTCATGTGCTCCTCGTGGCTTGGCAGAGATTACTTCTATGACCACTAGCAAACAATAAAGCACCCATCTTTGACTCTTTTCCTCCACCACATAATTGCAAAACGGAAATATCAATCCTTACTTAACAACTCCTGTAAATGTTAGGAAATTTCAGGTATATGCTCATCACTTCATAGCCATTATCTCTTAAATATTCAAGATTAGTAGTTATGCTTAACTTGAAAATATTCAACAAGACATTGACTGTGCACGTACATGCTTTCAATATAGAACAATAACAGGCAGTCCCAGTGCCTCCACATGGTTCCCATCTGTGCAACAGCCATTCCCAGTGCACCTGACCCCCAAAGCTAGCACTTCTTTGGCTCCTAAGCTCTATTCTCATTACTTTTTGAGAGCTCTTCTCTCAGTGTTAATCTGTCCTGGATTTGGCTGGGACATTGTTTAAGGTGCTTTCCCTGAAATTAGACCTCAATTTTCCCCCAAGCACCAGCTGCTTTGCCCACTTGTCTCCATCCACCCCTGCATTCTCTTGAACCCCTAACCTCTCAAAACATCCCACAATCACAAGAGACCATGGGCAATAAACAGAAGGTCTAATTGAGAAGAAGAAAACTTTCTCTGACCTGGTTAGTCTTGGAAGGAAATCACAGGATATGCAAAGATTAGGAACATTCTTTTACCTTCCAAGCAGAGTTTACTCATGCCTAGCCAATATTCATTTGTGTTTACATTTTGGCTTCTCAGATCCCAAGCAAGAAGCAAAAATGGTCTGGGAAAGCTTTCTGCTTCCCAGGATTCCTTTGGATTTTCACAGTGTAGTGTGAATCCCCAATAGCTCTTCATTCCACCTGCCAGCCCAAACTATAAGATACACCAAGTTATGTCCTTGCAGAAGGGTGACAGATATTTCATTAAATAACTTTTTAAGGAAGGAGTGTGCTTGTAGATAAAGACTTAACTTCTCTTCACTCCGTTTTTTTTTCCTCCACCAACATAAATTAAGTAATTGTTTGGACAGAAAATACACAGACACCATAGCAAGGATAATACACCTCCCATGAGATCCATAACTATCCTGCAGGTGAGCGGAATTTCTCCTAAAACCTTTATGGTGCACTAGATGAAGACGCTTTTCCAGCATTTCAGTAATGATATACTGCTACATCAGTGTGAACTGGGATACTTTGCAGTTGCATAATTATTCAAACAGCCTCAGCCCCCCCAAAAACACACCCCATAGCTGCACACAGGCAGTTTCCCAGCCTGACCCTCTATACTAAAAGCATCTGTGAAACACACACAGAGGCCAGCAGGAGTGTATGATGGTCCTCAGATATATTAGCTGACATAAGTAGGAAGAGTAAACCTTCTTAAGATGACTTTTTGTTGTTTTCTCCTTAAAACATGGCATACGCTAATTTACAAATTAACAACAATTTCCAATTAATTGCCAGAAAGTAAATCCAAGTAAAATAGGCAAATCAACAAAGCCATGGTGCAAGATGAAAGATTACTGAAAGGAATCCCAACAGTGCCATGGATTAAAAAGGGACAACGTAATCATTGAATACCTAGAGGAGTAATAAGTAATACTGAAGGTCTGCAGAAGGATGTTTGATCAGTCCTTGACCTCTAAGAATGAGACTTCAAAAACTGCATGGACACTATTAAACCTAAAAAGGTCTGTTCTGATGCTTCTAAAGTAGATGAAAACCCGTGAGGGACACAGGCTATATGAGCAACACACGAGAAGACAGTGCATGATCTACCTGAGAAATAACCTTCATTTGCTCCACTGGGTTCATCAACAAGTGAGTCACACTGTCTCTGGAGCTGAAGGTAGGGCAGCCGTGGATGAGTACAGCCCACAGTGACCCTTTCTTTAACATCAGGGCCGTCTAAATTGCCGGAAGATGCCCATTACAGCCCTGTAAATCACCAGCAGCCAACCTGCGAGCATGCAGCTGATGTGGCAGACACCTTTTTGGGTCCCTGCCAGGAGCACTCTCCCTCCTAAACCCACAGGCAGTCTTCATTAACCCCCAGACACTTCTTTCTCTCAACAGTTTGTCCAAGGAAGGTTCTGTGTTTGTTCGGGTGAATCATCATCTCTCAGCACTGCTTTCAAGTTCTGGCATTCTCCTGAAGTCTCTTAATCCCAGTATTTCAATTAGGTCTGGAAGTATCACTACTCTAAGACCATGGTTTTTTCAATCTTTGTTAATAAACAGGTAAGAAAACAGAGCAGAGAAGGACTCAGAAACTGAAAATAATGTCATAAGGAAATAGGCTGCACCTGTGGCTCTGACAATGACTTTGACATTCAGCTAATCCACCAACATCTGTGAACATCTGTTTAACCTAACCCCTGTAAAGTAACTTAATAATAAAAAGCTGTCTTCAAGTACTAGTTATTTTACTTTCAGAATTATCAAGTCCTGACTTAGTATGTTTTTCCCCACATTTTTACTGATTAACAAACCTGGATGCACTTACTGAAAAAATTGTGAAGGTTAAACGGTGAGCTAAACTGAGTAAGACTGTGTTTGAAAGAGCACAAAACCCAGTGGATTGCTTCATTTTAAAAGGACCTGAATATTTAAGAACCACAAGAGATTATCCACCAGAAGCAATCTCCCTGATGTTTTGAAATATCTGCATTGCAAAACGTATTTAAATGCTATTGACACTTACTTTCATGGGCGGTGGGGGAGAAAAAACATCATGCTTTTAGATAAAGTAGAATAAATTTTAAATAGGAGACTCTTCCTAGTGATGTCTGCAATTAAAACATATGATCTCAAAATATTCAAATGTGAAACAAAAAATGTTATAAAAATGCATAATAGTCCTCTAAAAATTTTAAGAAATCACTTTAGCACAGTAGTTTCTTAAGAGCTTATTGAGAAGTATGATCTCAGTGACTCAATGGCTGTGCTTTGGCATGTGGTAGGAGTTCAAAGTGGGCATCCCTGGCTTTTCTTGTAACATAGGCGAGATAAAAGATGCTCCAAAAACACCCTGCCTTTGATCTTACCATTAGAAGGACAGGAAGTCTGTTCAGATTTGGGCCACATGGAAAGACACTAAGTCCATGGGTGAGGACATGAAAATTTTTATCTCAATAAAGAACATCACAGTGCTACCAGTAGTAGATGCAGAGGCTGAAGAAGGAAAATAGAGCAAGCTCAGTGAAAGCTGAGAATTTCATACCCAGGAGCCCAACTTCAATAGTGACCCAACAGGCTCCATTTGGAAAAACTCTGTGGGACACTCTGCCTCCCACAGAGGAAGGACGCCACCAGTCACTGGTTTTGGCAGTGGTTCCCTCTTTCTGCACCACGCTTCTCCACCAGCAGCAAGTTACTACAACCCTCTTGTCACTGTCCCAGGCAGCTCCACCCAGGCAGTGCTGCAGCTTCGCTGGGAGCAGTGGAGCAGCGCTGTCCTGCCCCTGTGCAAGGAAGTGGCTCCCACTGACAATGGGAGGCACTCAGAGAGCAGCTGTTAACCTAAAAATATACAAGCATGGCAAACTGCTACCCACTGCCCCACTTCAAAAGGCAACTATGTCTACAAATATCATTTTGACTGTAGCATTTTAAATTATGAAGCTTGGTGCTTTCCAGAGCTGCTAATCACACTTCATTAATGTATAAAATTCTGGCAACATCACTAGCTGATTAAAACTGACTAAAAACCGAGTACTAAAACTAGTAGGACATGGAGACAGTGGACATGAATCATCAGCGATGCAGAGATGCTCAATCCCTCGGGAGAAGTTGAAAAGCCAAAAATACAGATGATGAATCCCACAACCAAGGGTATGAAATGTTACCAAGAAAGATGAACGTCAGTTAGGAGGAAAAAATATATCTCAGGATGGTTTGAGGGGATAAAGAAGGGACAGGAGGATAAAGAAGGTAAGTAAAAAGTTATTTCAAGGTAGAAAGGGTTTTTTAACAGGATAACAACTAGCTGACTGCTTTAGGCATGGCTCCTCATCCTTAAAGTTGGTGGCAGGTCCACCACCCACCATGTAACCTGAGCAGGATACAGCCTCTCTGTTTTAACACCAGAACAGTTACAGCATTAAATACGCTCAATGAGCTGTTAGGGAGTGGATTAGCTGACCTAATAAGCTCTTGCTTTGTTGAAAATAAACTGAAGCCACTGTAGGTGAGCTACTTGTCTGTAGCTCACCTATAAACAAGCAAAATCTCGTTGGCCTTGTGTGGCCTAAAGCTCTGCTTTGCTTTCCCAGCTCTTGCTGAGTGACTCTAAACTGGGATAGAGAGACAACCTGTGGCTGCAAAGGTCTTCAGGACCAAAGTTACCCCAGAGGATAAAGGGAGGAAGGCTAGGAAGGCTGTGAAGCTCACTGTGGTGGCAGGATGCTTGGTACTAGATGACACATGGAATGCATTTCCAGAGCATACTGAAGATGCTAAATGTTTCCACCAGAAGGTTCAAGTTCATGAAAGAAAAATGTAGTAAGAATTACTAAATATGTTAAAGTGACATTTATTTCAGAAAAATAACTAGAGACAAGGAAAATACTCAGGCATTTTATCTCTTGACTTGCTTGTGGTCTTTCCTAGGCTTATGGCCACAGCTGAGACAAAACTGGGCTTGATGGACCTTCAGTCTCACACATGTAAGGCCATTTATATTAATCTTAAGGTGTACCATACACAAAGTTTTAAAATGATCACAGAACCAGAGAATTACTTGGGTTGGAAGGGACCTCAAAGATCATCTAGTTCCAGCCCCCAATAATCAGCAAAGCCAAGTGATGTTGTCCATTAAGTATGATGATAAAGGGGAAAAAAAAGAAACCTAAACCACCCAAGCCTCCAAGCCTCACACTTACACAGCTTTGTCTTTGTAGTTTATCCTGAAACCAAGAGGTGCTGTGGCTGCTTTGCACCTCTTTAAAACCAGATTAATCAAAGGTAGGTGAACTTCGTTAATGTCTACATTATGTAGAAATCCCAAAGACCATCCACTGCCCAAATACAACAGAAAACTAGCCTCATCTTAGTCTCTGAGACATTGGACAAGCATTCAGGAAATCTGACACAAATGTCTTAGGTCCTTCTGGCCTTCATGTGGGTTTTATGCCAATTTACTACAGTAGGAAAATCATTGATTCTAGGGAATTCTCTCCTCTTTAGAAATCCCACTTCCAGGATAGGTTCTTCTCCCAACAGTAACTGCCAAGTCCACAGAGCTCAAGCTGGCTACAGCACTAGCTGTATCCCAGCTGTGATGATCACTAGAGCTTAAGTGTGCTGTATTCCTGGTGCTGGGAAACCAGATCACTGTAGTGATGTGATTACAGACACTGCCATAATTAATTTGGCTCAGGATTTTGTTAAGTAGGTACACTCAGGCTTGTTTAAATAAACACTGTCACTGCTGGGAGAAACTATTCACTGCACACCAAAGTTAAAATTGGAAGTTCTGCAGATCAGCATAAATAATTATTTGGGCTTCAAGGAACATAACAGAAGCGGGGAAGGCATTGGTTCAAAGTAAAACATCGACACAAAGTAAATTTCTCTTACAATTAGCAATTATACCTTCATTACTGCACTGAGATCAGGAGAACATTACATCTAATGAAGTTTCAAAGAGAGTAACTGTGAAGAAAATTCCTTCCAGTAAGTTTCTTTAAACAAGCAAGTTGGTTTTGTTGCTGTTTGCTTTTAGCTGGCAACAAGAGTGAGCTTGTTAAACATCTCAGACAAATCTTCATTGCTTACTACACCAAGAAGCAGAAAAACAAGAAACCCATCCAAATGTAGCTTGCACGGCTATTCCTATGTATTTTTAATGTGCAGTGATTATTGGACAACACTTACAGATTACTCCATTGGCATGCTGTTCAAATTCATTCTCTTTGTCACTATTTTTAATATAAGATTATGATCTCTCCATTCTTATAAAAGGGACAACGTAATTGGTCCTTCAAGTAATAGTGAGGAACTCATAATTTAAACACATTGAATCAGCACTTTGCTACTGACTGAGTTAATACTGTATGCCATTGAGAATGAGCTGTTAACATCCTCCCTGAAAAGGGCAGTTCAGTTCTCCAGAACAGACGACATTCATTTACTGATCTGATTAGGATTACAATGGAAAACTCTTACGCAGCACAGCACTCCTTGGAGAATGTGTGTGCATGTGTGAGTCTCTTTTAATATTATATAAACATACAAATAAAAGAAGATCTTGTCGTACAACGCAGGACAAGCTAAACATGACCGTTTTCATTACCTAACCTTCTGATAAGATCTCTGCACAGGATTTTTAAAAAGCTTATAGCATTGACTCTACAAAGCAACTTGTTACTCCTCTACTGAAGGCCAGATGTTTATTTCGGTAATCTGTTTAGTTGTAGCCTTCCAGCGACAAAGGCTTTAATAAAAGGGAGCAGATGTCAGCCACAGCTCTATTGTTTGGACAGTACATGACAAACTCAGGCTGATGTGATGCTTGCCACTCGTGCAGCAATGGTGCCAGGGTACACAGACATCAACTATCTAAGAACTGATATCCCTCACCCCTAAGGCAGGGAGTCCAAGTGCAGCAGGACTTCCCCTAGACAAGCACTGAAGACCTCAAATCTAGTGCCCAATGTCCGCCTGGGGTAGGGGAATACTCAGGGGAGTTAATGGCAGAATCCGTAAGTATTTTGGATGGTAACAGCTGTCACCTCCACCTTTTGTGCACCTTCCAGCTCATCATGTCATTTCACAAATTGTTTGGATAAGAATATCATCAAATCAGACCACAACAGGAATTTGAGAAAGGGAGAGATGGAAACACCTGGGAGTTAACTATGGCAGTCAGCCTGTTACATGAGGTAATGACTAAAAGACACAAAATGACCATGTTGCACAGAAGCTCTGCATGCACATATTTTAACGTGGACACAAGTGGAACAGTAGTGGACTGAATTACTTATTTCATCCTGGTTGCTCTCTGACGACAGCCATGGCCTTTTCTAGACATTGTCACAAAATACTGCTACATCCATATTCTGTGCAATACTATGTGACTTCAAAGTATTACTGCCACTTATTAAGATTTCTTAGCCTTTCTTCATATATCATTGATCCTATATTTTAGAACTGGCCTTTTAAAAAAGACTTTAACTACAGTAGTCACAACATCTTCAATAATAAAACCTGTTTCTTCAAGAAAATATGGCAGAATAGGAAGTTTCTGTTCCATGGAAAGGAGAGTTAGGATCCCAAACGAAATTGTTAATAATTGCGTCACACTTGCTAATAAGTTTTTCAGGATATCAGTGTAATGAATATAAAAAATGAAAAAGAAATGTGCACTATTTTCTACTACATCCTGTAAAAGTAACAATTCTAGTTTTACACCAGTCCCTTTTAAGTGTTTTAAAATACAGTAACACCCTACATTATTATATTTAGGAAATAAAAATTCTGCAAACAGAGCAAGGTATCTCCAGAGATGTCTTTGACAGCTATCACCTTTATGTGAAGGGATGGTTTACAAAATACCTGCTACTTCACTTTGAAACAGCTATTAATGAAGTTTATTTAGTTCAAATAAAAACCACAGTGTTCAACAAGAATGTACTCTCTCTCCACTATAGGGTAAACAGCAGCACTATAATACATTACTGAAATGAGTCCTGGCTTCACTGAGGAAGATAAAATTCTCAGATTATTTTATTTTTACTTAATTCCTGAGGTTCTACTTTTTAAGCCTTGACACTGGGCAAGCTGGCTGTTCTACACTTTGCCTCTGGTAGCATGCTTCCCTTTATACAGTACATATTACACACAACTAAAGCTCTTTTCCTCGGGATGCAGAAAAGCAATGGAGAAGTGGATGGCAAAAGCATAGGCATAGCCTGAAAGTTATAACCAGACTTTGTGAATGGTCTGAACAGAATCTTTCCAACATGGAGAAGACTCTTGGGAAGGGGTTGCTTTCCAACACCAGCTCTGCCTTCTTTATTCCTCGTTTGAGATAAGGCCTTAATCAGAAGATAAACGGTGCATGTCACTGGCCTCTAGTCACATTCAGCCTAGGGTTTGTGGATGCCTATGAGCCCAAAACTGCTCCAATACAACTGCAAAAGGTAATTAAGAACAATTTCACACACAGAGCTTAAATTTCCCATACAGGAAACTCTGCTTTTGATGGCAAAAATAATTAGTCAAGAAAGTTTTAGCACCATCAACCATTAACAATGGTTATATGATCTCTGAGCAATTCACATTAACTTTTACCTAGTGAGATCATCCCTCTTCTAAAAGCAGACCTGGACCAACAAGGTGCTAAGTGAATCAGGTAAGACATCTCCAAGGGTGCAGAGAATCAAATGTAGACTCGCTGGATACCAAATTAGCCTCACAACTGCTCTAGCTCCTAAAGTGAACGCACTACAGCAGGCATGCTAAGGTGAATTCTGCCACATTGTTTGAGGATCTAGAGACAGAGTTCAAGCTCTCTGTAACTGTAGGCACATGATTAATAACAAACTCCCCAATGACAGGCCAGGGCAGAAAATCTGAGGTGGCCTCTAGCCAGTTTCGTTAAATTCTCTTCTTTCTTTTATCAGTGAGCAGTTACTTATTTGTAATGTGACACCTATAAAAAAGGAAGAAAAAGAAACATGTATGCATCTTTTCACGATCTTAAAAAAAAACCCAGAAGAGAATGATACATAATGATGCAAAGAAATCAGTGCTACAATAATTGTCTGTGCACTGCATAGTTTCCCAAGAACACTGCACTTCTTTCAGCAGCCTATTTTATTTCTTTCTTGTCTATACACCTTCGCTGTTTTGTTGGAGTTGACACCCATATATCACATTTCACGGAAGGACAAAAAATATCACATATCTCTGTCTCTGCTGTTGCCCACTAGGCACTCTATCAGGACTTACCATAACTCTCTAAACCATATGAACAGCTTCAGAGAAAAAAGAAAAGAAAGAGGCAGCCTGCTATGTAAATATTTTCCCTTTGGCTCAAATTCCCACCTGGAGACAGATTTCCTTTTAAATTTGGTTGGCCTAAATTTCAGGCAATCTCCCTTCAGTGGCAGATTTCTGCATATAAAATTGCCACTGTCCAAAGTGCTAACTTGCAGCTTCACAAGAGTGCAGTTTCACTGGGAAGTGGATATTTCCAGTCTTCTGAAAGATCCAGAAGTCACTTCTAGTCTAAGAAGAGTTGTATTCAGCTGTGGAGAATTCAAGAAGAGGGAAGTGTGAGGCACAGGCCTAATTTCAGACATTCAGTTTTCCAGCATTTCTGGCTTTCTTCTTAAAGAGTTGGGCTGCTGCAGGGCACTGCTGCCTGGATAGAGAACGTTGAAAAAGGATGTTATGTAGACACTCACACACCCAAGAGCCATGTCACTGAAGTTCACAAGCAGGTGCATGTGTCTGATTTGTCTGAAATGTACACAGTCTTCTCACACACAATTTTATAGCAATGTCACTAAGATGAAACAACAGACTGTAAAGTCACAAAAATGTGTAAATTATCATATCATTGGTGCTCTAACATAGCACTTGATTATCAGTAAAATTATTTGTGTTCTCATGTGCTTGCAGCTCTTATCTTGTTCACAGGAAATAAAAATTGTTCTTGCCAAGCACTTTATTTCAAAATGTCTTAGCATAACTTGGTACTGAAAAATGGGCAGTGCATCTCAGAAGACTCAGAAAAGGAGAAGGTAGATTAATGATAAATGATTGTATCTGCAATTACATCAATTCAGAAAAACCACAAGGTCTTGCTCACACTTCAAAACATGCAGTTTGCCTCCTGGCACCAGAAGAATCCCTCCTTCTGTGGTACAAGACACTCTGTGAACCAGTAAACATCTATGATCTTTTTGTACCTTTCTCCCCTCTTACATGAGATGTCAGATGTTCAAATGGTTGACACAAATCCATTTTGGATACTTACTGAAACCATAAAGACAAACTTCCTCTAGCCTGCAGTTACATCTTGAAAAGTGATTATTTCAAATGGTGATGTTCTAGCCAGGAAAATCTAGTCTAAGATAAACCCCTTGTGCACATTGCTGAGGTTTTCTACTAAGGAGAAAACGGGGAGAAAAGAAATCCCAAAACTCTTAATGCTAATACTAACACAGAAAAACCAGTATAGCTATGAACATAACATTGAGTCATGGACATCATATGCTTGTGAACTTCTACTGAAATAACATGACCAAAAGAAGAAGTGTGCCTATTTTGCTTTGCACTGTCTAGCCCCCATACCTTTACAGGAACAGCAATGGACCTGACCAGTTTGTACCATAGGTGCAAATTGTCAGCAACAATGCATAAGCCAGAATAAGTACATAGAAAGTCTCCTGATAAGACTGTAGAATGCAGAAAAACAGACAAGGTTTTTTAATAGAGAAAACTGGATTAAAAATTTCCTGGACACAAATCAGAAATTATAAGCTACAAATTTCAAACTCAACTAACAGAAAACTCAGTATTTTTTCAGTTTAAGTTACTTAATAGGGATTATGCTTTAGCTATTTATGTCAAGATAAACACATGAATACACTCACTGTGGAAATGACAAAGAGAGACAAGATATGCAAGATTTGCTGACTTTATCTAATTGTAATATTTCACCCCCCTTTTCAGCACTAACCTCCTTTGCCTTCTGCATAATGTTTCGCCTCCACTCTATTACCTAAGAACTTCATTAATTAATGCAGCAGGTAAACTCATGAATGTTGGAGATCCTGCACATACTTTCTCCTTCATCCTAGAAAATTTAGTTTCTTTCAAAGCATGTTTGCTCTTTAAAGATGTTCATGCAGACAGTGAAGTCTAGTAATAGGATTAACTCTGCTCAACCAAAATGGCTATCAGCTCAGCAGACAGATTAATGAGATCATCTCACATGTTGCATGACATCTTCTGCCTTGCTAATTCCAAATAGCAATTTCTAAGACTAGGTTAAAACACTCTATAAAGGCAATCTGAAAGGGTAAGGAACAACAGCTTAAACTGTTGTATTTCCCAGGCAAACTAAAATCACACAGAACAATATAAAGGTTGTTATTTGTAAGTGAGGGGCTGATCCATAAGGGAGGGTAAAAATCCCTTCCACGTCCCAGATACATTTCTTTGATTGACTTACCTTACCTGGAAGTAAGAAGATAAGAGTTACACTGTTGAGGTAAACAAGTAAGGCCAATACAAAGCACATGGGAAGGATGTTAAATAGTTCACTTCAAGAAGCCAGTTAGCTGCTGCATCATACCCAATCTGTTTGTTGCAGAGGATCCTAAATCACTTTTAATGTGCTTCCTGTATTAAGCTAACAACTGCACTGCAGCCAACGGGCTCTCATCAGATCTGAGCAGCACTGTTGAATCTGGCAGGGACTAAGCCAGAACCCGTTTGGATGTACATATCAAAGGCTACTGCTTCAGCTTGCACTGGTGGATGGAGAAGCTTACACCAAAAAAACAGCCCACCCATCAACCTGTTGTCAGATTTACAGCAAATAGTGCTGATTTATCCTAAACACTCTGATTGCATAAAGATGCTCTGAGTATAAATGAAATTTACACCGTGACAGCAGCAGAGAAGGAGCTTAATTACAATAACAATAAAACTCAATCTAGCCAATGTTCTCATTTACTGTGCCAAAGACTTCCTACTGAATTTTTGTGCTTGGACTAGACCCAAGCAGCAAGAACACCACAAATCCCCAGCTTACAGTGGTCTCACAAGGCACTTTACCATCAACAGGCTGTACATGAAGCATGTGACATTACCAATTTCTACATTCCTGGAGGGAATCCCCTAGACAGCGCTAGGATTTACAGAAGAATGACCTGGATTTTCACTGTATGATCCTTACCTGATCCTATTGCCCCATTAATTCAGATTCTACTAGAGCAAGCTCAACAGCAAGTCCCACGTTTAAATGGCCAGCTGAGTGCATATATTGTCCACTGAGAACCATAACAGCTACTTACCCCACAGTACCGATCATCACTGAATATCTGTGGTGGCAGTGGGTTGCCTTGTGCAGGCTGCCTGTCCTCAGGAATATTTTTATACATCCATTGTCTCTTCTCTTCTGACATGGTGATATCCACTTCTTCGAACTCTATGCGATTGGCTTCCAGAAACCTCACCACATCCTGCTGCCTCTTCTTTATCTAGATGAAAGAAGGAAAATATTAAAAACCAATGCCAGAGCAAGTCCTCTGTAACACAGATATGCTTACAAATCTGAGAACATTCCTCCTCTCCCATCCCACTTTCATAGGATCACAACTCAGAAAGACAAAGGAGAAAATACTTTTTTCAGTTTTAAGTTCATAGAAGTTAAGCACTGCTGTTTCTTTATGTGTTGGCAAAGGTTATACTTCTTCACCTCACTTCTATAGGGCTGTCTGTTTAATTCAGCTGTGGTAATTTCAGCCTTTACCCTCTAAAGATGTTTTTAAAAAGCAATCTGTAAGGGTCTCTTCAGAAGTAGAAGCTAAAAGAGGCTGTTGTTTTTTAAAGACATTTGGGGCTACATTTTTAAAGCATACAGGCACCTAAAAATGCAAGGTAAACAACCTGGCAAGTCCCAGAAGAATTTACTCCTAAACGTATTTCTTGAGATGAACATGTCAGTACATCTGAAAAAAAACCCCACCCCAGCTACACACATTTTTGTTTTCCTAGACACCTACACATTTTTTAAAATGCAGCTCAACAGTTTCCTGAGCAAGGCTTGCTGAATATTTAGCTAAGAGTGTCTGTCTGCATAATACACATGCCTAAAAGTAAGCATGATGTCATCTCTTGAAAATGAACTTTATTGCAGAAAAAAAAAGCATGAGGTTTGTATTACATGTATGGGGTTTCTGCCCCCTCCAAGAGATTATCATCTTTATACAAAAGCCTAACAAAGGCAGAGCACTGGTAGTTTTTAGCTCATTGTAGTTAAAATTGGTTGGACTCAGTGATCTTAGAGGTCTTTGCCAACCTTAACAATTCTGTGATATTAAGATCAGGCTAGCTGGGCTTCAAGCAGATACACCCAGGTAAAGACAACAGCTGCCTCAAATAGGACTTTATATCAAGACAGCAACCTTTGAAATGAAAGTCTGTGGGGCCAAGGAAAGTCACCTGGGCTCATTCAGCTGAGTCTGCTCTGCATTCTTTTCAGTCCACACCGTACTTTTTGCATCAACCTAATGAAATTAATACTTTCAGAAAGGAACCATAAATTAAGTGTTGTATTTTTTACAGCTATCATCACAGTGTTATTTGAAAAACAAAATTCAGCTTTAATAATTTTACATTTTTCCTGGAGTGTCATATCCATGCAGTTGCTGGCTGGCATAAAGCCCAGGTGGATGAATCATGCCTGTGGGTATCATATGACCTAGATACTAGTTGGAAATCAGAGGGTTTTTAAAATGCATGTGCTAGTTGCTCCTGTCACACAACAGAGTCTATCTATCTAAATGCATCACAAAAATACATAATTTTGGAGGCAATACTGATGGAATCCTTATTTCCTTGAAGCCAATAAGAAGGCAGCCATCCCAAGAACCTACAAATACAAAGCTCTCAAACAATTACTGTCTTTCTTAAGAAGTAGACTGCACAGTAAATTTATGCCACAGTGTCTTATTCTTTTTCCTTTTTTTGCACACACTGGTACAGTTTTTTAGGCATATGTGAAAGGATCACTTTTTCACAGAGAAGGCAGCTCCTAAACTTGCATGCAAATAACGCATTATCAACACCAGCAAAATTAGTGCATCATCATCACCGGTGGTACCAAAGGCAACACACCTTTTACTACATCCCTAAAAATTCCAAATGTAGAAGTGAAAGACGAAAACAATTTCCGCTGTCTTTCAACAAAAAAGAAACTGCAAAAGAACACAAAAGAGACAGAGACTGAGATATTCTTACCATGAATATTAAATATCTGGTTAATCAGAAAGGAGACATCTGAAATGATACGTGGGAGAGGTCATTTCCTTCAAGTGAAGTGCTGTTAAAAGGCACATGAAACCCCTCCTGCACTGGTCAGAGCAATGAGCAAACTCCAGAGTGGCTGGGTCAGCCCTCTGGCCCCAAGGGCAGTTGGCATCCTCCAGCCAAAGCTATTAAACCTGCAGCCTCTCAAAGCTGCTGCTTGCAAACTGTACACTGGGAATGATCCCTGGCATGCTGTAACATCTAAATCATGGCCACAGGCTGCTTGTGAGACTCTAAGTTAGCCTTGGCCAAAGCTGACTGTGCCAGCAACCATTCTTCAGACAGTTCCAGAGTACCAGAGCCCTCCATTCTCAGGGCCAGGACATGCACCAGAACAGATGTATCCACATGGGCCCATTTTCACCTGCTGTCTTTCAGCAGCCCGGAAACTGAGCAACTTAGATTTAGTCAGATCCCTGTTATTTTACAGTTCACATCATGAGAATTCTCCCACAAACACAAATTTTCTAATGCCTCATTTTATTTTTATAAAACTAATTAAGATATTGAAGCGAAGTAAATTGGGGTTGTCAATTTTTTTAGCCATAAGCCTTACAATTCTCCACATGACATCTGTACGAGTTATCAGCTGTGGACGTACCAGCTGCACAAAACTAAACAAAACAGCCTGAAAATTTCAAGCCAAAAAAGTAGCATTTTCTCCTCCCCAATTTATTTGATTCAGGCCTATAAAATGAAACAAGAGCATTAGTTGTATTTAAAATCCTATTAAATTATGCCTCGTTGTTTAAGATGGATGCTCAGAGCATCTGTCACAACAGAAGCCAGCTGATTATTCCCCAAGAAAACCACAGGACCTTTGTCTCTGTCTACAACTGGATCTGTGCCGCAGAAGTGCGTCAGCCTCACAATCCTGCCTGCAGCTCTCATCTGTGCCCTAAAAGCTCCCAGCGTTCGGCCACAGGAAACACAGAGCAAAGGCAACACGGCACAAAGAGCAGTGGCAGTTCTCACTTCCTCACCAGCCTGTCCTGTCAAGAGCCCAGTGGAGAAAAATACATCCTCACTTGACAGTGGATGGTACTCTTTGTAAAGTATCTCGCTGCTACCAAGGTTTCCGGAGTCTGGTGCAACTGAAAAGAACCTGAAAAAAAAAATCCTATTGTCAGAGGTACCATGTTCAGAAAAACTTGGTTTGTGGCTATTCATATACCACTCTGGGAAAGCTTTTGTAGTCTTACATGACAGACTGCTTCAGCATCAAAATATTTTGGGTTTAATACCTTTCAGCACACCAGAAGACACTGTAAAATACAACTTCAGAACATATACCCACTGTGAAGTTTCAGAGGAAAGTTTTTATGTAATATGATCCTAATCTATCTTTAAATGCAGTGAGAAACTTCTGAAGGAGTTAATGGTCTGCTATTATAGTCCAATGTTTGCACCCCATATTTTTAGCAGGGTAATTCTTTTCTGAACATAATTTCTCTGGGTTTGGTTTTATTGTTAATCTATATTTCTATTCACAAAACTAAGACAGGAAAAAATCCCCAGAGACATCTTAGTTTTATCCTTGTATTCAGACCTAGTGTCTTTATTAGGATTAAAAAGCAGCAAAAATAGGACATTCATTGTGATATATAAAACTGCTAAAATGATCTAATCACTTAATCAGTAACCCGACTTATAAAGAAAGTCTATTGTAGCTAAATTATTCTGTCTTTCTGTCCTAGTTTTCATTTCTCTACACTGATTTTTGCAACAGGTAACAGAAGGCTACATCTTCAGACTGCTTTGGAGAAATATTTCAAAGACATAATCAGTCCTGTCCAGGTGGGACCAGTGGGATTATCTGTTCTGACTTTCAGCATCCCTGAATTAATTCCTCTTAGGAGCAAAGGGTTTCTTTGGACTGTTTTCCTCTCTAAGCTCCATTCCTGAACTGATAATAACAGAGTATCTGCTGGTCTTTGCAAATTGCTCCCACAATTAATTGACTGTCTTTACTCGAAATATTTGCTTGCTTCTGTTCACAATCCACCTCACTACAGCCACTTCACTTTTCATGTCTTTGCCCAGACTAAAAACTGTTCTGTTCTAAGATTTCTGTTTCCTACACAACTAATATCAGATCTCCCAGCTAAGCTGAACAGTGATGTCCAGTAGCAGAGAAATCATATTGCTCATTTAGTAGCAGAATGAGAAAATGAGGATGTTACCATAATAAATCATGTCCAAATGGGAGCAGAAGTTCAGAAAAATCAGATTACATCCTCTATCCAAAGATCCCTGGAAGCTTCTCATCACTTCCAACAAGTGACAGTTTCCTTCCTTTTTTCCCTGTCTATGCTTCCTGAACCTGTTTTCAGAAGTTCTCCTGTCCTAGACAGGCTTGCCTGCTGACAGCAGCTGAACCAGAGGAGCATAGCATGTGGTCTCTTCACTACTAAATGTCAGCTGCATTTCATCATTCTGTACTCTTTCAACCAAGATACTCAATACCCTGCAAACATCTTAGTAGTCCAGGATTTATCTAACTCAGGATAAATGACTATTACTTCTACTCTACTATATGCAAGATGACTCAAGCAGCAACATTAATAGGAACTGTGCCATGATTAAAGAGAACTTCTCTGCCTTTTTTCATTAGCCCAGTTAATATAAATGGGACCAAGCAGACACATTCTCAGTTTCGAATTTCTTCATAGTGGGAACAGGAGGAATGTTGCTGAGTGTCCGGTGCTCACAAAGTGGATGTGGAAGGTTGGTCTTCTGCTGTAGACTCTGCCCCCACCTTCTGGAGGTAAGGCATTCCCTGGGTTTCTGTCCTCCTGCCTGCAAATAGAGGGAATGACAGCAGTACCACTCTGTGCATTGGCTGGTGCATGAGATGTGTAGCACTGACTGTTTTACAGCCTCATCGTCTTGGAACTGAAGGAACTGAAAGCCTAGCCCAAACTCTCCACTGATTCCAGACAGATCCCAAGAACAAACAGCCATCTTTCTAACACAAAATCCCACGCCAAAAAATATTCAGACCACACATGGTGAGAGAGAACAAAGCCTTATGAGGTTATCTTCTAAGCTGGCTTGTCAGACCACAAGCACATTTTAGAAGCCTGACATTTAAAAAACAAAAATTGAATGCATGTCTAAGTTCACCTCAAATACTTGTTTCACAGCCTGGCACACCTGTGCCTCTAAAGATGGAGATGGTCCTGCTCATTTTCTTCCTTCTTTTTAAATTTGGTTACTCTTTCCACACACCTGCCCTCACTCCAGAACTGCATCAGCCATGTTATCCACCCACTGACTCGGCCAAAATCTGAATGTATTGCATTTGGCAGGGGCACCTTTATGGTGCAGTTTGATGATACAACTCAGCAGATCTCACCGCTGGCTGTCACTGGAATGACACAATGCTCCTCCCTCCTGCCAAGTAGCTCCTGCAGCTTTCCTCACACAAGCACAATGCAGGAACCAGGGGAACAAGGGAAGGAGCATCAATAACGTCAGCACCACAATCCCATCAGTTTATACCAGTAACAAAACTGCATCCTAAGAAAATGGCTCAGCAGTGGCTGAAGCATGATCAGTTACAGGTATTTGAAATATGAACTGCATAAGCAGCATTTGTGTTACATAAACACAAACTCAATTCACTCCCACAACTGAAAATATTATATGGGAGCCTCTGCCTTTACAAGTCATGCAAACATAACCAAAGGGACTTCTGCAGTGTAAAATGCAAATGTAATATAGCTACTGCAGAGGATTACTTATCTTCACTTCTCACACAGATGAGGCTTAACATATACTCCCAGATAATGAGATACTACGCTCTAACAAACAGATATAAGCCCTAAACACATTAAAGGAACAGAATTTTAAACTGTGTTAACACATCCTCCTCTTATGTTTCCACCATGTTTCTGCTCTCATAAATAAAAAACTATCCCATGCATTCACAAGGTCGAAATGCAAATCCTCATGGTCCTGTTACATTTAAGACCTGTAGTGACAGAGATTTTCTGCCAAATTTCTCTTTTCTTTGCCTGACTTAGGAAAGGAGAGCACAACTGACCCCTGGCAATTTTTACTGCAGTGAAATGGCAGCACTGTGACAGAACTTTACAAAGGTTCATATGATTAATTCATTGTTCTTGGCACAGGAAAATACAACTCAGCTATGTATATACGAAAAAAGGATGAGAAGCTGTGATGAAGAGAAGAAGGTCAATGGAGAAGAAAATTTTAAAATAAAAATAAACAAAAATCAGCACTGCATAACTATTTCCAAAAGTAAAGTGAGTGGCTCTCTGCTGTAGCAAATACCGCATTGCATCTGACAGAAGGAAAATATTCTCTTCTCATAACAGGCCTCCAAATAGCTAAAAGCATCTGAATACCTCATCCTCAAAAAAAAAAAATTGTTTCAATATCCTAAAAACTGACCACAGAACTTTTCAACGTGAAGAGAAACAGAACAGTGTGTGAACAGTGGCCACATGCAGCCAGCACTGCCCTGGTCTCCTGCTAGCAGCAACCTTCTGCTTGCACACACAGACATAATTAAGGACACACAATATGAAACACTCTGCTGAACTGGGAGGGCAATCTGTTCAGCTTTATGCAAAATCAGTCTGCAGGTCTCTGGGAGCTGCTGAGACACTGCTCAGCCAAGGACTCTGCATACCTTTGTCCCTGTGCAATGTATGTATGGTAACTTTGAAAAGAATCCAGTATTTAAGAAATGCAATTAAAATTTGAGACAGGTTTGGTTTTTCAGAGACTCTTAACCACAAGCAGTCTGCAAAGGAAAACATTTTCTATAAAGCTACAAAGACAGTTAAACTGATCCATGCCCAATGCCTGCGAGCCTCATGTTTTCCTAGCCAGATGTTACACTGTGATAAATACATTTAAATCCATTTCTGTGTATGCACATAGGTCTATCACAAGGTGAAGGGAAAAGTTTAGTATTTAAGGCAGTTTATCTGAAATCATTGTTCTCCCTGCAAGTAACAGAGTAACATTCTGAAACACAAAGGAGTCTTTAGCAAGTATAAATACAACTATCACTGCCAAAACCAAGAGATGATGGGAGTTCGCTCAGGGGTTTACTAGGTATTGTTTCAGTAAGCATAAACGGACAGGGAGAGAGAAAAATGGAAGAAATGGAAAAAGGGGAAGGACCAAGAAAGGAAAAAGAGAATGTTCTACAGAAAAAATCACCTAGAGACAGTGCCACACAGGGTGCCTTTGAGATGTGTGCAGCTGAAAAAGCCTCTGAAGTCATACCCAAGTCTACTTCTTTTGAATTCTTCTGTATTTTGGGAAACAGGACTTGCCACTGATGTACACAAATGAAGTAAGTGATTCCATCATTTTCTTCTTGCAGTAGGAACAATGTGTTCTTACAGTGTTGAAAATCCACTTACACGAGTCTCTGCTGGACTGCAGGAAAACAGATGCTATGAACCCCAAATTTTGGCTCATTGCTTCCTCATTGAAAGAATAAGAATGCCATTGATGCTGGATCTACCTTCAAATCAATGGTGTGAATTTTTCTTCTGTGGCATCAATGTGGAACTAAAAAATACAGCATTGCTGTGGAAATAAAAAATGGCTAAAACAAAGTGAAACTTGAAGATCTCGCAGCAGGAATTGAACCAGAACTTGGAAGTCCCACTGAGTGTACAGGCAACTCCAAAATAGTGAGACAGACCAAGAGCCAAAGGACTCCATGCAGACCGAGTGACACAGCCAGAAGATTCCCTGCCCAGCCTGGCAAGCAGCAGGTGACTGCCAGATTAAAGGTCAGGATGCAAAGCTGGTTGTTCTAGCAGGGGAGCTTGCAAAGCCTGCTGCCAGTTTAGATTACAACCTACAGGAAGAGCTCCTTTCTGTGGAATTACACTATCCTGAAAACATTTCTATTTGACAAAATGCATGCTTGAAACGGTATTTTTGCCACAGACACAGGATCTTCCCTGGTCATAGGTATTTTCTTGTGAGGACACGGGGAAAGCGTGCTGGTTCTTCAATGGTTCTTCACCTCTAACTAAAACAGAGGGCAGATTACCAGAGCTTGCTCATAACTTGATCTGATTTTAAAAATATCTCAGCCAACAGTGAGCCAAAAAGTCAAAATTATTAGAATTATGTATTAGGACCTTTTTTTTTCTTTTAAACAAAGTTGAGGATCTTGGTGGCTAGCACAAGAGACAAGAGAAACTTTGAGCAGCTTGAAAGATGTCAGGGATTCATACAACATCCTCAGCTATCAAGAACTTCTCCTGATGGGAGAGAGATCCTGCAGGGCTAGACTATCGCTTCAAAAGGCTAACAATTCAAATCTTAGCTGCCAGCTAACTTCTTTCAATAGATAGATGTTTTTGTTTGCAATTTACCATATGTTTCAGTAGTTCAAGAGAGTGGTTAAAAAGAAAGCGCTATTTTCATGCATTTTTTTCCGTAGAAACCTTTCAAAGATGCCAGAGAATAATTTAAATCTCCTGTTTAGCATTCTACATTTAACTCATCCTCGTACTACTCCCTTTTGTCAGAGTGGCATATTTATAGCAAGTATTTCGCATCACGAAAGAAACCCTTTCAACAAGCAACATCTATCTTCCTTTTCAAAATACAAACACATAAATACAAGTATGATAACTGCAACCCTTATTATTTCAACTACTTTTCAGTACCTATGAACTAAATGCAAGTTGTTCTCTGATCTCCATGCTATATTACATTTATTCAAGTTTATTTTTTCTGATTTCTCCAACTTACTTGATTCTGAGGAATATCCTTTGTTCCCCAGCAAAGTTCCAGTTCAGAAAGGTAGATGAGAGTTGTCAAGTCTAAACTATTGGAAACTCAGTCCTGCATTGATGAACAGAAAGTTGATCTTTCAGTCCCACAGTTCTGCAGAGTCAGCAGAGTGGGGGAATAGTTTGATGTCTTGCATATGGGAGTCCAAAACTGCTACAGCTAAAAATCTGCAGGGATTTAGAGATGTTGCTCTGTTGTGTGCATCAGATTGCTCAGTAGAATTATGAATTTGTGAAGGGAAGTAAAACACGATTAATCCATTTTGTTTCTTTATTTTCTTAAAACGTTAAATATTTGGTAATTGATTAAAGCTCACTGAAATAGCACCAAAGAGAGCAGCTCTATAAGCAGGTTTTGGAAAATAAGCAAATGCTCTAACACTCAGCAATGTGCCCCGGCAGCCAAGAGGGACATCCACATCCTGAGGTTCACCAAGCGCAGCATCACCAGCCGATCCAGAGGGGTGATTATCCCATTGCATTCAGCCTTGGTGCTGCCTCACCGTGAGTACTGTGAGCAGTTCTGGGCCCCACAGTTTAAGAAAAATGTGAAGGTCCTTGAATGCATCCAGAGCAAGGCAACAAAGCTGGTGGTGTGGCTGGAAGGAATGTCCTGTGAGGAGCACCCGAGGGCCCTGGGCTTGTCTAGTCTGGAGAAAGGGAGGCTGAGGGGCAACTTCATGACTCTACAGCTTGCTGAGGAGGGGAAGTGGAATGGGAGGTGCTGATCTCTTCTCTCCAGTCTCCAGTGATGGGATGTGTAATACCTGTGTCAGGGGAGGTTCAGACATGTCATTAGGAAACCTTTCTTCACAGGTAGTCAAACACTGGAACAGGCTTCCTAGCTTATCATTGTTTAAGACATATTTGGACAATGCCATTAATAACATGCTTTAATTAACTTCTGGTGAGCCCTGACGTGATCAAGCAGTTGGATTAGATGATCATTGTAAATTACTTCCAACTGAAATATTCCGTTCTACTCTAAATTCTGCAAAGAAAAATAAAAGTTTAAAACCAAAAAAATCCCCCTAACAAGACATTCACTCACATTTGCTATTATGTAACTTGTTTATCACCTGAACTTTGAAGATGAAAACAGAGAATTGACTTTTTTTTGTGATGAGGTGAGTCAGCAGAACACAGAAAGTGTTTGAACTAGTTCGGTGTATTTATCAGTCACATTGTTTTGTCACAATGAATAAAGCATTTCCCGGCTGTATTTTCTGTATATATTGCAAATGAGATACAAAAGAAAATTTTCAGCACTAAAAAAAGTAGGTTGTGTTTCTTCCTTCTCATTAGCTTTAAGCATCAAAACCCAGTGGCATAGGAATATTTGTCTATCAGAATGGATAAAAACACCTAGCAGTCCGGGAGACAGAACAAGTAATTAGCCTTGTTTCATCTGGGTGGGGTCTTAGTTCTGTCAGCTCAAGATATAAGTTCTTCTGGCCATCTCCTACCATAACCATGAGCTGCACCCTCTATATTTTGTCACTCAGGACCCATAGCCCATGACCCAGGTACATCCAACTGCAGCTCCAGCTACTTCCGAAAGAAGAGCCGGTGGGTGAAGAATGTGGGTCCGTAAGGTGCCACGTGCAGCAGTCTCCTGACAGCAAGGCAGAGGGGTTAAGGCACATTAAGGCAAGCCTGAGGACTGCAGTACTGTCTAGCCCTGCAGTGGCATGCTGGGGTTAATGGAGAATCCTTGTGTTCCCACACGAACACAAGGTCACAGCCATATTTCTCCCATGCAGGTACTAATCCTGCTCCATGAATTTGGGGGAATAAGTCCCCTTGACCACTTGGAAAAAACATCTAGCCTTTCCTTAAAAATGACTATGCTTGTATTCTTGTTCTCTCACCTTGAAGGAGTGGAGATACTATGATTCCAACATGCTCCCAAGAATTTCAAAAACAAGTTTGTGAAACAAAGTTGTCAATGCTTTCGCTATTTTCTCCTGACAGTTACTATCCACATAGCACACATGTGTCACTCTGCCAACTACAGATACACACATCCCTGACAATGCGCTTTAAAATAACAGCTGTAACAGCAGTGCAAGTCATTCAGAATTCATTGTGCTAAGTTTCTGTGGATATTTACCAGTTTTCCCAGCACCATATGAAACTGCAACAGAAAAATGCACTTGTGGCTCTAGAAAAACGTCATTTTTCAGATAAAACTGGACTATATTACTGCAACATTCTCTCATGTTTTTGTAAGGCTAAGAGGATAGATTTTCTAAACCACGGCTGACTGCCACTGCCATTATTCAGATCAGTAACAAAATTATCTTTGACTCAACTGAGCAGAACAAGGTTTCTAACCTTATTAATAAATGTCAACATTATTTCTCTTTCAACAAATGCAACTATATCTGCGTAGCTTGTGTGGTTTTGCAGCTCCATATCTGTAAGCTCTCTTTTCCTTTCTACTTGTGCAGACCCGTTTCTTAGTGACAAGGTGCATCCCCAAACACAGCAGCCATCTGACTGTTATCCCAGAAACTGCACCCACATCTCCTGTAAGGTCAACAGGAGTCACCTCCACATAGCCAAAGGTATTGCTGAACACCACACTGCATAAACCCACAGACTTTCAGAAGTCCCTGGGGCCTGAGGCTGGGAACCTTTACTAGAAAACAGACCTTGCTGCAGGCAGGCCAGTTTGACTGAGCAGGAAGGGACTGCTTGCACATCAGGGCCATCATAGCAGCTGTCTTCTTTGATCAAAGATTAGTTTTGTATCTCTTTTCTAACTAATTTTAGCTTCCTAGCTGGTTCCTACTGAAGAATGTGATGCTATCTACATCCTTCAAATGCCACTCCTGTCTGTTTCCACATAAACCTATCAGATCACTCATTAGAGACTTTTCGGAAAGGCTGTCTGACCTTAGGAGATGCAGATCCAGATCAAAGGCTTAATGCATACTTGAATTCCATTTCTTCAGATTGGACAGGGATGATAATTTCACTAACCCTGCAGCAATTTAATGACAGGTTTCAGTTGCTGATGCTCTATTGTGCATCAGATCAAAGGAAGCTTCCTTTCAAATGAAGACACACAAAAATTCACTTGATTTTCTCTGAAAAACAGAGATTAAGAAACCAGTCTTTAACTGATTGGTAATGTTACTGTTAAATTGTTCCAAACAATCACTCATAAAGGTTTTAATAGCACTGATAACACCCAGTATCATCCTCTGCAGCACATGAAAATGCCAGGAAACGAAACAAACTTGTGAAAGTTTTAATAGTTCAAAAAGTTTTAATAATTTAATAATTTTCACTGTTAAATTCTGATTAATATTTTTCTGAGTCACTTTCTCTTGCTTCAAGTGGGACTTATCCAGTGGATTCAGAGGACCTGTGCTACATGGACTGGTGAAAAGGATCACAACAGGCCGTATCTCCCAACATACGAAGGTAAACAGTGTTCTACCTTTTTGTGCAGGCCAGACACATGGAATAACATAGAATAATAGAGATAGGTGAGCAAGCACCACGATGTCAGCCCTCGATCTTACACTGAAGATAGACATCCACAGCTGCAATAAAGGAGAAGGCATTTTTGACACAGACCCAACAGGTGCTGACATATCTTGAGCATCCTAAAGGCACCAGGACTATTACTTCTCTTCTGGGAATGCTAAAATTAGTGGTTTGTTTTTACTGAGGGATAATTAGCATCTATCAGTGATGCAAAGGTTCAAGTATATATACATAAACATATATATGTATATCCATATCCACATATATATATATATGGATATTTGTATCTCTCCACAGATACGTGTGTATGCAAACGTACATATCTACATATGCATATTCAAACAAAATGCAAGTCGACACATATGCAAATGTCACGCCCAGGCATTAACTCCTGCAAGTTTATTCCTTGCAGTAAAGTGACAAACATCTTGTGTTTTCCCATATTGTCTTAGTAGGGATGATGGGGATTAGTTATGCAGGGATAGAACAGCAAAACCAACAATACCAAACTCTAGAACTCTTAACTGTGAAGACAAGGTCTGTCTGTCCTGCCTAAGGGAGACGGGCAGCAGCAGAAGGGCATACTGTCACTGATGATTCACATGACTCCCTGAACAACCTGCATCTCCTAAGAACTTCTCTTCAGAAATAGCTAGCAAGACAGTTACTCCTTTTTCTCTGTACCAAATTAAATTATAGTTAAGTACAATATTAAATTTAGACCAAATAAGCTTGTTTACTGATGTCAAATCAAATTGATTTTCCCTTCCCCCACTAATGAGGTAGAAATAACTTGTTTTGAGAAGGTTGCTCATCACTGTAGCTCTTATGACCACAAAAGGAGGATAGACACATGCTTTAGACTCAGCCCCGTCAGAATGGTGATAAATGTCTTACAGTAAAGTAGGACACCTGAATGGAAGGACTGCCACAACTTTGAACTGAAGAATTAAAAGATTTCACCCCAAAATAATTCACAGATGGAGGTCTACAGCTCACATAAGATAAGAAGGGAAGTTCAGTGTCCGTGTTCTCTTGCAATAAGATAAATTATGTTAAATGAATTGCCTGTACAATGTTTGTATTTCAGTCACTGCTTCAGCTCAGTCATCAACAACTTCAAAGATCAGGTCTCACTTTGCTCATCTACATGAGACACAATGAAATCTGATGTTTTCAGAAATGACAGGCAACTTAGGTTTCTGAATTGAGTCCATCTGCCCATCCAACAGGTGCCAACTAAACAACATACCAACCCCAGGAGAGAAGATTATGGAAACAATGTCACAGCTACTGAGGAATTCAGAAGCTCTACTGAGCTTTGGCAGCTATCCACAGGCTGTTTTCATTGACAGTCACAGGTAAGAAATACTACCACCACCTCTACATTTACCCTCACTTCACCAAGGAGGAAATTTGCCAACTTAAGGGACTTGCAAAATGTTAACTATCTTCTGTAAAACCTATTAAAATATTACGCTGTTAAAATACGTTGACATACTGGAACATGATCATGGTGTTTTGGATACAGTAGATTTCAACGAGGAATAGTTTCCAGGGAGTACTGTGTTTCTGTGTTCATCACTCCTCTAAGCAAGCTTTCACACTGTAAGGAAAACAAAGATTGCAGCATTTCCTTTTGGACAGACTTCCTGAGGGGGCCCACACTTGAGGCTGCAGGTGAGGAAGCTGTTGCCCTTAGTGTACTTGCTAGTAAAGAGATACACTCTGGGTTACCAGCTCCGTGACAATTCTCTATCTCCAAGCTGCGCTCAGATTGATAAACACAACAGTGATACTGATTTTATACAATGAAGAACTTCCTTAAATGCTATTTTTCCTCAACTCCCAAATTCTGAACATTCCTAAGCAATTTGTACTAATAAATTGCACGCAAGTTAGCTTTTACTTCAATACTCTTTTTCATTTATTATAATTAAATTCAGTTATAAGCAACATCCACCAATCACTGGCACTGTTGAGGTCACTGAGCCAGCAGCTATGATGTCAGAGGGGCCGAAGAGCCCCGAAATAGCAAGGGTCTGCTGGTGGCACTATGATCAGAGTTAGGAAAAAGAATTTCCAGACTTTAATAATATGGGTGGAAGATTAAGGAGAACAGGTCACCATCCATGAAGTATGCCCATCTGGGGACTTGCACATTGACACTGCTGTACTCCACAGAAGAACAAAGGGGAAAAGTCTTCATAACCTCAGTCAGAACAATACCTCCTTTGAAGTTTTATTACAGCTAATCGTAATCAAAGGTCAGTAACCACCCTACTGCACATGACTTGGTGTAGTCCAAAGCATGTTCTTTAAAGCAGCATTACTTCTGACATGATCTAGCTGCCAAGAAGAAATGTAAATATTTGAAAAGCACTAGAGCATACAAGCATGGTGCAACAGTTAGGTACTAAATACCATACACAAATTCAACTGGCATCCTTGTGACTAGAGTTCACACTCAGCTCCCTCCTGAACAAGTTCCTTAAGCGATCTGAACTGCTGTTCAGAGGCTCACAGTTCTCTCCATCACAAGGCAGGAGAATGCAGCTAGAGTTTAGACTTATTTGGAATACAGACCTGAAACCTAGATCCACAGACAGTCAGTGCTTAAGGTCAAAACCAGCTAAAGCCTTCAGCGCCGACCTCCCTGCCTTGCAGAATTCACAGTCACTAGTGAGGCTCTCAGGCTCCCTATGCCACAACCCTGCAAAATAGGACTGACAAAGCCAGCAAAGATGAATATGAGCCACCTGACCGGATAACAAGAAACTTGAGGAAGGATGAAGGAACTAATTTTGTTTGTCAAAGGGACTAGATCCAGGAAGTCCCCAGATCTCTCCTATGCACTTAATATAACCGCTAATGTCCAAGATGTGGACACACTTTATGTGTCGAGTGATTGAGCAAGGATCCAGCTTTTTTCTTCCAGTATCACTGCTGTGGTCACAGCAGTGCTCTGCAGGTGCACAGCCAAAAGCACCACCACCTTGAACAAGTGCAGTGACACATGTGGGATTCATAAATCAGGCTTTGAGGATCCAATCCAACAGGTGTATCCTCAGCGTGCTGCCAGATGTTACATAATACTGTGGTTAAGCACTTAAAATACTGCTACTTCCCATGTAAATATTGCAGGATCACTTCTAACTATAAAGATTATTGTCTCATTTCTGAAAAGCTAGCTTACCTGCTGCTCTGATCTGATTTTACAAAATTCAAATATTAAAAAATCATGATAATATTTATAATTTACAAAGCTTATTATTTTACATTATAGGTAGTTGAACCTCCATTGATCACATGCAACAAGTGGTAAATCTCTGCAAATGACCACCATAACTAATACTGTTTTCTCAAAAGGCACTTTATCACTTAACCAAATCACTTTCAGTTTTGACTGTTGTGCTTTTGGGGTGCAGAGAGGCAAAAAAAAAAAAAAATTAAGATGTTGGATATTCTGGAAGTGACATATTCTAAGTTAACTTATTCCACACCTCCAACAAGAAGCACAATCCTTCTAAGAAGTCCTGTAAGAAATGTTGAGTTACAATGACTTTTTGCAAACAAGGGTGGAGTTGAAATTCATCATTGATCGGAAACCAGCTTAGCATTAAGAATGCTAGCACTGTATTTGTCTTCATTACATTACCCAACAACACGTGAACCCAACAAACATGACTATAATTATTTTGACATTCCAATGTTTTATAATGTGATTTAAAGGAAACAAAACAGGAAACAAAAAATCCTACTCATTTGACCTCCATAATACGCTTAATCAAAAGCAGAGCTTTAGTCTCATAAAACCAATATTTGCTATAGAAACAATTTAACTATAACTGCACCCATCTTATCAAGCTTCCTAGTAAAAAATCCATAATCCTCTTCAGTCGCAAGAGTCAAAGTCCAAGTTTCGGTCATTTTAAAATGTCTATTCTTTTCAGGTTGTTGCTGTTCCTCCCCAAACTCTCGTGTCCTCCCAAACATGCCCTCCTGAAGAATGTGGCTGAGCAGCACTTATCTTTGTGCACTAAAAAGAATTCATTTCAGTGACATGTTTTTCTCATGTTGTGAGCATATAAAAATTTCAAAATGTCAGAGTTTCACATCTTTCACTAGCGAGAGCAGATGCTACCTGCTGTGCCATTATTTCCCTAATTTCCCCATATTATCTGTTCAGATCAACAGATGAAGCTCCAATTAATTAATACCACAAAGGAGAAAGTACAAATGAGGCAGTTGTTTGAACTTTCTCCATAATTTGATAGCTCTTCAGTGATATTCCCCTTACCTTATCTTCAGTCCTCTAACTGCAAGACTGAAGTCTTCTCTGGCTTGGCATTTCTAGATAACTGTAGGAATTCCAGACTTAAAGTTATTTAGCTCATACTACCACCTTCCTGACAAAGGTAGAGCTGCTTTAACACTGAAAACCATTTAACTATGAGTCCGTACGTAGTACAGTAGCACAAGCGTAAATTTTTATTGATAGACTGGAGAAAGTGAAACAGATAAAATTACAGTCACCTTGGAATGATTTGGTGAAAAATACAGGCATAAACTATTTCCCGAAAACAGTGAAGCACTGCTGAGGGAGAAAAGTAAAGGCTACTTTTAAAGTAACCTTTCTCTTAGGCACAAAAGAACATTGATTGTCCTTATCAGGGAGGAGTCGCAAACCCTGCCTCCCCAGCCCTACAAAGAAGTGCATGGAATTCGAGACACAGCTTACCAACACAAGTAGAAATTCAGGTCAGAAAGAGCAGGAGACAGTAAGGCTTGTAGAAACATGCCTGCCTGCCTATTCAGAGGCTTCGAATTGCGATTCAATTGAATCTGCCTAATGCATGCTTAAATCAACACGAGGTGATTTAATAATGTACTCACACGCACAATGCCTCTCTCCTCCCTTCCCACAAGAAGGTCTCAGAAACTTCTCTACAGCGTCCCTACAGGCTAAACCCACAGTCCCGCTTCCCTAAACACCGAAGATCAATGTTTCCACTCAAGCAGCAACTGCATTTTGGGATTTGTGAGTTATTTTAAGCTCATGAAGCATTTATAGTCACAAGTTTTAGTAAACAAACAAAAAGCAGTTCCTACCATTAACCTCTCGGGGGTCTAAGAACTTTCAGATGCTTGGAAGATGCTGCAGGGAAAACTTCAAAACCAAATGAAGGGAAAATTCACCTTATTCTTGGCTCCCTCTCATTCGCTTCAATTTCTTCCTTTTCTCATTTTTTGGAATGACCCTCAAAATGCTTTATGCACTAGACTCTTAGATTTATGTGTGACAATTATATATTTTTATCTTCTTTAGCACAAAACAAATTACACCAAGTATCAAGACCAGTAAATACTTCAGTAGCTTCCAGAGAAAGTTGCATTTATGCAAACTAAAGTCTTTTATGAGTAGACAACCAGTGTATTTCTCAGGAACATTTCAGCCAAATGCCTATCATTTGACCAGGGTATTCTGAAGATTTCAAAAGGAGTCATATACAAAGAGTTTAGCTCATTATATTTGCCAAAACAAAAGCTTACCTTAGAGACTACACAGACTTTCCATTTTAAAATAAAGAGTAATTTAACAAAGTATGTCTAGAGAGATTGGGAAAATTAATTATGTCACAATGACACTGCTTGTTTTTGTCAGTCAGTATTACATGTAAAAGTTTTTGGTCAATTACAACAGGTCAAATACCAACCTGAGAAACATCCACTCTTACAAGCAGCTAGCCTACAATTTGACTCAAGCTGACCTACAGGTAGTAATTAAACCATGGATTCTGACATTTTTAGCAGGAGAGAGAGTAGGATCTATATGGGGTACTCATTTTTCTTGACAGGAAAATAATCTTTTCTGGTGAAATGCACAGGATCCCAAAAAATAGCTGATGTAGTGCTGAAAGCTAGAGGAGATGACAACTGTATGACTCAAACACTTTTTGTTTCCTCTTACTAATGTTTCATTCTAGAAGGATGATAATAAGTTTAAAACTTCCCTTAAAACTGTTTAGAGACATGAAATACAGTAACCACCTTCTTCTCCAGATGCAGATTCCCACATAACTAGCTAATAATAGTGTTTTCTTTGTCATTTTCCTCCATCACTTAGCCCAGATCTAAGGATATCCCCTGCAAAGCCCACAGAAAATAGAAAAGCCTCCGTGATGCAACACTGAGAACAGCAGGAACCTAGCCCATAAATAAAGTTCTTAAATGCTGTGATAACACAGATGAAAAAAAAAAAAAAGAAATGTCACAGCTCTGGCCCTTTATAACAGTACCTTCAATCACTGCATCATCTGTTCTGGTCTTTAGGCTGCACTCAGATGTACTGCTGTCTAGATGAAGAAACTTTACTATCACCAGCACGCAAACTGTTACCTATATTCTGTCATCTTCTTGTTGTCCAACCCAGAAAAAAAGTCAGCAATAGAACTGATGTGCAATTTAAATTGCTTGTCAAACTCAGATTTGGTTTGCTGGGTTAATAGATAGTTATAAGGGTTATATTGCTCTGCTAACTGCATATGTGCCTTACAGGCAGACAGGGTAAGGAGACAGCAGAATCAAAAACTCCTGTCAGTAACCTCCTTGCAGACTCGAGATGTGGGTGAGCAAACTATTGTGGCCCTTTTCTACCCCTCCAACAAAAACAACACACAAAACTATGTATATTGTTCAGCCCACGAGGCATGAAACAGAAACTAAAACTAGCCTACCACAGCATGAACCAACTGCCCATGCAGGGAAAAAGATGTTTCTCTTATGGATGCTTGATGGACATGGATTATAGCATTCTGAAGATGCTGTGTTTACTCAGTTGGCTACTGAAAGGGATAATTAGTTTTTATTAGCTGTAATACAGCCACTAAGCATTTTGAACACTTCATGCCAAAACATATCAGAACACATACCTGTCATCATGCCACTGAACTGAAAACTAGATCCACACAGTAAAAGGCTGAAGGAACCGAATACACAATAAACGTTCAGATAGGAAAGTGCTACATCTTTCTGCAACACAAAAAATGCAGCTGTCTTCACTGCTGAAGCATAAAGAATATCAATCATATCTAAATCCTTCTGAAGTTTCTTATTTAAGAACGAATTCAGTAGGACGCTTACGCCCAGATTTCCTTAACAGAAAGCTGTCACTTTATATGAAAATATGGAAATTCATAGGTCACATGCATAATTAATTCAACAAGAGAATGATGTACGAGCTTCAATTAAACAGAGAACGCAGTGATGCCCTTCCAAAAGCGAGTTTGAGAAGAGCTGTACCTATTCCAGAGTATTTCTTAATGCAGAGAGGTGCTGGTGGCCTGAAGTCTGTCCCTAGGCTCTGCTTGTATTTATCTGCCGTGGGTGGCAGGCACCGAGGCACCGCACCTGCCCGGCTCGGCTCCCC